>JAPQNM010000039.1:7688097-7728097 GCA_029783475.1 Metacarcinus magister
TTTTAGGGCTGCGAGGATCCCTTGGGGAACACTATGAGCCCTGGTGATGTCCTATGATGCTATCACAGGCGCGGTAGTTGACCTGCCCTCCTCAGGAAGGCACAGATGAGGCGGATGAAGGCGTGTTGCCGGGAGGGGTGGACGCCAGCCGCCGCCAGCAGGGTGGGCAGGTCAAAGGTGTTGACGTTCAGGGCGAGGAGTTGAGACTGTAGCACTACACGGTGGGAGTGGAAGCGCGGACACTGCAGCAGAAAGTGTTCAATAGTCTCGGGGACGTTCCTGCACCAGGGGCAGTCGGGGTCAGGGGACAGACGAAGACGGAGCAGGTGAGCTGTGAGTGTCGTGTGCCCCAGGCGGAGGCGGGTGAGGGTGACATCCAGGACACGGGATTTTTGTCGTATCCACGGCTGGGGGGAAGAGTCACTTCGGTAATGGCCCATGGAGTTGGTGCGGAGGGCATCGCCGAGCGTGTTATTCCAGGTGGAGCGGCAGACCCGGGAGATGAGGCGTGTGGCTGTGGAGAGCGGTAGAGGGAAGGGTGTAATATTTACCTCAGTTAAGGCCATCCTGGCCTTCACTCTACCGTGGTTCTAGCGCGAGTCGAGATGACCTGTCCTTTTCGTTTCCTGTCCTCTTCCTCCAAACAATCTGAGATCAGATCAGATCAGAAATGACCCAAGATCAAGTTTGTTTACTAATCGGCCCCATCAAATTCCCAAGAAGGAGAAGGTAGCCTTACGTGGAGTGTTGTTTAAACCCTAATTACTCCGTTATTAAGGGTAATTAAGCCACACCGAGTCACCTGAAGCTGCATAAACACCTAGTGATCACGCAGCTGTGGTTAAACTGTGATGATAACTGAGTGTTGGTGTGACAGTTGTGCACATAAGGGTTTGTTGTCATCATGGCTGCTACTAGCTCAGGCACCGCCACCATCCCGGACTTAGGACAAGACCAAACAATGACTGAAGATGATTTACCCGCTGGTGATGACTGGCATACAACTACCCGTAAGCGAGGAAGGACACTCTCGCCAGACACCGACGACAGGGTGAGAGACCCTAAGCGGTCTATGCTGCCGCCGCCACCGCCACCTTCAACACCGTCTCCCGACAGCACCATGGTCTCCTTCCTGCTACGCTCCACCACAGGCTCCCGCATATTTTCTAACCCGAGAAAGGTCAGTTACGTCCTCATGCGATCTCCCTTGAGCAAATACCTCCTCGAGGGGGAAACATGACCCCTAGGTGACGGATCATCCCTGGTGGTGGCGGTGTGGGAACACAACCTGCCCAAGATCCCTGACCTTAAGAAACCTACCCTCACCCTGGGAGAATGGGAGGTCACCTGCAGGAGGGCCGACATGGGGGGCAGAAATATACAACTACCCCAGAGTGGTGGGACCCCTCAACGACAAAAACACCCTGGACGAGTTGTGGGACGACTACAGGAGCCTGGACGGAGGAGAAGTGCTGGAGATATCCTGGATCCCGCAGCGTCTCCTCCCAAGGACATACAGTGGTAGGTGGCTGCGCCTAAAGGTTAGGGGCCACATCCCCACCAAGGTGATCATCAGTGGGCTGGTTTATTTCCCACGACCTTACCTACTGCCCCTCCTGCGCTGCCCAAAATGCCTCAAGATCGGCCACTCCGTCAACACCTGCAGGGCACAGGAGAGATGCAGACGATGCAATGGCCCTCACTCTTTCAGGACAGCCGACCACACCTGCACTAGACCACACCACTGTTTCCAGTGTCGGGGACCACATGGTCCCAAGTCTGTGCACTGCCCCCACAAAAAACAAGCCCAGGACCTATACACCGCTCAAGCAAGAAATGGTAAGTCCCTACAGCATATTAATCAACAGTTAAGAGACTTACCTTCCCCTAATCTGCAGCCACGACACAGGCCACAATCCACCTCACCCCCGGCAACCATCATCCGGCCTCGCCCACACACCGACCAGCCAGGCCTGTCATACTCATCCATTGTTACAGCCAATAGATTTGCTACCCTGCAAGACCACAGGGAGGAGGAGGAGGAGGAATACAAGGGAATACAAGGGAACACAAACAGCAACAGACCCTAGGGTCCCTGCGAAGGCTGTTTGATATAACTACTCTACACTAACTACTTGAATTAGAGAAGGGATAGTACAGTGGAAGGCTCCTCCCCTCCCACCCATCCCTCCAGCCGAAGCTGGCAGGAAAATAAGTGATACCATGTAGTATAGAAAAACTACATGGAATTTTCGAGGTAAGTGTGAAATAGTATACTATACTATACTATACTATACTATACTATACTATACTACCACTAATGCTGGTACAGAATCGCATGCTCATATCAAATGGGAACTGGTGCAGTAGACACAGACCAGTAGGAGTCGTACTGCAACTGCTGTTCAGGTAGAGATTTGATTTTCATTTACTTCGGATCAAGGGATCGCTCCGTACCCTGACAACCAACAGCTGCAGCCCCCCACCAGTCTGAGTCACTCTACACCATGAATCCTTTAATTACATTTAAGATTTGAAAATGTCTATATTTATTCTGTAACGAACATTGCCAGCCGGGGATTACATTCAAGATGTTTGTCGAGACGATTTTTAAAAGTTTCTATTGTACTCGAGTTGACGACGTTTGATGGCAGTCCATTCCATATATTTACGACTCGATTGAAGAAAAAGTACTTGGCTTCGTTAGTTATAAATCGTTTTCCAATTATTTTGAAGCCATTGTTGCGGGTGATGCTTGAACGGTCAATAGTAAAGTAGTCGTCCGGCTTTAAATTTGTGAATCCTTTAAACATTTTGAATACTGTTAGAAGGTCTCCTCTTATTCTGCGTTTAGAAAGAGAAAATAAATTAAATTCTTTAAGACGTTCATCGTATGGTTTATTGCGCAGTCTTGGAATCATTTTGGTTATTCTACGTTGAATTCTGTCTAATTTATTAATGTCTTTACGGTAGTAAGGTGACCAGAACTGTACGCAGTACTCCAGGTGGGGACGTACAAGTGAGTTATACAGGGTTAGTATGATTTTTTCTGATTTGAATTTGAAAGCTCTTCCAATAAAACTGACTAATTTATTAGCAGTTTTTACTACCTCGGCGCATTGAAGTTTAGGTTTAAGGTCAGTTGAGACTATTACACCAAGGTCTTTTTCTTTAACTACGTTTTTGAGTTGAACGTTATCCATTGTATAATTTATTTGGGGGTTACTATTTCCAACGTGGAGTACGTGACATTTTTCTGAATTAAAGTTCATTTGTCATATTTTGGACCAATCGACTAAAACATTCAAATCGTTTTGCATTAGTTTACGCTGAGTTTCCGAGTTTACCTTATTTGCGATTTTTGTGTCGTCGGCGAATTTCGAAATTTTGCAAGTGATACCTCGTCGATATCATTAATGTAAATTATAAAAAGTATTGGTCCCAATACAGACCCCTGATGAACGCCGCTGTTTACGTTTACCCACTCTGACGTTTTTCCGTTAATTACGACTCGCTGTTTACGTTCTGATAACCAGTCTTCTATCCACTTACTAAGGTTTTCCGTTATACCATGGGCTTTTACTTTACTTAAAAGACGTTTGTGAGGCACTTTATCGAACGCTTTCTGGAAGTCTAAGTAGATTATATCAATTGCTTTCGTGTTATCGTACAAATTATATACCTCATTGAAGAAATCGAATAAATTTGTGAGGCATGATCTCTTATTTCTGAAACCGTGTTGTGAGTCTTTGATAATGCTGTTCTTTTCCAAGTAATATACAATTTTGTCTCTAAGGATCGATTCCATCAACTTGTTTACTACTGACGTTAAACTAATTGGACGATAATTACCGGGGTGAGATTTATTACCTTTTTTAAAGATCGGAGTGACGTTTGCCAATTTCCATTCGCGAGGGACTCTGCCAGTTGATATTGATTTATTGAATATAATGCAAAGTGGCTTAACGAGTTCATTTTTGGCCTCCTTAAGTATTCTAGATGAGATCTGGTCTGGACCGGGTGTTTTGTTAGTTTTCAGGTTATTGATCGCACTTAGTATATCGTTTTCATGGAATACGCATGTATTTAGGTAGGTATTATTGTTATACATTCGGGGAGTGGGAAGGTTCAATGAATTATTTTCATCGGTGAAAACTGACGCAAAATACTCATTTAATACGTTAATCATAACGAATTCGTCTTCGGTGTGTTCTCCGTTGGCTGTCGATAGAGGACCGATAGTTGAGGTGAGTACTTTCTTTTTTCTAATATAACTATAAAATTCTTTAGGATTCAATTTGCACGAGTTTGCTACATGGAGTTCGACATTTTGTTTACTTTGCTTTATCAGTCTTTTAGTGATACGTCGTATTCTATCGTGTTCAAGCTTGTCGTTAATATCCTTCGTGGTTTTGTATTTTTGATACGCATGGCTAAAAGGCTGTTTTTAATTTCGCTGTTCCACCATTTAGGTTTGCTATTTTGAATTTTACGTCTGTTACGTAGTGGAATACAGGATTCTACCGTTTGTTTTAATTTGTTCGTGAATACTTGCCACGCAGTGTTTATATCATTATGATTCAATAAATGATTCCATTTTCAGTTTGCTAGAGACCTTCTAAATTTATTAAAGTCTGCCCTTCTATAATCTGGTACTTTTTCTTTATTTTCTTTTATTTTAGGTTTTTCTACTTCAATGTTATATGTGATTACCCTGTGGTCACTCGAACTAAACTCGCATCCTACAATAACATTGTTGACAAGGCTTTGTTCGGTTGAAAGAATAATGTCTAAAATATTATTTCCTCGAGTTGGGTGTTCGACATGTTGGTGAAAAGAGCTTTCTAGTAAGTTTACGTAGAGATCGTGACCGGAGTGTGAAGTGAGAGGACATCCCCATTTGGTGACAGATAAATTTAGATCACCGAATATTATACTTTCATTTTGACAACTAATTTCTGCAAGTTGTTCGTAAAGTTTATCGTCGATTGAATGTGACTGTACAGGAGGTCGATAAATGAGACCGATAGCTATTTTACGCGAGTTTACTTTTAACTGAATGTACGTTGCATTGATATTTTCAATCGCTTGTTTCGATAATGCAAGTGGGTGGAGAGTAGATTTAACGTAAAGGAGTACCCCGCCTCATTTTCTTTGGTGTCTTTCACTGCTGTATAAGCTATATCCCGGTATTGAAAATTCAGCAAAAAAATCTGTTTTTTGAGTCAATCCAAGATTCCGTAACACCGATGATATCATATTCCTCCAGGCAAACGATCTCTTCAAGATCCTGAAATTTATTTTTAATGCTTCGTGCATTTAGGTAACAAACTTTAATATTTTTGTGAATGGCTGGAGCATTTTGAATACGAGAGTTTGACTTAGTGTGAGGGCGAGGGTTTATCTCAATGGAAGAACGCGGGATAATCACATTGAGTAAATTACTGTGCGGACGTGAGTCAGGTCAAGAATATGTACAGGTCAGGTCAGGTTTAAGTGGGGATTAAAAGGGGGAAGGGGCGGCTGGCAGGGACCGTTGAGAAAGTGAGGTATAGCTAATTACTTTACAGTTACTTGTAAACTATAAGTAACGAATAACCTTACATAGAACACACTTTATATTGTACAACCGATAAGCTAACGCACTTAGTACATGAGTTACGCCTATTTCTTTATATGAAAGGGGACAAAAATAAATAAACAAATAAATAAATAAGTAAATAAATAAATAAAATAAACTGAACTACGTCTAAAATAAAATTTTTTTATACCACTTATCAAACTACAAACTCTATTTGGTTTACAAACAGAAGGTTTTACGGCTTTGAAATTAGAGAAAGGGATAAATATATATGCGACAAAAGAGAGTGGTGCGAAATTAACTTGTAATGTGAAATTAACTTGTAATGTCTATCACTGCTGTCTGTGTGGTGTAATTTGTGTTATTTGTGATATTTGTAAATAAGTAATTGAAGGAAGGTAAATTAATTTGGTGAAATATAACGTTTAGAAAAAACTTAGCGTGTTTTGCAGGACAGCAAAGTACAGCAGAGGTCACGGAGAGATCGCGGAGGGATCAGGCCGAGGTGTTGACACTAGGAAGGTCAGACCGTGAATGAAGGAAGGTCAGACTGTGAATGGAGGAGGAGTAGGAGGAGGAGGAGGAGGAGGAGGAGGAGGAAGAAACTGTAAGCACCCGTTCCCACCAACCCTGATGCACCCTCAGTCACTAACACACCAACTACTGCCACTGATACCGTTCCACCTGGAGTGCCTTCACCACCTGTAGCTCTCACTCCTGACACCCGGACTCTTAGCGCTGCAGCACTGCCACCAAACACCCAGCGCAAACAACCCAGCAGACCACCAGGGAAGGCTCCAGAGCCCTCAACCTTCCTCACCGCAGCCCCAGGTAGTGACCTGCAACAGGACACAACCCGTGCAGAGATCCACCATCCCCCTGCCAAACACAGGCAAGAAATGGTAAGCGGCAACACAGCCCAACATACCATCACCCTCCCGCCAGCATACAGCAGCCAGCCAATACGACCACCAACACCGCAACCACCAGGACATGGACCACCAACCACTACCACCACATCTCCCACCAAGGATGAGGTCATCCCCAAGATTTTCACCCTCCTGTGGGAGTTCCACCACATGTACCAGTCAGGTGAATCTGTCCATAACATACTTTCCAAGCTGTGGCCCACCATCTCCATGCTCCTGACTGCAATCCTCGCATAATGGCCCTCACATTTATGCTGTGGAACGCTAGGTCCTTCCCCAGGAAGACTCAAGAGCTTCATATTTACCTGAGGGACACACTGCCTTCTGTGGTTGGGATGTGTGAGACATGGCTCCCCCCCCACCTCTCACTCAATCTCCCTGGGTACACCATCTTTAGAGAGGACCGCCACCAGAGACGAGGTGGGGGAGTGCTTCTCTTCTGAGGGACACACTCGTCCACTCCCAGCTTCTTCTCCCTCGGAGGCGGGACGGACACCTGGAGGCGGTCGCTGCCAGAGTCAGCCTGAGGAGGGGCTGGCTCACTGTGGCAGTGTGCTACAACCCAGGTAGAGCCGCATCCTACCAGGACTACGAGCATTACTTCTCCCACCTACCACCCCCTGTGCTCATCATGAGAGATTTTAACGCCCACCACCAACACTGGGACCCAACCTTACCGCCCAACCACAAAAACACCTCAGGCAACACACTACACCAGGTCCTCATAGATTCCCTCCACCTGTCGCTGCTGAGCCCTCCAGAACTGCCACCAGGTTTCACCCCCACACCGCAGCCCCTTCAGTCCTGGACCTGTTCCTCGGTGACCCAGCCTTCAACACCTGCACCTTCTCCACCGGACCCTACATGGGAAGTGATCATCTCCCCTTGCTGGCCACTCTCCCCAACGCCTCCCCAAGGCCACGTCCAGGATGTCTGCCACGCTGGAACATCACCTCAGAGTGGCAGAAGTATGAAGCGGCGCAGAGGATCCCTTCCAACAGCTCTTCCCTGCCCCTGGAACCGTCACCAGGCTTGGAACAGGTGGTGTAAGGCACCACTAACAACAGCCGGGGAAGAATACCGCCGCCTGGATGCCATCTGTGCTAGGACCATCATCAGGGCAAATAGGAAGTTATGGGACTCTCACTGTTCTCTCAGCTTCTTGTAGTGTTTTTGCAAGTAATAATCCATCATCTGCAAAGAACAAAGCTACTATTTTCAATGCATCATCTTGATATCCTTCACATTCACTTTCCAGCTTGTTTATTATATATTATGTTAGCAATTTAAATATTGTAGTGGAACCAGTGCAACCTTGTCTAATACCACTACTTATGTTTATTTCTGTTTTATTTTCATTTCCCTTTTCGAGTGTGGTTTTGTCTCCTGTGTAAGTGTCTGCTATCACATATATTGCATTTTCATGTACTTTGTTGTCTTTAAGGTTTTCAATCATTTTTTTTTCTATCTACTGAGTCATATGCTTTTGCGAAGTCAATTAATATCACTATCAAACTTTCCTTTTTTCATAGGTTTTTTCTATTCAGTGTTTTAGAATAAATAAGTTGTTTTCTATTCTTCCTCCTTCCGTGAAACCACTCTAATTCTCTTTCATTTCATGATTTGTTTTCAGGTGTTGCTCTATTTTATCTTTTGTATCAGTTGACATAAATAACTTACTGGCCACCTTACGGATCTAGTAATCGTCTGGCCACCTCACGGATCAATTAATCGTCTGGCCACCTCACGGATCTAGTAATCGTCCGGCCACCTCACGGATCAATTAATCGTCTGGCCACCTCACGGATCTAGTAATCGTCTGGCCACCTCACAGATCAATTAATCGTCTGGCCACCGCACGGATCTAGTAATCGTTTGGCCGCCTCACGGATCCAGTAATCGTCTGGCTGCCGCACGAATCCAATAATTGTCTGGCCACCTCACAGATCCAGTAATCGTCTGGCCACCTGACATGTCTGGTAATCGTCTGGCCACTTCATGGATCTAGTAATCATCTGGCCACCTCACGGATCTAGCAATCGTCTGTCCACCAAACGGATCCAGTAATCGTCTGGCGGCCGCACGGATCTAGTAATCGTTTGGCCACCTCACAGATCTAGTTATCGTCTTGCCACCTCACGGTTCTAGTAATCGTCTGGCCGCTGCACGGATTAAGTAATATGGTGGCCACCTCACAGATCTGGTAATCGTCTGACAACATCACGGATCCAGTAATCGTCTGGCAACCTCACAGATCTGGTAATCGTCTGGCCACCTCACATATCTGGTAATCGTCTGGCAACATCACGGATCCAGTAATCGTCTGGCCACCTCACGGATCTAGTAATCGTCTGGCAGCTTTACGGATCCAGTAATGGTCTGGCCGCCTTACGGATCCAGTAATCGTCTGGCCGCCTCACGGATCCATGAGTCATCTGGCCGCTGCACGGATCTAGTAATCGTCTGGCCGCCTTACGGATCCAGTAATCGTCTGACCACCTCACGGATCTAGTAATCGTCTGGCCACCTCACTGATCTAGTAATCGTCTGGCCGCCGCACGAATCTAGTAATCGTCTGGCCACCTCACTGATCTAGTAATCGTCTGGCCGCCGCATGGATCTAGTAATCATCTGGCCACGTCACGGATCTAGTAATCGTCTGGCCACCTTACGGATCCAGTTATAGTCTGGCCGCCGCATGGATCTTGTAATCGTTTGGCCGCCACACGGATCCAGTAATTGTCTGACTGCCCCACGAACCCAGTAATCGTCTAGCCGCCTCACGGGTCTGGCCACCTAACGGATATAATAATCATCTGGTTGCCTCACGGATCCAGTAATCCTCTGGCCACCGCACGGTTCTAGTAATTGTCTGGCCACCTCACGGTTCCATTAATCGTCTGGCCATCTCACAGATATGGTAATCGTCTGGCTACTTCACGGATCCAGTAAACATCTGGCCGCCGCACGGATCTAGTAATCGTCTGGCCACCTCACGGATCTAGTAATCCTCTGACCACCTCACTGATCTATCAATCGGATGGCCGCCACACGGATCTAGTAATCGTCTGGCCGCCACACGGATCCCGTAATCGTCTGGCTGCAGGACGGATCCAGTAATCGTCTGGCCACCTCACGGATCTAGTAATCCTCTGACCACCTCACTGATCTATCAATCGGATGGCTGCCGCACGGATCTAGTAATCGTCTGGACGCCGCACGGATCCAGTAATCGTCTGGCCACCTCACAGATCTATTAATCGTCTGGCCATCTTACGGATCTAGTAATCGTCTGGCCACCTCACGGATCTATTAACCGTCTGGCCGCCGCACAGATCTATTAATCATCTGGCCGCCTCATGGATCAAGTAATCGTCTGGCTGCTGCATAGATACCGTAATCGTCTGGCTACCTCACGGATCCAGTAATCGTCTGACCACCTCGCGGATCTAGTAATCGTCTGGCCACCTCACGGATCTAGCAGTCGTCTGGCCACCGCACGGATCTAGTAATCGTCTGGCCACCTCACGGATCCAGTAATCGTCTGGCAGCCGGTCAGATCTAGTAATCGTCTGGCCACCTCACGGACTCATTAACCGTCTGGCCATCTCGCGGATATAGTAATCGTCTGGCCACCTCACTGATATAGTAATCGTCTGGCCACCTCACGGATATAGTAATCGTCTGGCCGCCGCACGGATCTAGTAATCCTCTGGCAACGTAACGGATCTAGTAATCGTCTGGCCACCTCACGGATCCAGTTTTAGTCTGGCCGCGGCACGGATCTAGTAATCGTCTGGCCGCTGTACGGATCTAGTAATCGTCTGGCCGCCACACGGATCCAGTAATCGTCTAGCTGCCGCACTGATCCAGCAATCATCTGACCACCTCACGGATCTAGTAATCGTCTGACCACCTCATGGACCTAGTAATCGTCTGACCACATCATGGACTTAGTAATCGTCTGACCACCTCATGGACATAGTAATAGTCTGGCCACCTCACGGATCTAGTAATTGTCTGGCCACCTCACGGATCCAGTAATCGTCTGGCCGCCGCACGGATCTAGTAATCGCCTGGCCACCTCACGGATCCAGTAATCGTCTGGCCACCTCACGGATCTAGTAATCGTCTGGCCACCTCATGGATATAGTAATCGTCTGGCCGCCGTACGGATCTAATAACCATCTGGCTACGTCACGGTTCTAGTAATCGTCTGGCCACCTCATGGATCCAGTTATAGTCTGGCCACCGCACGGATCTAGTAATCGTCTGGCCGCCACACGGACCCAGTAATAATTTGGCTGCCGCACGGATCCAGTAACCGTCTGGCCGCGTCACGGATCTAGTAATCGTCAGGCCACCTCACGGATCTAATAATCGTCTGGCCGCAGCACGGATCTAGTAATCGTCTGGCCGCCGCACGGATCTAGTAATCGTCTGGCCACCTCACAGATCTAGTTATAGTCTGGCCACCGCACGGATCTAGTAATCGTCTGGCCACGTCACTGATCTAGTAATCGTCTGGCCACATCACGGATCCAGTTATAGTCTGGCCAACGCATGGATCTAGTAATCGTCTAGCCGCCGCATGGATCCAGTAATCGTCTGGCCGCCGCACGGATCCAGTAATCGTCTGGCCGCCGCACGGATCCAGCAATCGTCTGGCTTCCTCACGGATCTAGTAATCGTCTGGCCACCTCACGGATCTAGTAATCGTCTGACCACCTAACGGGTCCAGTAATCGTCTGGCCGCCGTACGGATCTAGTAATCGTCTGACCACCTAACAGGTCCAGTAATTGTCTGGTCGCCGCATGGATTCAGTAATCGTCTGGCAACCTTACGGATCTAGTAATCGTCTAGCCACCTAACAGATCTAGTAATCGTCTTGCTGCCTCACGGATCCAGTAATCATCTGCCTTCCGCACGGATCCAGTAATCATCTGGCCACCTCTCGGATCTAGTAATCGTTTGGCCGCTGCACGGATATAGTAATCGTCTGGCAACCTAATGGATCTAGTAATCGTCCGGCCGCCGCACGGATCCAGTAATCGTTTGGCCACCGCACGAATATAGTAATCGTCTGGCCGTCGCACGGATCTAGTAATCGTCTGGCCACCGCAGGGATTTAGTAATCGTCTGGCCGCCACTCGGATCTAGAAATCGTCTGGCCACCTAACGGATCTAATAATCGTCTGGCCGCCGCACGTATCCAGTAATCGTTTGGCCGCCTCACGGATATAGTAATCGTCTGGCCGCTGCACGGATCTAGTAATCGTCTGGCCACGTCATGGATCTAAGAATCATCTGGCCACTTCACAGATCCAGTTATAGTCTGGCTGCCGCACGGATCTAGTAATTGTCTGGGCTCCGCACGGATCCATTAATCGTCTTGCCGCCTCACGGATCTAGTAATCATCTGGCCGCCTCTCGGATCTAGTAATCGTCCGGCCGCTGCACGGATATAGTAATCGTCTGGCAACCTAATGGATCTAGTAATCGTCTGGCCGCCGCACGGATCCAGTAATTGTCTTGCCGCCTCACGGATCTAGTAATCATCTGGCCGCCTCTCGGATCTAGTAATCGTCTGGCCGCTGCACGGATATAGTAATCGTCTGGCAAACTAATGGATCTAGTAATCGTCTGGCCGCCGCACGGATCCAGTAATCGTCTGGCCGCCGCACGGATCTAGTAACCGTCTGGCCGCCGCAGGGATTTAGTAATCATCTGGCCGCCATTCGGATCTAGAAATCGTCTGGCCACCTAACGGATCTAATAATCGTCTGGCCGCCGCACGTATCCAGTAATCATTTGGCCTCCTCACGGATATAGTAATCGTCTGGCCGCTGCACGGATCTAGTAATCGTCTGGCCACGTCACGGATCTAGGAATCGTCTGGCCACTTCACAGATCCATTTATAGTCTGGCTGCCGCACGGATCTAGTAATTGTCTGGCTGCCGCACGGATCTAGTAATTGTCTGGGCTCCGCATGGATCCAGTAATCGTCTTGCCGCCTCACGGATCTAGTAATCGTCTGGCCGCCTCAAGGATCTAGTAATCGTCTGGCCGCCGCACGGATCTAGTAATAGTCTGGCCACCTAACGGATCCAGTAATCTTCTGGCCGCCGCACGGATCCAGTAATCGTCTGGCCATCTCACGGATCTAGTAATCGTCTGGCCACCTAATGGATCCAGTAATCATCTGGCCACCTCATGGATCCAGTAATCATCTGGACACCTTACGGATCTAGTAATCGTCTGCCCACCTAACGGAACTAGTAATCGTCTGGCCACCTAACGGATCCAGTAATCGTCTGGCCGCCTCACGGATGTAGTAATCGTCTGGCCACCTAACGGATCCAGTAATAGTGTTGCCGCCTCACGGATCTAGTAATCGTCTGGTCACCTCACGGATCTATTGATCGTCTGGCCGCCGCACAGATCTATTAATCATCTGGCCGCCACATGGATCCAGTAATCGTCTGGCTGCTGCATAGATCCCGTAATCGTCTGGCCACCTCACGGATCCAGTAATCGTCTGACCACCTCGCGGATCTAGTAATCGTCTGGCCACCTGACGGATCTAGTAGTCGTCTGGCCGCCGCACGGATTTTGTAATCGTGTGGCCACCTCACGGATCCAGTAATCGTCTGGCCGCCGGTCAGATCTGGTAATCGTCTGGCCACCTCACGGATCCATTAACCGTCTGGCCACCTCACGGATCTAGTAATCGTCTGGCCACCTCACGGATCCAGTTTTAGTCTGGCCGCCGCACGGATCTAGTAATCGCCTGGCTGCTGCACAGATCTAGTAATCGTCTGGCTGCCTCACGGATCCAGTAATCGTCTAGCTAACGCACTGATCCAGTAATCGTCTGACCACCTCACGGATCTAGTAATCGTCTGACCACCTCATGGACCTAGTAATCGTCTGACCACCTCATGGACCTAGTAATCGTCTGACCACCTCATGGACCTAGTAATCGTCTGGCCACCTTACGGATCTAGTAATGGTCTGGCCACCTCACGGATACAGTAATCGTCTGGCCGCCGCACGGATCTAGTAATCGTCTGGCCACCTCACGGATCCAGTAATCGTCTTGCCACCTCACGGATCTAGTAATCGTCTGGCCACCTCATGGATATAGTAATCGTCTGGCCGCGGTACGGATCTAATAATCACCTGGCTACGTCACGGTTCTAGTAATCGTCTGGCCACCTCACGGATCCAGTTATAGTCTGGACACCGCACGGATCTAGTAATCGTCTGGCCGCCACACGGATCCAGTAATTGTTTGGCTGCAGCACGGATCCAGTAATCGTCTGGCCGCGTCACGGATCTAGTAATCCTCTGGCCACCTCACGGATCTAATAATCTTCTGGCCGACGCACGGATCTGGTAATCGTTTGGCCACCTCACGGATCCAGTTATAGTCTGGCCACCGCACTTATCTAGTAATCGTCTGGCCACGTCACTGATCTAGTAATCGTCTGGCCACTTCACGGATCCAGTTATAGTCTGGCCACCGCATGGATCTAGTAATCGTCTGTCTTCCGCATGGATCCAGTAATCGTCTGGCCGCCGCACGGATCTAGTAATCGTCTGGCCGCCGCACGGATCCACTAATCGTTTGGCTTCCTCACGGATCTAGTAATCGTCTGGCCATCTCACGGATCTAGTAATCATTTGACCACCTAACGGGTCCAGTAATCGTCTGGCCGCTGCACGGATTTAGTAATCGAGGAGGTGCCCCTTCCTAAGGAGGCACGATCCTCTACACCCTCTGGTGGGTCTCGAAGGCCCCCACCAGTGTTGGCTCCGGCCGTCACTTCTACCCCAGTGTCGGCTTCGGCCGTCACTTCCTTCCCGGTGTCGGCTCTGACCGTCACTCCCACCCAGGTGTCGGCTCCGGCCGTCACTCCCACCCCGGTGTCGGCTCCGGCCGTCACTTCTACCCCGGTGTCGGCTCCGGCCGTCACTTCTACCCTGGTGTCGGCTCCGGCCGTCACTCCCACCCCGGTGTTGGCTCCGGCCGTCACTCCCACTACGGTGTCGGCTCCGGCTGTCACTCCCACCTCGGTGTCGGCACCGGCCGTCACTTCTACCCCGGTGTCGGCTCCGGCCGTCACTCCCACCCCGGTGTCGGCTCCGGCAGTCACTCCCACCCCGCTGTCGGCCCCGGTCGTCACTCCCCCCCTGGTGTCGGCTCCGACCGTCACTCCCACCTCGGTGTTGACTTCCACCAACACTCCTGCCCCGGTGACGGCTCTGGCCGTTACTCCCGCCCCTGTGTCGGCTACGGCCGTTACTCCCGCCTTGGTGTCGGCTCCGGCCGTCACTCCTACCCCGTTGTCGGCTCATGCCGTCATCACTGCTCCTGCTGCTGTGGCCACCTCACTGGCCACTGGGCTAGGAAAGACTGCAAGGCGATTGTCCACTGCCTCCACTGCTCTAGCCACTGCCATTAGGCAGGGTAAGAGCAAGAAGGATACTGGTGTTGGGAGGGTCTCCTCTAGGGGCCTCCCCACGCACCGTTAATTTTAATATTTTTAATATTTTACAGTGGAACCTTCGTTGGTTGAGAGGGAATTGGGAGGAGCTCAGTCTACTCCTGCGAAGACACCAGCCGGTCTGTGTCTGTCTGCAGGAGACTATGATTGGTTCGTCCTCCCATCTTACACCCAGGGGTTACTCTGGCTTTTACTCTCCTCATGATCGCGCGCAAGGCCATCATGGTGGAACAGCAATTTTTTTAGATAACTCACGAGGCATTGCTTTTACATCTTTTAATATTGTCTCCCCCCTGCAGCTGGTGGCTGTCCAGCTCCACCTCAGGAGAACTTACACTGTCTGCTCTTTATACCTCCCTCCCAATTCTCCAGTAGACAGAGAGGACTTCGTTTCCCTAGTCCAGCAATTGCCTTCCCCGTTTATTGTTTTAGGAGATTTTAATGGTCGGCACACCCTGTGGGGAGATACACTTATCAACCCCAGGGGAGCAATGATTGCCACTGTGGTTGAAGCCTTAGATCTAGGTATTTTTAACAACGGTGACCATACACACTACCACATCCAGACAGACACCACCTCGGCCCTAGATTTATCATTGTGTTCTCCCGACACCCTACTTGACTTCACATGGAGCGTCACAGGAGATCTTTGTGGGAGTGACCACTACCCTATACTCCTGTCTTCTCCCGACGTCCTCCCCTTACCCCGTGTCCCCCGCTGGCGGCTAGACCGTGCTGACTGGGGACTTTTTAAACAACTTGCCATAGTTGACTGCGAGGTTGATGAGTTTTTAGACATAGACAGCGCTGTCGAGTATTTTACATCTATACTCCAGCGAGCTGGTGAACTTTCCATCCCTCAGACCACAGAGTTTACCAAGCGCCGACCGGTCCCCTGGTGGTCTGATGAGTGTAGACAGGCAGTGACAGAGCGTCGTCGAGCTTCTGGTAGGTACCGTCGACACAAAACTGAATTTTTCCGGGGACAATACAGACTGGCTAGAGCTAAGGCTCCTCGAGTCCTCAAGGATGCTCGCCGTAAGTCCCTTGCATCTTTTGTCTCCACATTGAACGTGCAGACACCTATGTCGCAGGTATTCAAGCGCGTGCGGAAGATAGCAGGAAAGTTCTCTCCAGGCCCGCCTCTGGTCCTCCATGTCAATGGGGATAAGGTATCTAACAGCCAGGCGGTAGCCAACACACTCGCTGAGACTTTTTCTTTGGTGTCCAGCCGGGCCTCGAGATCTCCAGCAGTGCGTCGCCAGTTTGAGGCAGACGAGGCTCGCCAACTAGACTTTTCATCTCGTGGGGGTGAAAACTACAATGTCCCTTACTCTCCACCGGAACTGCGTTCAGCTTTATCTTCGTGTAAGGACTCTTCCCCAGGGGCAGATAACATTACATACTCAATGATCCGTCACCTAAATTCTGGATCACTGTCCTTCCTCCTAGGATTATTTAATAGGATGTGGAGTGACGGATACGTACCACCCTCCTGGAAGTCTGCTATAGTCATACCAATCCCCAAGCCTGGAAAGAACGCCTCACTCCCCCTTAGCTATCGACCCATTGCCTTTACCGTTTGCATGATTAAAGTTTTTGAGAAGATGGTTAACACTCGTCTAGTCTGGTTCCTTGAGAAGGGTGGCCATCTTTCGGCAGTACAGTGTGGTTTTCGTCGATCTCGCTCTACTTTAGACGCTCTTCTGCGATTAGAAAAAACTAACTGCCAAGCTTTTGCTAGCAGGCAGCGGGTTGTGAGCGTCTTTTTCGACCTTGAAAAGGCATACGACACCACCTGGAGGTATGGCATTCTACGAGCTCTCCATACGGTTGGACTCAGTGGTCACCTCCCTCTGTTCCTCCGGTCTTTTTTACAAGACCGTACTTTTAGGGTGAGGGTGGGCACTGCTCTTTCTAGCTCTTTTGAGCAAGAAGAAGGAGTCCCACAAGGTAGTGTCCTCAGTGTCACTCTATTCAGCGTTGCCATCAATAGCATCACCGAGTGCGTCCACCGGGACTTTCGATGCACGCTATACGCGGATGACTTTTCACTCTCCTACGCTTCCTCTCGTCTCGATGTGGCCGAGCGACATATCCAGTTGGCATTTGGCCGGGTCACCCGTTGGGCCGATATTCATGGTTTTAACTTTTCCCCCACAAAGACGGTTGCTATGCTTTTCTCTCGAAGCAGAGGTGAGTTTAGGGATCCAGATCTATACCTCTATGGCAGGAGACTGCCAGTAGTTGAAACGACTTGATTCTTGGGCTTAATACTTGACAGACGCCTTACATGGTTGCCACACCTGCGGGACCTGAAAGCTGCTTGCCAGCGGCGGATGTCCCTGCTCCGTTTTCTTTCCCATGTGTCTTGGGGAGCTGACCGCACCATTCTCCTCCGTTTATATCACTGTTTCGTTCTGTCGAAGTTAGATTACGGTTCCCAAGTCTACGCTTCAGCCACATCCCCTCGCCTTCGTACTCTCGACTCTGTACATCACGGTGGAATCAGACTGGCGACGGGCGCCTTTCGGTCTTGCCCAATCCCCAGTCTACTCGTAAATGCAGGAGTGTTACCCCTCGACCTTCACCGTCAGACTCAGATGGCACGTTTGTGGTTCAGATGCCAAAGTCTCTATGGTGATCCCACTTACAGTGCTGTGACGGACACTTCACGGGACGCCACTTTCACCCAGCACCCGCACTTCCCAAAGCCTTTTGGCTTTCGGGCTCGTGGCGTGATTGAAGAGTTGTCCCTTCCTCACCCTGCCATAGCTGTCCCACGATTATTGCATGTCCCGCCGTGGAAGCGGCTGGCAGTATCGTATTGCCGTTACATGCCGGCTAACAAGAGTGCTATGTCGGAGCATGCTGCGAGGACTTTGTTCACCGATCATGCCTCGGTACATGAGGGTCGCACGCCCATTTTTACTGACGGCTCCAAATCCGATGCAGGCGTCGGATTTGGAGCTGTCTTCCCTGATTTTACCCGGTGCGGCAGTTTACCCCCCTGTACATCAATTTTTACCGCAGAGCTGTGGGCCATTTTAGTAGCGATAAAATCTCTTTTTACCTTGAATGTTGGAGGTTTTGTTATTTTTTCCGACTCCAGAGCAGCTTTGTCAGCCCTTGAGGATTTTAATAACGCACATCCAATAGTCTCAGAAATTTTCAACTGGCTCGTACTAGCAGCCCGTCGTGGGCACATAATTTCTTTTTGTTGGGTACCAGCCCATGTCTCTGTTAAAGGGAAGGAGAAGGCAGATGAGTTAGCTAAGACTGGCGCCTCACGTCAAGTCACTACCTGCCCCGTCCCTCACAGAGACCTGTTTCCCACAATTCGAGCTGCTATTGTTGTAGTTTGGCAAGAGAGATGGAATGTCAATAGAGCTACCTCCAAGATGGGTGCAATTACCGCAAGGGCTGTGAGCCCCTGGTTTATGCGCACGTCCGAGGCCGCTGCCGTGAGACAGCATTGGCCCGTCTACGGACGGGCCATACCCGCCTCACTCACGGTTTCCTCATGTCCCGGGGAGTTGAGCCCTATTGTGATGATTGCTTAGTTCCCCTGACTGTGCGGCACTTGCTGGTCGAGTGCCCCAGTCTGAGGGAATTGCGAGAGCAGTACCTCGCCCAGTGTCGGGGCAGAGATGGGAGTTTCTCTCTCTCTCTGGTGCTGGGGGAGGAGGCACTCTCCCCGGGGCATGAAGTGTTAAAATTCCTACAGGAAAGTGGCTTTCTCCACCTCCTGTAGATTTATTTTTCTTTTTATGTAGTATTTAAGTAGCTTTTTAATTCATAGTGTTTTTAGTACGGTGCCAAATGACCTCGATGTTGCGGCACCATGATCTATTGTCACCAATCAATTAATCAATCAATTATCTAGTAATCGTCTGGCCACGTCACTGATCTAGTAATCGTCTGGCCACTTCACGGATCCAGTTATAGTCTGGCAACCGCATGGATCTAGTAATCGTCTGGCTGCCGCATGGATCCAGTAATCGTCTGACCGCTGCACGGAACTAGTAATCGTCTGGCCGCCGCACGAATCCAGCAATCGTCTGGCTTCCTCACGGATCTAGTAATCGTCTGGCCATCTCACGGATCTAGTAATCGTCTGACCACCTAACGGGTCCATTAATCGTCTGGCTGCTGCACGGATCTAGTAATCGTCTGACCACCTAACGGGTCCAGTAATTGTCTGGCCGCCGCATGGATTCAGTAATCGTCTGGCAACCTCACGGATCTAGTAATCGTCTAGCCACCTAACAGATCTAGTAATCGTCTTGCCGCCTCACGGATCCAGTAATCATCTGGCTGCCGCATGGATCCAGTAATCATCTGGCCACCTCTCGGATCTAGTAATCGTCTGGCCGCTGCACGGATATAGTAATCGTCTGGCAACCTAATGGATCTAGTAATCGTCTGGCCGCCGCACGGATCCAGTAATCGTCTGGCCGCCACACGAATATAGTAATCGTCTGGCCGCCGCACGGATCTAGTAATCGTCTGGCCGCTGCAGGGATTTAGTAATCGTCTGGCCGCCACTCGGATCTAGAGATCGTCTGGCCACCTAACTGATCTAATAATCGTCTGGCCGCCGCACGTATCCAGTAATCGTTTGGCCGCCTCACGGATATAGTAATCGTCTGGCCGCTGCACGGATATATTAATCGTCTGGCCACGTCACGGATCTAGGAATCGTCTGGCCACTTCACAGATCCAGTTATAGTCTGGCTGCCGCACGGATCTAGTAATTGTCTGGCTGCCGCACGGATCTAGTAATTGTCTGGGCTCCGCACGGATCCAGTAATCGTCTTGCCGCCTCACGGATCTAGTAATCGTCTGGCCGCCTCATGGATCTAGTAATTGTCTGGCCGCCGCACGGATCTAGTAATAGTCTGGCCACCTAACGGATCCAGTAATATTCTGGCCGCCGCACGGATCCAGTAATCGTCTGGCCATCTCACGGATCTAGTAATCGTCTTGCCACCTAACGGATCCAGTAATCATGTGGCAACCTCACGGATCCAGTAATCATCTGGCCACCTCACGGATCTAGTAATCGTCTGGCCACCTAACGGATCCCGTAATCGTCTGGCCGCCTCACGGATCTAGTAATCGTATGGCCACCTAACTGATCCAGTAATAGTGTGGTCGCCTCACGGATCTAGTAATCGTCTGGCCACCTCACGGATCTATTAATCGTCTGGCCGCCGCACAGATCTAATAATCATCTGGCCGCCTCATGGATCCAGTAATCGTCTGGCTGCTGCATAGATCCCGTAATCGTCTGGCCACCTCACGGATCTAACAGTCGTCTAGCCGCCGCACGGATCTAGTAATCGTCTGGCCACCTCACGGATCCAGTAATCGTCTGGCCGCTGGTCAGATCTAGTAATCGTCTGGCACCTCACGGATCCATTGACCGTCTGGCCACCTCACGGATATAGTAATCGTCTGGCCACCTCACTGATATAGTAATCGTCTGGCCACCTCACGGATATAGTAATCGTCTGGCCGCCGCACGGATCTAGTAATCCTCTGGCAACGTAACGGATCTAATAATCGTCTGGCCACCTCACGGATCCAGTTTTAGTCTGGCCACCGCACGGATCTAGTAATCGTCTGGCCGATGCACGGATTTAGTAATCGTCTGGCCGCCTCACGGATCCAGTAATCGTCTAGCTGCCGCACTGATCCAGTAATCGTCTGACCACCTCACGGATCTAGTAATCGTCTGACCCCCTCATGGACCTAGTAATCGTCTGACCACCTCATGGACCTAGTAATCGTCTGACCACTTCATGGACCTAGTAATCGTCTGACCACCTCACGGATCTAGTAATTGTCTGGGCTCCACACGGATCCAGTAATCGTCTTGCCGCCTCACGGATCTAGTAATGATTTGGCCGCCTCATGGATCTAGTAATCGTCTGGCCGCCTCACGGATCTAGTAATCGTCTGGCCACCTAACGGATCCAGTAATCATCTGGCCACCTCACGGATCCAGTAATCTTCTGGCCGCCGCACGGATCCAGTAATCGTCTGGCCACCTCACGGATCTAGTAATCGTCTGGCCACCTAACGGATCCAGTAATCATCTGGCCACCTCACGGATCCAGTAATCATCTGGCAACCTCACGGGTCTAGTAATTGTCTGGCCACCTAACGGATCTAGTAATCGTCTGGCCACCTAACGGATCCAGTAATCGTCTGGCCGCCTCAAGGATCTAGTAATCGTCTGGCCACCCAACGGTTCCAATAATCGTCTGGCCACCTCACGGATCTAGTAATCGTCTGGCCACCTCATGGATATAGTAATCGTCTGGCCGCCGTACGGATCTAATAATCATCTGGCTACGTCACGGTTCTAGTAATCGTCTGGCCACCTCACGGATCCAGTTATAGTCTGGCCACCGCACGGATCTAGTAATCGTCTGGCTGCCACATGGATCCAGTAATCGTTTGGCTGCCGCACGGATCCAGTAATCGTCTGGCCGCGTCACGGATCTAGTAATCGTCTGGTCACCTCATGGATTTAATAATCGTCTGGCCGCCGCACGGATCTAGTAATCGTATGGCCGCCGCACGGATCTAGTAATCGTCTGGCCACCTCACGGATCCAGTTATAGTCTGGCCACCGCACGGATCTAGTAAACGTCTGGCCACGTCACTGATCTAGTAATCGTCTGGCCACTTCACGGATCCAGTTATAGTCTGGCCACCGCACGGATCTAATAATCGTCTGGCCACGTCACTGATCTAGTAATCGTCTGGCTACCGCACGGATCTAGTAATCGTCTGGCCGCCGCATGGATCCAGTAATCGTCTGGCCGCCGCACGGATCTAGTAATCGTCTGGCCACGTCACTGATCTAGTAATCGTCTGGCCACTTCACGGATCCAGTTATAGTCTGGCCACCGCACGGATCTAGTAATTGTCTGGCCGCCGCATGGATCCAGTAATCGTCTGGCCGCCGCATGGATCCAGTAATCGTCTGGCCGCCGCACGGATCCAGCAATCGTCTGGCTTCCTCACGGATCTAGTAATCGTCTGGCCACCTCATGGATCTAGTAAACGTCTGACCACCTAACGGGTCCAGTAATTGTCTGGCCGCCGCACGGATCTAGTAATCGTCTGACCACCTAACGGGTCCAGTAATTGTCTGGCCGCTGCATGGATTCAGTAATCGTCTGGCAACCTCACGGATCTATTAATCGTCTAGCCACCTAACAGATCTAGTAATCGTCTTGCCGCCTCACGGATCCAGTAATCATCTGGCTGCCGCACGGATCCAGTAATCATCTGGCCACCTCTCGGATCTAGTAATCGTCTGGCCGCTGCACGGATATAGTAATCGTCTGGCAACCTATCGGATCTAGTAATCGTCTGGCCACTTCACAGATCCATTTATAGTCTGGCTGCCGCACGGATCTAGTAATCATCTGGCTGCCGCACGGATCTAGTAATTGTCTGGGCTCCGCACGGATCCAGTAATCGTCTTGCCGCCTCACGGATCTAGTAATCATCTGGCGGCCTCACGGATCTAGTAATCGTCTGGCCGCCTCACGGATCTAGTAATAGTCTGGCCACCTAATGGATCCAGTAATTTTCTGGCTGCCGCACGGTTCCAGTAATCGTCTGGCCACCTCACGGATCTAGTAATCGTCTGCCCACCTAACGGATCCAGTAATCATCTGGCCACCTCACGGATCCAGTAATCATCTGGCCACCTCACGGATCTAGTAATCGTCTGGCCACCTAACGGATCTAGTAATCGTCTGGCCACCTAACGGATCCAGTAATCGTCTGGCCGCCACACGGATCTAGTAATCGTCTGGCCACCTAACGGATAACGGATCCAGTAATAGTCTGGCCGCCTCACGGATCCAGTAATCGTCTGGCCGCTGCACGGATCTAGTAATCGTCTGGCCACCTCACGGATCTAATAATCGTCTGGCCGCCGGAAAAGTAAAATGTGCTACAAAGAGCTCTTTCACTGCAGTAATGAGGTGAGAGCCAGAGAAAAAACAAATCTTGCCTGTGTATAGGCTGGGAGTAGCGTGGGCACGTCTGCTTATGGCCGCAGCTGCGAGCAGACTATCGCAGTCGCCTGCTCCAACTGGGGATTGGGAGATCTTCTATCAAGAAACCACACATAATAATAACAATAATAATAATAATAATAATGTTAATTATAATGATAATAATAATGATAATTAAAATAATAATAATAATAGTAATAACAATAGTACTTTTACTACTACTTCTCATACTACTACTACTACTAATAATAATGATAATAGTAACAATACTAATAATAATTTTTACAAATGAAGAACTAAGCCGCTTGTGTGGCCTACTGTCCTGCGGAAGCTTTTAACGGCTCTAAATTGTAACACAGAATTACCAAGCTGCTACATCAGCACCAGCTAACTAGGTGGTTGAGGGTGCGCCAAAGATATAACCTCCCTGTTTTCTTTAAAGAGAAAAACCCAACAACCCTAACAAAGACACCATTAACCAGACGGACAACCAAACAACAAACCACATAGACAACCAAACGACAAACCACACAGACAACCCAAAAACATACCACACAGACAACACAACAACAAACCACACAGACAACCAAACAACAAACCCAACAGACAACCCAACAACAAACCACACAGACAACCCAACAACAAACCACACAGACAACCCAACAACAAACCCAACAGACAACCCAACAACAAACCACACAGAGAACCTAACAACAAACCCAACAGATAACCAAACAACAAACCACACAGACAACCCAACAACAAACCACACAGACAACCCAACAACAAACCACACAGACAACCTAACAACAAACCCAACAGACAACCAAACAACAAACCTTACAGACAACCCAACAACAAACCACACAGACAACCTAACAACAAACCTCACAGACAACCTAATAACAAACCACACAGTCAACCCAACAACAAACCTCACAGACAACCCAACAACAAACCACACAGACAACCCAACAACAAACCACACAGACAACCCAACAACAAACCACACAGACAACCCAACAACAAACCACACAGACAACCCAACAACAAACCTCACAGACAACCCAACAACAAACCACACAGACAACCCAACAACAAACCTCACAGACAACCCAACAACAAACCTCACAGACAACCCAACAACAAACCTCACAGACAACCCAACAACAAACCAGACAGACAACCCAACAACAAACCTCACAGACAATCCAACAACAAACCACACAGATAACCCAACAACAAACCTCACAGACAACCCAACAACAAACCAGACAAACAACCCAACAACAAACCACACAGACAACCCAACAACAAACCTCACAGACAACCCAACAACAAACCACACAGACAACCCAACAACAAACCACACAGACAACCTAACAACAAACCTCACAGACAACCCAACAACAAACCTCACAGACAACCCAACAACAAACCAGACAGACAACCCAACAACAAACCTCACAGGCAACCCAACAACAAACCACACAGACAACCCTAACAACAAACCTCACAGACAACCCAACAACAAACCTCACAGACAACCCAACAACAAACCTCACAGACAACCCAACAACAAACCTCACAGACAACCCAACAACAAACCACACAGTCAACCCAACAACAAACCTCACAGACAACCCAACAACAAACCAGACAGACAACCCAACAACAAACCACACAGACAACCCAACAACAAACCAGACAGACAACCCAACAACAAACCACACAGACAACCCAACAACAAACCACACAGACAACCTAACAACAAACCTCACAGACAACCCAACAACAAACCTCACAGACAACCCAACAACAAACCACACAGACAACCCAACAACAAACCTCACAGACAACCCAACAACAAACCACACAGACAACCCAACAACAAACCAGACAGACAACGCAACAACAAACCTCACAGACAACCCAACAACAAACCTCACAGACAACCCAACAACAAACCTCACAGACAACCCAACAACAAACCACACAGACAACCCAACAGCAAACCACACAGACAACCCAACAACAAACCACACAGACAACCTAACAACAAACCTCACAGACAACCCAACAACAAACCTCACAGACAACCCAACAACAAACCAGACAGACAACCCAACAACAAACCAGACAGACAATCCAACAACAAACCTCACAGACAAGCCAACAAGAAACCAGACAGACAACCCAACAACAAACCAGACAGACAACCCAACAACAAACCAGACAGACAATCCAACAACAAACCTCACAGACAACCCAACAACAAACCAGACAGACAACCCAACAACAAACCAGACACACAACCCAACAACAAACCTCACAGACAACCCAACAACAAACCTAACAGACAACCCAACAACAAACCTCACAGACAACCCAACAACAAACCACACAGATAACCCAACAACAAACCTCACAGACAACCCAACAACAAACCAGACAGACAACCCAACAACAAACCTCACAGACAACCCAACAACAAACCACACAGATAACCCAACAACAAACCTCACAGACAACCCAACAACAAACCAGACAGACAACCCAACAACAAACCACACAGACAACCCAACAACAAACCCAACAGACAACCAAACAACAAACCTTACAGACAACCCAACAACAAACCACACAGACAACCTAACAACAAACCTCACAGACAACCTAATAACAAACCACACAGTCAACCCAACAACAAACCTCACAGACAACCCAACAACCAACCACACAGACAACCCAACAACAAACCACACAGACAACCCAACAACAAACCACACAGACAACCCAACAACAAAACCACACAGACAACCCAACAACAAACCTCACAGACAACCCAACAACAAACCACACAGACAACCCAACAACAAACCTCACAGACAACCCAACAACAAACCTCACAGACAACCCAACAACAAACCTCACAGACAACCCAACAACAAACCACACAGATAACCCAACAACAAACCTCACAGACAACCCAACAACAAACCAGACAGACAACCCAACAACAAACCACACAGACAACCCAACAACAAACCACACAGACAACCCAACAACAAACCACACAGACAACCCAACAACAAACCACACAGACAACCTAACAACAAACCTCACAGACAACCCAACAACAAACCTCACAGACAACCCAACAACAAACCACACAGACAACCCAACAACAAACCTCACAGACAACCCAACAACAAACCACACAGACAACCCAACAACAAACAAGACAGACAACGCAACAACAAACCTCCCAGACAACCCAACAACAAACCTCACAGACAACCCAACAACAAACCTCACAGACAACCCAACAACAAACCACACAGACAACCCAACAACAAACCACACAGACAACCCAACAACAAACCACACAGAGAACCTAACAACAAACCTCACAGACAACCCAACAACAAACCTCACAGACAACCCAACAACAAACCAGACAGACAACCCAACAACAAACCAGACAGACAATCCAACAACAAACCTCACAGACAAGCCCAACAAGAAACCAGACAGACAACCCAACAACAAACCAGACAGACAATCCAACAACAAACCAGACACACAACCCAACAACAAACCTCACAGACAACCCAACAACAAACCTCACAGACAACCCAACAACAAACCTCACAGACAACCCAACAACAAACCACACAGATAACCCAACAACAAACCTCACAGACAACCCAACAACAAACCAGACAGACAACCCAACAACAAACCTCACAGACAACCCAACAACAAACCACACAGATAACCCAACAACAAACCTCACAGACAACCCAACAACAAACCAGACAGACAACCCAACAACAAACCACACAGACAACCCAACAACAAACCCACAGACAACCCAACAACAAACCTACAGACAACCCAACAACAAACCACACAGACAACCTAACAACAAACCTCACAGACAACCTAATAACAAACCACACAGTCAACCCAACAACAAACCTCACAGACAACCCAACAACAAACCACACAGACAACCCAACAACAAACCACACAGACAACCCAACAACAAACCACACAGACAACCCAACAACAAACCACACAGACAACCCAACAACAAACCTCACAGACAAACCAACAACAAACCACACAGACAACCCAACAACAAACCTCACAGACAACCCAACAACAAACCTCACAGACAACCCAACAACAAACCGCACAGACAACCCAACAACAAACCACACAGACAACCCAACAACAAACCTCACAGACAACCCAACAACAAACCACACAGACAACCCAACAACAAACCTCACAGACAACCCAACAACAAACCACACAGATAACCCAACAACAAAACTCACAGACAACCCAACAACAAACCACACAGACAACCCAACAACAAACCACACAGACAACCCAACAACAAACCACACAGACAACCCAACAACAAACCAGACAGACAACCCAACAACAAACCACACAGACAACCCAACAACAAACCACACAGACAACCCAACAACAAACCACACAGACAACCCAACAACAAACCACACAGACAACCCAACAACAAACCACACAGACAACCCAACAACAAACCACACAGACAACCCAACAACAAACCTCACAGACAACCCAACAACAAACCACACACACAACCCAACAACAAACCACACAGACAACCCTAACAACAAACCTCACAGACAACCCAACAACAAACCTCACAGACAACCCAACAACAAACCACACAGACAACCCAACAACAAACCTCACAGACAACCCAACAACAAACCACACAGACAACCTAACAACAAACCACACAGACAACCCAACAACAAACCTCACATACAACCCAACAACAAACCAGACAGACAACCCAACAACAAACCTCACAGACAACCCAACAACAAACCACACAGACAACCCATCAACAAACTACACAGACAACCTAACAACAAACCTCACAGACAACCCAACAACAAACCTCACAGACAACCCAACAACAAACCACACAGTCAACCCAACAACAAACCTCACAGACAACCCAACAACAAACCAGACAGACAACCCAACAACAAACCACACAGACAACCCAACAACAAACCTCACAGACAACCCAACAACAAACCACACAGACAACCCAACAACAAACCACACAGACAACCCAACAACAAACCACACAGACAACCCAACAACAAACCACACAGACAACCCAACAACAAACCACACAGACAACCCAACAACAAACCACACAGACAACCCAACAACAAACCACACAGACAACCCAACAACAAACCACACAGACAACCTAACAACAAACCTCACAGACAACTCAACAACAAACCTCCCAGACAACTCAACAACAAACCACACAGACAACCCAACAACAAACCTCACAGACAACCCAACAACAAACCACACAGACAACCCAACAACAAACCAGACAGACAACGCAACAACAAACCTCACAGACAACCCAACAACAAACCTCACAGACAACCCAACAACAAACCTCACAGACTACCCAACAACAAACCACACAGACAACCCAACAACAAACCACACAGACAACCCAACAACAAACCACACAGACAACCTAACAACAAACCTCACAGACAACCCAACAACAAACCTCACAGACAACCCAACAACAAACCAGACAGACAACCCAACATAAACCAGACAGACAATCCAACAACAAACCTCACAGACAAGCCAACAAGAAACCAGACAGACAACTCAACAACAAACCACACAGACAATCCAACAACAAACCAGACAGACAATCCAACAACAAACCAGACACACAACCCAACAACAAACCTCACAGACAACCCAACAACAAACCTCACAGACAACCCAACAACAAACCTCACAGACAACCCAACAACAAACCACACAGATAACCCAACAACAAACCTCACAGACAACCCAACAACATACCAGACAGACAACCCAACAACAAACCTCACAGACAACCCAACAACAAACCACACAGATAACCCAACAACAAACCTCACAGACAACCCAACAACAAACCAGACAGACAACCCAACAACAAACCACACAGACAACCCAACAACAAACCTCACAGACAACCCAACAACAAACCACACAGACAACCCAACAACAAACCTCACAGACAACCCAACAACAAACCACACAGACAACCCAACAACAAACCACACAGACAACCTAACAAGAAACCTCACAGACAACCCAACAACAAACCACACAGACAACCCAACAACAAACCTTACAGACAACACATCAACAAACCACACAGACAACCTAACAACAAACCTCACAGACAACCCAACAACAAACCTCACAGACAACCCAACAACAAACCACACAGTCAACCCAACAACAAACCTCACAGACAACCCAACAACAAACCACACAGACAACCTAACAACAAACCAGACAGACAACCCAACAACAAACCACATAGACAACCCAACAACAAACCACACAGACAACCCAACAACAAACCTCACAGACAACCCAACAACAAACCACACAGTCAACCCAACAACAAACCTCACAGACAACCCAACAACAAACCAGACAGACAACCCAACAACAAACCACACAGACAATCCAACAACAAACCACACAGACAACCCAACAACAAACCACACAGTCAACCCAACAACAAACCTCACAGACAACCCAACAACAAACCAGACAGACAACCCAACAACAAACCACACAGACAACCCAACAACAAACCACACAGACAACCCAACAACAAACCACACAGACAACCCAACAACAAACCAGACAGACAACCCAACAACAAACCAGACAGACAACCCAACAACAAACCACACAGACAACCCATCAACAAACCAGACAGACAACCCAACAACAAACCACACAGACAACCCAACAACAAACCACACAGACAACCCATCAACAAACCAGACAGACAACCCAACAACAAACCACACAGACAACCCAACAACAAACCACACAGACAACCCAACAACAAACCACACAGACAACCCAACAACAAACCAGACAGACAATCCAACAACAAACCACACAGACAACCCAACAACAAACCAGACAGACAACCCAAAAACAAACCACACAGACAACCCAACAACAAACCTCACAGACAACCTAACAACAAACCTCACAGACAACCCAACAACAAACCTCACAGACAACCCAACAACAAACCACACAGACAACCTAACAAGAAACCTCACAGACAACCCAACAACAAACCACACAGACAACCCAACAACAAACCTCACAGACAACCCAACAACAAACCACACAGACAACCCAACAACAAACCTCACAGACAACCCAACAACAAACCACACAGACAACCCAACAACAAACCTCACAGACAACCCAACAACAAACCACACAGACAACCCAACAACAAACCTCACAGACAACCCAACAACAAACCTCACAGACAACCCAACAACAAACCTCACAGACAACCCAACAACAAACCAGACAGACAACCCAATAACAAACCAGACAGACAATCCAACAACAAACCTCACAGACAAGCCAACAAGAAACCAGACAGACAACCCAACAACAAACCACACAGACAATCCAACAACAAACCAGACAGACAATCCAACAACAAACCAGACACACAACCCAACAACAAACCTCACAGACAACCCAACAACAAACCTCACAGACAACCCAACAACAAACCTCACAGACAACCCAGCAACAAACCACACAGATAACCCAACAACAAACCTCACAGACAACCCAACAACAAACCAGACAGACAACCCAACAACAAACCTCACAGACAACCCAACAACAAACCACACAGATAACCCAACAACAAACCTCACAGACAACCCAACAACAAACCAGACAGACAACCCAACAACAAACCACACAGACAACCCAACAACAAACCTCGCAGACAACCCAACAACAAACCACACAGACAACCCAACAACAAACCTCACAGACAACCCAACAACAAACCACACAGACAACCCAACAACAAACCACACAGACAACCTAACAAGAAACCTCACAGACAACCCAACAACAAACCACACAGACAACCCAACAACAAACCTTACAGACAACACATCAACAAACCACACAGACAACCTAACAACAAACCTCACAGACAACCCAACAACAAACCTCACAGACAACCCAACAACAAACCACACAGACAACCCAACAACAAACCAGACAGACAACGCAACAACAAACCTCACAGACAACCCAACAACAAACCTCACAGACAACCCAACAACAAACCTCACAGACAACCCAACAACAAACCACACAGACAACCCAACAACAAACCACACAGACAACCCAACAACAAACCACACAGACAACCTAACAACAAACCTCACAGACAACCCAACAACAAACCTCACAGACAACCCAACAACAAACCAGACAGACAACCCAACAACAAACCAGACAGACAATCCAACAACAAACCTCACAGACAAGCCAACAAGAAACCAGACAGACAACCCAACAACAAACCACACAGACAATCCAACAACAAACCAGACAGACAATCCAACAACAAACCAGACACACAACCCAACAACAAACCTCACAGACAACCCAACAACAAACCTCACAGACAACCCAACAACAAACCTCACAGACAACCCAACAACAAACCACACAGATAACCCAACAACAAACCTCACAGACAACCCAACAACAAACCACACAGACAACCCAACAACAAACCTCACAGACAACCTAACAACAAACCACACAGATAACCCAACAACAAACCTCACAGACAACCCAACAACAAACCAGACAGACAACCCAACAACAAACCACACAGACAACCCAACAACAATCCTCACAGACAACCCAACAACAAACCACACAGACAACCCAACAACAAACCTCACAGACAACTCAACAACAAACCACACAGACAACCCAACAACAAACCACACAGACAACCTAACAAGAAACCTCACAGACAACCCAACAACAAACCACACAGACAACCCAACAACAAACCTTACAGACAACACATCAACAAACCACACAGACAACCTAACAACAAACCTCACAGACAACCCAACAACAAACCTCACAGACAACCCAACAACAAACCACACAGTCAACCCAACAACAAACCTCACAGACAACCCAACAACAAACCACACAGACAACCCAACAACAAACCAGACAGACAACCCAACAACAAACCACACAGACAACCCAACAACAAACCACACAGACAACCCATCAACAAACCAGACAGACAACCCAACAACAAACCACACAGACAACCCAACAACAAACCACACAGACAACCCATCAACAAACCTCACAGACAACCCAACAACAAACCACACAGACAACCTAACAAGAAACCTCACAGACAACCCAACAACAAACCACACAGACAACCCAACAACAAACCTTACAGACAACCCAACAACAAACCAGACAGACAATCCAACAACAAACCACACAGACAACCCAACAACAAACCAGACAGACAACCCAACAACAAACCACACAGACAACCCAACAACAAACCTCACAGACAACCTAACAACAAACCTCACAGACAACCCAACAACAAACCTCACAGACAACCCAACAACAAACCACACAGACAACCCAACAACAAACCTCACAGACAACCCAACAACAAACCACACAGACAACCCAACAACAAACCTCACAGACAACCCAACAACAAACCACTCAGACAACCCAACAACAAACCTCACAGACAACCCAACAACAAACCACACAGACAACCCAACAACAAACCTCACAGACAACCCAACAACAAACCACACAGACAACCCAACAACAAACCAGACAGACAACCCAACAACAAACCTCACAGACAACCCAACAACAAACTTCACAGACAACCCAACAACAAACCTCACAGACAACCCAACAACAAACCTTACAGACAACCCAACAACAAACCACACAGACAACCTAATAACAAACCTCACAGACAACCCAACAACAAACCTTACAGACAACCCAACAACAAACCACACAGACAACCTAATAACAAACCTCACAGACAACCCCACAACAAACCTCACAGACAACCCAACAACAAACCACACAGTCAACCCAACAACAAACCTCACAGACAACCCAACAACAAACCAGACAGACAACCCAACAACAAACCACACAGACAACCCAACAACAAACCACACAGACAACCCAACAACAAACGAGACAGACAACCCAACAACAAACCACACAGACAACCCAACAACAAATCTCACAGACAACCCAACAACAAACCACACAGACAACCCAACAACAAACCACACAGACAACCCAACAACAAACCACACAGACGACCCAACAACAAACCACACAAACAACTCAACAACAAACCACACAGACAACCCAACAACAAACCACACAGACAACCCAACAACAAACCACACAGACAACCCAACAACAAACCACACAGACAACCTAACAACAAACCTCACAGACAACCCAACAACAAACCTCACAGACAACCCAACAACAAACCACACAGACAACCCAACAACAAACCTCACAGACAACCCAACAACAAACCACACAGACAACCCAACAACAAACCAGACAGACAACCCAACAACAAACCTCACAGACAACCCAACAACAAACCTCACAGACAACCCAACAACAAACCTCACAGACAACCCAACAACAAACCACACAGACAACCCAACAACAAACCACACAGACAACCCAACAACAAACCACACAGACAACCTAACAACAAACCTCACAGACAACCCAACAACAAACCTCACAGACAACCCAACAACAAACCAGACAGACAACCCAACAACAAACCAGACAGACAATCCAACAACAAACCTCACAGACAACCCAACAAGAAACCAGACAGACAACCCAACAACAAACCAGACAGACAATCCAACAACAAACCAGACACACAACCCAACAACAAACCTCACAGACAACCCAACAACAAACCTCACAGACAACCCAACAACAAACCAGACAGACAACCCAACAACAAACCAGACAGACAACCCAACAACAAACCTCACAGACAACCCAACAAGAAACCAGACAGACAACCCAACAACAAACCAGACAGACAATCCAACAACAAACCAGACAGACAACCCAACAACAAACCAGACAGACAACCCTACAACAAACCAGACAGACAACCCAACAACAAACCTCACAGACAACCCAACAACAAACCAGACAGTCAACCCAACAACGCATCAGACAGTCAACCCAACGACGCAGGAAAACAAGGTGCAGCTGTCACGCAACACCACCCAGCAACCAGTGATTATAGTTGTCACACTGAGACCGTAGCACAGGTTCTGCTGCACAGCAACCAGGTCACCTGCAAACAGCCAAAAATGGGCGTGCTGTGCCAGGCAAGCACCTCAATTTGAAAAGCAGTTGGTGTTAGGGAGTGGAGCGGAGCCGGAGGTGTTGTTGCTATGGCTGCCAGCTGCAGAGTCTCTCAACTCTCCTACCCCAGTCTGGAGTCCAGACAGAGAGTTGGGAGACACCTGTCCCAATCCTCAGTCACGTGAGGGTTGCCCAGCGTTGCCAGCAGTAAGACACCTCACGTGACATTATAATAATGAAAATTATGATAATAATGATAATAATGGTAAATGAACTGATAAATAAGTAAATTAATTAATATATAGGAAAATGTAACATATGAGTAAATATATCATAGAATATTTAGTAAGGAAAGGTCAATAAAATAAAAATATATATTACTTTTAAACAATTTACTCATTATATCCGTCATTGAAGCAACCAGCCCACTCTAATGATTATATCAGAGGACTACGATTTTCTTCATTAACAACTATTCGCAAGTAATCATAAGGTATATTATCCCAGTAATATATTTCTATATATATCATGTATCCAAAAAAAAAACTACATCAACAGGATCAAATGAGACTATATGAATTTATGGGATTTTTATTTTGATAAATCACACAACATTTTATCTGTTAATATATTTAATAAACGAGATGTATGAGCAACACTTTTTTATGCAATTAACATTCCATTATAAGAATCTGTGATTATCGAGTAGACACTGTTAGAAGGATTAATAATTTTTCTTATAAAGAGAAAAACCGAATACATATAGGTTGGTGGCAAACGTTGGTGATGAACAGGTTCCTGCCATCATTGACTAGCACGTGCTGCTGCGAGGACTCATGTAATACATATGTGTGTGTGTGTGTGTGTGTGTGTGTGTATGTGTGTGTGTGTATGTGTGTGTGTGTGTGTGTGTGTGTGTGTGTGTGTGTGTGTGTGTGTGTGTGTGTGTGTGTGTGTGTGTGTGTGTGTGTGTGTGTGTGTGTGTGTGTGTGTGTTGCGGGAGGAAATTGGTATGCATGTATGAAAAAAAAAAAAAATGAATTAGAGTGATTGTACTCGCAAAGAACTTTTAACAAGGAATTTGGGATTTGCTACGGAAGGCCCTTTAATTTGGTCTGCTTATGGTTTTCATAATTGAGCAGTCTTATCTACTAATTTTTCATTATAGTGCCTATCTGTTCAAATCGCTTCAAAGTTCCTAATTTTAACATTTCTATTCATCTTGACTTGCGTTACTTCATCGATGCATTGCCGTTGTATACATACATGCTCACAATGAATTGATTAAGTTAGTTTATTTCAGTTTCTTCCTTAAGTTTCTCCTTCACCTTCTCCTTCAGAACATTTTTTTTCTGCTTCATTTTTCTTCTCAGCCTGTTGGACAAAAATTAAGAAGCATATCAATGTTAAGCACTTACAATTTTTTTTTTTTTCTTTATGATACCAAATGAGAAATGCAATTTGCAGGCAATCAGGCATATATTTTTATAATAAGAAAGTCCTTTAAGAACAAATCCCATTGTTTATTTAAAGAGAACACATACTTACCGATGTACGAAATGAATCTATGTTACAGTTAAGAACCATTATATTTAATGAGGACACAGGGCAATTTACTACTTACCATTTAGAAACAGCCTTCTAACACAAGAAAGTCACCACTAGAAATTTCAAATACAAAACGGTACATCGGAGAAACAACGAGAAAGGTGACGAGATGGGAGCTCTCACAGAAATAGTAGATATAAACTTATGTTTGGTAAGGCAGTTACATTGCAGTTCATATGATTACATAAATAATGGGATTATCTTATATGTGTGTACGGTTAAAGTATTAAATACGTAAGTGTTATATACAAGAGTGTTTCTTTGTAGCCTGATGACTGATAAAATATAATTATTTAGTTAAATGCTACCAAATGATTGATATGTATTTTGTGTTTTGATTATTTCTTAAAAATATATATGAATAGTAATTATGATATTGTGAAGTGAAAATGATGTTAGTTTAATGAAGTACTGCTAATCAACTATTACAAATACTTACTCGTGCTTCCTATGAACACCGCTATCCCTGACAGTAGGGAATAGTACAAATACAGGCGCATGCAACATACTTGAAGTGCAAAATGAAGCTTAAAAGGGCACAACAAATATGTTTGGGAGATCTTTTCCGACAGATGTATGTGTGAAGGATTAGCGGTAAGACTTGTAGCACTACATCTATCAATACAATAAACATGTAACTACATAAAAGTGTTTTGCAACCGCAGCGGCTGACAACTTACCGCCTACATTTGTGCTTTCTGATATTAATGACACATTGAAGGAAACAGCAGAAAAGGATACCAAAAGTCAACGTTAGTGCCCCTTTCCAGTCCTCTCCCTCATTTACGTTCAAGACAGATTTAGACATTCTAATGAGAAAAGTGCTGTTGCTACCCGATCCTTGTATTTCCTATGTATATAAGAATCCGCTAGCCACTAGACCACCGCCTCCCCACGAACATGAGTGCAACTGAATTTTTAATACATTTTTAGTGCCGGTATACTCACTTGATCTTATCGAGCAGCATTTGCAGTCATTAGCGCAAGTATGTGCTGCGTCTTCCACTTCACGCTCGCCAGAAATGCACCACAAGCGGCACAACCCAAAGTCTTCGTCACATCTCCCGGACAATGTGCAACCTGGAAAAAAAATATACCTTTGACTTCTCTGAGTAAGTGTGGCACACAATACCTTTAATTTGTTACATATGCATGGGAAAAATAACTTAGAAAAAAAAAACTCACGGTCCAGTGGAACGCAACAGCATAAGCCCTCCCCAAGGCAGCCTGGTCCAATTATAAGGTCCGTGTCCAAACAATTCTCCCTGAATATCCCTTCATCCTGGAGGCACTGATCTATGAAGGCGACTGTTCGGAAATATAGGTTAATGATTACCATATTGTTCAAGTTACGTTAATTCAAGCAAGTGTAGGGGTCTACAGAAATATCATATTTACTTGTTTTTGTTATCAACGGTTTTCTGGTGTTCTTCGTCTTCATGAAACGTTTTATGTATATGTATGCGTTAACGGATACCTTTGGAGGAAAATTACCCTGCCAGCAATACTCTGTTTTAATTTTTTACAACTATGAACCATGAACTATGAACCAGCAGGAAGCTGTATTTATTTTCTTTATTTTTACATCTAAAATAATTTCGAATTGTTGTGTCGAAGAATATAAGAAGAAAAATAGCCAAATCTTCACACAATTAGCAAATCGCGCTACTCAGAAATACAGGATCCAGTGACTTTCCTAAAACAGGTTCCTGAAGATCTTTTAATACAGGGTTTTGTAGATCTTCTAATACAGGAAGATGTGGCTCTCCTAACACAGGGTCTAGTGGTTCCTCTTAACACAGGGTCTAGTGGCTTCCCTTAACACAGGATTCAGTGGCTCCCCTAACACAGGGTCTAGTGGTTCCTCTTAACACATGGTTCAGTGGCTCTCCTAACACAGGATCCAGTGGCTCCCCTAACACAGGGTCTAGTGGTTCCTCTTAACGCATGGTTCAGTGGCTCTCCTAACACAGGGTTTAGTGGCTCCCTTAACACAGGGTCTAGTGGCTCCCCTAACACAGGGTCTAGTGGTTCCTCTTAACACATGGTTCAGTGACTCTCCTAACACAGGGTTTAGTGGCTCCCTTAACACAGGGTCTAGTGGCTCCCCTAACACAGGGTCTAGTGGTTCCTCTTAACGCATGGTTCAGTGGCTCTCCTAACACAGGGTTTAGTGGCTCCCTTAACACAGGGTCTAGTGGCTCCCCTAACACAGGGTCTAGTGGTTCCTCTTATCACATGGTTCAGTGGCTCCCCTAACACAGGGTCTAGTGGTTCCTCTTAACACAAGATTCAGTGGCTCCCCTAACACAGGGTTTAGTGGTTCCTCTTAACACAGGGTCAATCACTAATTGCTCACTGATCTGCAAGGCACCAAGTAGATATAGTTTCATTTCCCTGGACAGCAGTAATGTTGCGTTGTCCAGATAATGAAAAATACAAAAACAAATGAAGTTCCTTCACTTCCACTGCCCCTTACAATTTAGTCTATGACCAACACTCAACTTCAAAATTCAAAGGAAATAAGTTTTCAGGATCCCTCTTCAACAATTTCCAATTCTACATATAGAAATTGCAATGACACTTCTCTAATTCCACGATTTATTTGAAACACTCATTACGGATATATATATATATATATATATATATATATATATATATATATATATATATATATATATATATATTCACTATAATCTTTCTAAGCTCATTGATTTTATATATTTTCTATTCACGTTTATACAGCAGCGAACTGCACGACAAACCCGCAAGATTTCTAGATGAAGCATTGAATAATCAACATTGTCAAATGCAATTCTTGCTGCAGACTGTTTGAAACTAGGTCTAATACACACAAACAAAACATTCTTATATATTTGTGTTCCTTAAATTTATTATAGCAACCCATTTTTTCACGATGTATTATTCCTGCTACATGAATACAGGTCACTTATAGTGTCTACCTTCCTTCATGTAAGCACAGACAAAACCATATACCTACTTTAAATACTGAAGTTGCCGATATGTATGAAATATGTCAAACATAGTTGTGCATTATTTAACTATGTGAGAGACGTCGATCCAGGGTAGTAAATATTGCGGCCTAGTTCTGCACTAGGAACCGTACATTGAGAAAATCTGCCTTGTACAATCACTTGAAAAGGAAACCTATGCAAGAGTTAACCACTATCTTCACTCTTTCATCTCTTACACTGGTACACTCTGGAACTCTCTTCTTTTGTCTGCTTTTCCACCTGCCTATGACTTGAACTCTTTTAAAAGAGACGTGTCAAAACACCTCTCACGTTAAATTGGACCTCCACCCCGCGCCTCTATTTCTCTTACTGTCTTCTGTACAGGGTCTGGCGACAAGCAAAATTTTTTTTGTATACCTATTTTTGTTTGCCCTTGGCCGGTACCCTTTTAATGTAAAAACTAAATATATTACATTATGAATCTCTCATTCTGATTGCTTGTGTTATAATTCATAGTGCCTACAAGAAGTGTGCTCATGAAGGGTGTGTCGTTATCTGGATCTAGATGTTTATAAGTATGAAAAAACTTCTTACTGTCAATAGGCTCACAGCACAAGCAGATTGAGCCGCAGTTTTCGGTATCAGTAACCATATCTTCATATTCTAAGCACGCGTCCGCCCGGCACCGGCCTTTACCTTCTAGACATTTTGGCTTAACTGTACACTCTGAAAAGATGGAACACATAACTGTTACACACACACACACACACACACACACACACACACACACACACACACACACACACACACACACACACACACACACACACACACACACACACACACATATATATATATATATATATATATATATATATATATATATATATATATACACACACACACACACACACACACACATACACACACACACACACACACACACACACACACACACACACACACACACACACACA
>JAPQNM010000039.1:7733097-7763097 GCA_029783475.1 Metacarcinus magister
TAAAAATATATACAATAAGCAAATTGTGGTAATTGATGGTTGCTGCACAGTATAATACTAAATACTAAATAACCTTTCGAGCTTTCAGGTGAACTGTTGCAATTTTTAATCTCATTTATTTTACCTAAAACAACTACAACAACAATCATAATATCAACAACAACAATGCACATTTTTACCGTCCGTCTGAGCCACACAACATTTGCAATGTGCGCTACAATGGCCTTGTTCCTTTTCCCAGTTCTTGCACCAACTTCTGCAGCTCCCACGCCCCTCTGCACACGACGGTTCAGCTCGGCAGACTGTTCGAATAAGATAATAATTGCTTGTTATGTTTTTTTTTTAACTTGATAATATTGTTGCAACAAATAATTATTTTGACTCTAAACACAGGAAGACGACAAACAAAGACTACTCCATAGGTGTTGTATATTCATACTTACACTGACATTTAGTAACTTAAGTTAACCATTCCAAACAAAGGTATTTAAGCGTGGATGTAGCACACATTTTAAATTCATTACTCACTTATAGCATGCACAACGCCGTCTATGAATACATGGTTATAAAAAGGAAAAAAATCCAGATAAAAAGTATCATGTTATCTGACATAATACAATCCTAAGCGAAAAGGAATGCGGCATTTTAAACAAGTTTTAGCAAGGCTAATAATACAAAAAAATTTAAGTGAACTGGTCATGTTCATTATTTCTAAGAGGAACAATCATGGAACATATAACAAGACGAGCAATTCATACCGTATATGAAGGATTAAAAAAATATTTGTGTCAGGTATGAGGTAGGTAAGTGGTAAGAGCCTGGGATGGTGTGGCTCAGGTAAGCATGGAAAAGTCAGGTCAGTAAAGCGCTACATTACACTACATTAACCAGGTTAGTTAGGAAAGACACATGAACAGCGAAAAGAGAATATGAAATGATAGTGACTAGAAATGCCAAGTGACCTTAAAGGATTATTCCAAATATAAAAAGCTATAAAGATAGAATGGGTCCACTAAATATGATGCTAAAATGATAGATAATACTTAAGATATGAGCGAAGCCTTAAACGAATATTTCTTATCAGTATTTACGCATAAGAAATTAACAACATTACCTGATGCAGACCAAGTGTTCAGGGGGAGGGGAGACGAAAGATTGACGAACATTAACAACAAATCAGCAGGTAATTCAAGAGATAGATAAGCTTAGGATTAATAAGTCACCGAGAGTAAATATAATATATCCTCGCCTATTAAAGGAGTGTAAGAACACAATTAGTGAAGCACTAACGGATATATTTAATAATTTAATAGCCTCAGGAGACGTACCTAGTTTGTGGAGACAGGCGAATTTTATTACAACCTTTAAAAAGGGCAATACAAGCGTGATGAGCAATTACCAATCAATTAATCTGACATCAGTAATAAGTAAAATGTTAGAGTCTATTATTTCCAAGAAAGTACAGCAGCACCTAGAGCTATATGAATCAATTACTGACTCTCACGTGGGATCACTAAGGGTAAATTGTGTCTCACTAATCTTTTATCTTTTTATAAGGCAGTCTATGAGGCAGCAGATAAAGGTTTAAGCTATGACGCAATATATGTGTATATCAGCAAGGCGTTTGACTGGGTGCCTCACTAGCGACTGTTGCCAACAGCAGAGTGGGCCGTCAAATGGCAGATGGAATTTAATATTAACAAGTGTAGTACATTTCACCTATGTAGGCACAACACAAAAAATAGATATACCCTAGGCGGAGTAGATATAAGTAAATTGAATTCGGAAAAAGACTTAGGAGTTTTGGTAAGTCAGGGCCTGAGACCTAGAAAGTAGTGTATCAGTTCCAGGAACAGAGCGAACAAAGTACTGGGTTTTATCACCAGGAGCGTAAGTAATAAATCAGCAGATGTAATACTAAATCTTTACTTAGCGTCAGTTAGGCCTCATTTATATTATGCTGTGCAGTTGTGGCTTCCGTACTATAGAATGGATATTGATAGGCTAGAAGCAGTACAAAGAAGGATGACTAACATAATTCAGGAGATAAGGAACTTAACTTACAAGAATAGATTAAAACACCTCAATCTACACTCTTTAAAAAAATGTAGGGTAAGGGGAGATCTGATAGAAATGTTTAAATGGGTCAAGGATTTCAACAATTGGACCATAAATAAGGTTCTCACAGTCAAAGAGAAGGTAAGAACACAAACAAATGGTTTCAAACTAGACAAGTTCAGATACAGGAAAGATATAGGTAAAAAATGGTTCACTAATAAGGTAGTAGAAGAGTGGAACAAACCCAGCAAGCATGTGGTAAGTGCTGGGACAGTATATACTTTTAAGAAAAGGTTAGACATTTCAATGGATGAAGAAAACAGATGGTAAGTGTTAGGTACACAGAAGCTGCCTTGTGTAGGTCAACTGGCCCTTTGTAGCCTCATTATTTTCTTATATTCTTACCGTCTAAGGGGGCGCAGCAACAAAACTTATGAGCTGAACATCCTCCTGCTACTTCCTTATCGTGTATGCTGCATTTGGCTTTGAAGGAACCTCCTCTCCTTACACACGACTCTAGCTCTTTGACGGTGATCACTGCAGGATTAAATTAACCGTATTAGTTAGGCCTCATTTAGATTATGCTGTGCAGTTGTGGCTTTCATACTATAGAATGGAAGAAATTTTATAAGTCTGCGTATCATTGAAAACATATAGCTCTCATGTATCCTTGGAAGGTGAAAAATGTGTGCTCTTGTTCAATCTGGAAACTTTCTTTGGTGCATGAAACTTGTATATTATTGGTGTTATTTTAGTATTGAGTTTTCAAGAACAATAATATGGTTTAACTATGGATTTTGGTAAGCCATACTCATTTAAAAGCTTCAGATATTACATCGAGAAAGTGATCGATTCCAAGTTAAATTAATGTTGGACGAGTCATCATTACCTCCAGTGAGTGGGACGCAGCACGTGCAGAGTGCACCACAGCTCCCGAATGTCTCCTCTTCAAACACGCTGCACTGGGACCGGCAGAATCCTCGGCCACCCGCGCACGAAGGCTGGGACTGGCACACTGCAACAGTAAAACATGAAATTACCTTAATGTAAAATTATATAAACAACTAAATAACAAAATAAATGAATAAACAAAACAAAAATCCTACTGTTTCATATTCTAGACTTTCCCTGGCTTCTTTAACGTGCAGGGACTGCCGAGGTATTCTATGTAGGTAATGACGTCTTATTATTGATAATGATAATAATAATAATCAATAATATCAATCATTGTGACAATGATGATAATACAACACCAATAATAATAATAATAAAATTATTATTGATAATAACAATAAAAATAATAACAATGATAATGATAGTAATAATAATAATAATAATAATAATAATAATAATAATAATAATAATAATAATAATAATAAAAATAGCAATAATAATCATCCTCTGATATAGACGTCCCAAAAGAGTCACGCGCATATAAGTACATGGTATGAAAAAGTCACCAACTTGTATCCAGTTGGGTTCAAAGTTATGACTCTGTTACTACTTGGAAAAAACGTATCTAGTTGTCGTATCTAGTTGGTACCGCGGTATTTAGATGTCCTGTACATTGGGTCTAAAACTGTATTTAGCTGGCATAACATGATAGATACACACCAACACCTGCACGTGATCGTGTCCTCGCCACAACTCCCACCGCATGGCATTTCTCCACACACTGTCGTCTCTCCATCTCCACAGACCAACAGTAACAGACCTCTTAGGTGGCTCTCAAGACCCTGTCCTGGCCTTCCAAGTACTCAAACACACCAGGACCTTCATACAGAAGACAGGTCAACTCAACACAATCTGATCCACTCACTCATCTGCAGCCTGCACTTTTGGTCCACTACAGGCTGTGACACCACAACCTGCACAGTCCCATCAAATTCCCAAGAAGAAGAAGAAAAAGAGGGGAGTCACTACCAGACGTACCTACGAACTGAGGTAAGTTTTTTTTTGTTTTTTTGTTTGTTTATTTGTTCATCAGTGTTGATAGTGTACCTGGCATTCATATGTTAATTAAATGTGGGGATGTGCCGTCCGTGTGTGCTGTGGCTGCGTTGATGTGATGTGTTTTGATGTCAGGCTGAATGGATGTGATGTTTTTTTTTTAGTTTGTTATTGAGGTGATTTTTTTTTCCGGCTGAATTAATGTGATGTGTTTTGATGTTAGGTTGAATGAATGTGATATTTTTGTTGATAGGCTGAATGATGTGATGTGTCCTAAGTTTATGCTACATTGATTATTTATATTAATTTATTTAATTTGATTTATTTTTAGCTGAAAATATGTGATGTTCTTTGTTAGGTTGAGTTGAAGTGTTGTGTTTTGAGGTTAGGATAGATTGAAGTGATGTGTTTTGTTAGACTGAATTATTATTGATGTGAGGTATATATTTGTAAGGGTGAATGATTGTGCTGTGATACGTACATCATGTGTATAAGTGCATTATGGTGTGCCTGAGTGGGTGTGGCGGGTTATTAGGTTAAGCTGAATGGATGTGATGTTTCTTTTGTTCTTAGGCTGAATCTTTTTATTCATTTTTTTTTTTGAGGTTAGGCATAATAGATGTGATGTGTTTTAATGATAGGCTGCAAGAATGTAATATTTTTTGTTGTTAGGCTAAATGCTGTTTTTCTTTGGGTATTTATTAAGAGAGTTTCCCCTCGCACAGCTTGTTCTTTATTTCTATGGCTGATGTGATGTTCTTTTATGTTAGATTAAATTGATATGTTATGTTAAGCTGAATTAAATAGATTTTTTATTGTTAGGCTGAATCAATGTGATATGTATAAGCATTTATGTTGTGGTGTGCCTGAATGTGAAAACCAGCTACATAAGTACTCATGTAGTGTGGCTGAGTGGGTGTAATATATTTGGTAGTAAAGTTGAATGAATGATATATATGTATATATATATATATATATATATATATATATATATATATATATATATATATATACATATATATATATATATATATATATATATATATATATATATATATATATATATACATACATATATATATATATATATATATATATATATATATATATATATATATATATATATATATACACACACACCTATATATATTACCCTTTAAATTTAGGAGTAGATGTTACAGCTTCTATTCAGATTTTTTTTTATAGATAAGACAAACTAATGTATTAACATACTTTCAGTTAGTGAGCCAGCTGAGTGAATCTAGGATTAGAATAAGTGTCAATACTGACACTTGACACTGTCATATTACTTCAAGTGACAGAAACGTTCCAGAAAGAGGTAAGTACAAAAGTTATTATCATTAATGTATTTTGATCTTAAAATCAGCTAACCCCTTCCCCAAATGAGCATAAATATATAAATGTTGTCGGATGATAAAGTCCCGACATAATTTTTGCATCTCACTCCTTAGTATTTATACCTATCAAAGATGGGGAAGAGGTCAAAATATTTATTTCGTATATACTCGTATATAACCATTGACTTCTTAATTTGTTGTTATTCTTTGATGCTCAGGAAGCAAATGACGATTTGGTTTCATACTCTATCACTCAAATATTTCCTGTTGACTATCATTGAAGCAAAACACTATCATTTTCAGATAATGGAGCCAAGAGGTGCCCCATCTGCAGGACTTCAGTCAGAAGACTTGATAGACATAAAACCTCATGATATTGGAGAAGAAGAAAAGTGCATCCTCTATCAACTTAGAAAAAGAAGGAAGAGTAACTCAGAAGGTGTAACAAGAAAAGTGTGTCCCTATGAAATGTGTCAAGGATCTGTCATTTTTTTTGTAATGTGACTTTCCTTTATATTACTCTATTTCTTTTCTAACATGTTGTAAATGTATCAGATGAGCACTCCTGTAAATGTATATGTAAAACAATTTATGTTTTTTTTTATGTTTAAGAAAGGAAAACTAGTCACAACTCAATATGCAAGGATATATTAACAACATAAAAAGGAATGTTGTAAAATAAACTTCTGTTACATCAATTTATACTTAGCATGGAAAATTATTCAATATACATGGATTTTTGGGAATAGCACCGAGCATTTTTTCCAACGTGACTGATCCATTTCTTTCATTTAATTTTTTTTAACAGGCAGTACATGCATCAAATGAGCCTAATTTGGAATGCATATGTTACAATTAGTGTGTTCTGATATATTTTTGTTTAAGAAAGAGGAAAACTGGTCACCACCTAATAATGTAGGGATCGAACATTTATTAAAATGTGATTATTAATTTTTTTTCACTAATATCCTATGTTTGACATCGTGAACACTCCTGTGCATTTCACCCGTGTGTGACACATTCAAATCACCCATTCACATGTGGCACCAATTCACCCATAGTATCTGTTCACACATTATAATCCATGCAGCCATTGTCATTGTCTCAGCAATGTCATTCATTCACTGGCATTACTCATTCACCCATTACCTCTGTCATCCATTTATCTGTTCACCCATGTCACCCAGTTACGTATATCATTCATTTACCCATGTCACCCATGAATAAATAAATAAATACAATTAAATAAAAAATAAATAAATAAATATCTAACTGCACTTAACTTGTACTGAGGTGAGCTGATGGCATAAGTGGAAGATGAAGGAGGAGGAGGAATGTTGATGTTACTGTTTGGAAATGGAGTCACCTTCCATAAAAAACATCAGGTGACATCCCTTCTGGTGTTCTTTCTTTTTTCTGTCTTTTTGCACAAGAAGAATCTTGGGATTCTTTCTTTAAAAACCTGTCCAATGTTATCTGCCTTTGACGATTATTCAGAATTGTTCTAAAATGGTCAAAACCATTGTCATTGAACAGGTTTTTGAACAGATTTTTAATAAAAGTAACAAAGAATATCTATAAAATAGCACAAAGTTTCACGAAGCTTGTGTGAATGATGCTTAGCGTATGGAAGCTACCACCATAAAAGACGGAGCAGTCATCTTTTCTATAAAATTTCGTTTCCAATGAACAAAAGACAAATTTTCTAGAGAGAATATTCGAAAAATATTGTAAGATGTATCTAGTTGTCCTTATGTGTAATTAGTTATCCTTCTTGTTTTAATTGATTTCAGTTATGAATTTCGATTTGAAAATTATTTTCATTTTATTTGAAAGAAAATAACATAATGAATCAAATGATAGGCAGTCAGCAGTATTTTATGCAGCAACTGATGAATACTTTCTGTATTGCAGTGGGAAATGAAAAATTATGAAGCTACTTAGAACAATAACGCCAGAAATCTCAAGAACTATATAAGATATCTTATAAATATTGAAGGAAATTATATAAAATATTGAATTATATAAAATATGTTAGCTGTCATCATATCCAAAATTCAGGTCAATCCATTAAGTTAAGAAACAAACTTTTAGCGACACTGAAAGATTTGAAGAATTTCAGACTTTAATACATAATGTCTAACAAATGTGTAACATGTACACTAAATTTTTTGGGCCCAAAAGTAAGGTTGATTCTAAGAATTAGGGATCTAAAATAGATCCCAAATTAGATAATTATAACTCTGTTTTGGCTATGCACATAGCAAATTTCACCTTTAGATCCCTATTAATAAGAATTTTTTTTTTTTTTTTTTATCTTTTACCCATGGCGCCGGTAGGCTTCAGGAGACCTTAGATGGTTGGCCTCCGCCCGTTAGTAGCGCGGGTTAGATTTTTTTAAGTGACGCCTTTCTTCTTATTGATAGGCTCATGCTGCCAGCGGAAGCTCCTCGCGCATATAACGTTGCAGTCCCGGCGAGGATGGTGTTATGGCAGCATGTGGGTGATCTTAGGCCACTCAGCGGTAGTAACGAAGAAAAGTGGCCAGCCCGTGCCGAGGCTCGAACGCGGGACCCTGAGCTGGTATGCCCGACCGCTAGCCACTAGACCACTAGATCCCAAAAGGAGTCAAAATATCACTATGAAAGAAGCTCCAAACTACAAATAGGCCCTTAAAATTAGAAACTTTATATATAAATATATAAATATATATATATATATATATATCATTAACCGTTGGCGCCAGTAGGCATATGGAGGCACAGATGGACTTGCCTCGCCTGTTATTTGGCGTAGGTTTAGAATTTTTATAGTGACGCCTCGAATGATTAAGTTCTCTCTTGAATATGTTGAGAACGTGTGAGGCTTATTACTGTACAGCCTCAGATGCATATTAACGTTGTAAGTCCCGTCTGAGGACAGTATGGCAGCAATTTGGGTAGTCTTTGGCCACTCGGCGGTGATATCAAATATTGAAAAGTGGTCAGCGGATATCGGGGATTCGAAACCGGGACCCTAGGCTCCCATGCCCGAACGCTGACCACTGCACCACTGCCTCCCCAAATTAGCTGATAAGAGCTTGAAAAATATCTCTCTTAGGAGTATGCACCTCAACCACGAGGCAAACTATGGAATACAGTCCAAAATACCATCTAGTTACGCTTTCAGCGTGATTATAATAATAATATTACTAATAATATTAATAACAATAAAAATAATTAAAATAATAATAATAATAATAATAATAATAATAATAATAATAGTAATAATAATGATAACAACAACAACCTAGGATTCGAATTCCGGTCCTCCCGACATTGAGTCCAAAACGTTAACCACTAGACCACACTACGGACCAGGTAACACTCACCATCAAGAGGAGCACAACAACAGTATTTAGAGGACGAGCATCCTCCAGCAGCCTCCTTCTCGTCTCTGGAGCATGTGGACTTAAACACACCTCCTTCCTTCACACATTTTTCCAGGTCTTCCACAACTGAATAATAAAGATAAGGTTGTCTGATGTTGGTAGAAGTGTTGAATATGTTCATAAAATCACTATGCCAAATACATTTCTAGCTTGTAGCTTTAGTGAGTCTTGCATGTATTGTGCATGATAAGTCATGGATGAAATACGTTGTATAAATGTAGTTTGTACCTATAAAACGAATCCTTGAAATAAAGCTTAAGGTTTAGGTTTGTGTGTCAGAAAGCAACTTGCCGTTACAGTCGAAAATCAGAAAACAATTCTATGCAAGTCATGTTGATCACCATATCCACAATGGTGTCATCATCATTTTCTCAGTAGAAGTAAAATGATGGTTTACATAAGCATAACACAAATTACAAGAGTCATTACCATCATTATTGGCCGTGCAGCACTTGCAATGAACACTGCATCCGCCGATCGTTTCATCCTCCCAAGCCTCACACCAAGTGCGGCACTGCCCGTTGCCTTTGTTGCAAGTTGGTTGAGTTTGACAGACTGCAATAGGGAATAACAGACTGGAATAGTAATAAATTGTTACCAAACGTCGTCGTCGTCATCCTCTCTCTCTCTCTCTCTCTCTCTCTCTCTCTCTCTCTCTCTCTCTCTCTCTCTCTCTCTCTCTCTCTCTCTCTCTCTCTCTCTCTCTCTCTCTCTCTCTCTCTCTCTCTCTCTCTCTCTCTCTCTCTCTCTCTCTCTCTCTCTCTCTCTCTCTCTCTCTCTCTCTCTCTCTCTCTTTCTCTCTCTCTCTCTCTCTCTCTTTCTCTCTATCTCTCTCTCTCTCTCTATCTATCTATCTATCTATCTCTATCTATCTATCTATTTATCTATCTCTAAATCTATAGCTGATCGACCAAGACACAACATTTTAATACACTTTGGTGTCCTCTCGTTCTCTTCTCTCATTTTATATTTTCTAACTATTCCTACTTACTATTCACTGCATACACTAACAACTCTTCTGGACAAGCAGAGTGACATGTGTATTACCATCAACAGGGGCGCAGCAGCAGTAGTGAGATGACGAACATCCTCTTCCAACCTCCTTCTCTACCTTTGAACACGATCCCTTGAATGACCCTCCCTCGTGTCTGCATTTCTCCAGATCAAGAAGAACTGCACAAAGCAAAGCATTTTATTAATCTATAAATCGATGTCTACAGCACAGAACAACCAATTTGTCTTATATATGAAATATGATTCTGATACACGTTGGTTCTTACCTTCAATCTTGGCTGCACAACACTTGCAAAACTGTCCACATTTTCCATGCACCTCATCTTCCCAATTGTTACACTCAGTTCTGCAGTGACCCAATCCGTCATCACAGGCCAGCTGCCCTTCACAAAGTGAGTCTAAAAATACAAACAAAATTTGTTAATTTGAATACATTCAAATTTGTTTATTCAAACAACAGTTTACTATGTCATAACTAAGCGTATAGAGCTCACCGTGGTGATGGACAACACAGCACATGCAGTTATGGCCGTGACATCCACCTTGCAACTCCTTCGTTCCATGAGGACACTGTGTGAGACACTCGCCACCAGCTGCGTCGCACTCAGTATTAGGTGTGCACACTGGTAGTTAAAAGAAAATAAGAGTATATGAATAATTGATAATAATAATAATAATAATAAATTATATATATATATATATATATATATATATATATATATATATATATATATATATATATATATATATATAGTATATATATCTATCTCTAAATCTATAGCTGATCGACCAAGACACAACATTTTAATACACTTTGGTGTCCTCTCGTTCTCTTCTCTCATTTTATATTTCCTAACTATTCCTACTTACTATTCGATATCAGTTTATTTGTTATCACAGGTGTTAGTTGAGCACAAGTTCTCCATTATTTAAGGATACCGATGAAGGGCTTACCGTCTAAGTTTGTCACACAACACTTGCAGTCTGCGCCGCACTTCTCGTTAGTCTCTGACTCATGGGACTTACAACTGGACCGGCAAGTGCCTCGACCGCCGCTACACGAGTTTTTCGCTTCACATGCTGTAGAATGAACGCAATGTACATATTACGACAAATTATAGAATTCCCTGATTCCATCGACTTCTACAACACTGAGGCTGTTTTTAAATCTAAATTCACAAAGAAAAAAAGAAGATTTAGCACCAAGATAATGTGGCACGCACCGTCCTTCAGAGCGCAGCAACAGAAGTGGGCCGCTGAACAACCTCCCGCCACTTCTTTTTCAATAGCGGTGCATTTTGCCTTAATCGACCCTCCAACCTGCACGCATTGCTTCACCTCCGCGAATTCTAGTGGAAAAAACGTACGAGGGCTGAAAATATGGCTTATGTATTTAATTTACTCTAATTCTATTATGATAAAAATATGCACATGAGCAAGTAACCTCATTCTCAGATTTTAATTCATAAAGTAAGGGATAGATTAGATACATCACTATTACGTTATGTTCGTAATATATATACACACACACACACACACACACACACACACACACACACACACACACACACACACACACACACACACACACACACACACACACACGCGCGCACACACACACACACACACACACACACACACACACACACACACACACACACACATATATATATATACATATATATATATATACATATATATATATATATATATATATATATATATATATATATATATATATATATATATATATATATACATTCGTACAGCTTTTGATGTGTATTTGTGTAGTTTGAAACTATCTTTATAAAGAAACTTTTAGTTAATTGTAAGCATGCATAAACAAAGGTCACTGAAATGTTTTTATTGCCTGTAGGAAATGTTTGTACCACATAGACAGATTTGCAGAACTTATATCACATGAGTAAGCACTCACAGAACTAGACACATGAATCACATGACACATTTTGCAGGATTCAAAGGGCATTCAAAGTCAGGCCCAAAAGGACCAGAAACAGTACTTGGTAATAAATGTTTCTCACCGTTCACCGAGGTAACACAACATCTGCAGTGGGAGCCACACAAGCCATGCTCTTCTTTTTCCCCTTTAAAGCAGCTAGATCGGCAACGGCCGAGGCCATTATCACATGACGCCATAGCGTGACACTCTGAAAAAAAAATAAAGGCCATGTTGGTCTTTGTGATTGGTCATCATAATACCACTTAAGAAGCAAAGAAATAATAGAAGGCCAACGAAGGAACTTTGATTCTCAAAGTAATGCATACTTTTTTGGGAGGTATTCACACGTGTCTACCTTATAATTAATAAATGAATAGATAGATAAATATATGAATAAGAAACATGTATATCAAATACATTTTTATGCATCGCAGAATTTTTCAAATCACTAATAATCAATGCATACCTTCTATAATTAATCTAGTATTCCGATAATATAAAAAAAAACATTCCTTTTTATAAAGCGTCACCTATTTATGAATATGAATCAAGTTTTGTGATCATGTACAATACTTCTTGCAAGCATTATGTACTACAAGCAGAATACCCGGCGTTGCCCGGGAAGACACAGAGGCGGTCCCACTGAGTACCCTCTCCAAATTACAGCTTGATCCGACCACATGTAGATAGGCGTAGCTCGTGAACATGACAGAAACCCGGCGTTGCCCAGGGGAAAAAAAAATAAAGACTCGTGGAAGACACCAAGTTTCAGCTCGATCCGACCACATTTAGATAACATACATACATACATACAGACAGCCAGACACACACACACACACACACACACACACACACACACACACACACACACACACACACACACACACACACACACACACACAAACACATATACAGAATTTGACAATTATATATTAGATGGACAAAATCTAATCATAGAAAATTACTTCCGATTATTTAATTCTTGTAAGTAATGAAGTGCTATTTTTTACTTTTTTGTATCTTTCTCCATCCAGAAAATTTACCTTTACTTCACAGATAAAAAGGGAAAAATAACTTATGTATAGAACGATAGGGAAAAACGAGGATTCAAGACTTACCGTCAACCGGGGCGCAGCAGCAGAAATCATCTGAGCAGCCTCCTGCAATCTCCTTCTCCCCCTTAGAACAGTAGCTCTTTAACAATCCTCCTGCCCGCACGCACTGCTCCGCATCTATGCATTCTGTAGTCACAAGAACAGCCGTACATGAGTATATCCTGCTGACGTTAGATAGAGATGGAATATAAGTTATAATTAAGAATTTTTTTCTTATATTCATATACGAAAATCGGAAATTGAATGAAATCAAACTAATGTTTGTAGGGCGTCACGAGTCATACCATTGGGCAATGCCACACAACACTTGCAGCTCAATCCGCAGCCGCCAGCTTTCTCCGTCTCCCCAATCATACATGACTCACGGCATTGTCCCTGCCCATGGTTACAAGGCGACTGTTCTTGGCATACTGTATGGATGGGACGAAAGAAAATTGTTCTGTAATTTGTCATTGAAAGGTTACTGGCCAAAGGCACACAAAAATACGTAAAAAATATATCCCGCTTGTCACTAGACCCTGTAATGAGGACAGTAGGAAAATAGAAGCATGGGGTGGAGGTCAAGTTTAGCATTAGAGGCGTCTTAAAACTCCTCTTTTCAAAGAGTTCATGTCATAGGTAAGTGGAAAAACAGACATAGGAAGAGAGTTCAAGCATTTACCAGTGCATAGGATGAAACAGTGAAGATACTGATTAACGCTTGTATTAGAAAGATGGACAAAATAGGAATTAGATGAAGTAAAAAGCCTTGTGCTGCGAGAACGCGGGAGGAGGGGAGGCATGCAGTTAGTAAGTTCAGAAGAGCAGTCAGAATGAAGATAGAGGTAGAAAATAGATAAAGATGCAACATTGCGTCGGTGACTTAAAAAATTAAGACAGTTACAGGATGACATAAAGCTTTATACTCCACCCTGTTTAATAAAGCTCTGTGAGTTGAAACCCCCCTCAGATATAAGAACCGTACTTCATAAATGGATGGATAAGGCCCTTGTACAGAGCAAGCAGCTGGGAGGAAGAAAACATGGATGAAGACGCCATAGGACTTAGCAAGAGTAGATATATGAAATTGACAGGTAAAGTTTTTAGTAAAGGATAGACCGAGTGTGTTTAATGTAGGAGAGGGGCAGTTGAGTGTAATTGAAGAAGAGGGGATAGTTATCTGGAAAGTTATGTTGAGTAGAGAGTTGTAGAAATTGAGTTGTTAAGGTATTGAATAGAACCAGGTTTCCTCTACCCCAATCAGAAACTAGTGAAAAATCAGAAGTTAAGCGTCCTATAACATTTTGCCTTGAATCATTTAATTTTTGTTGGGTTGTGCGTTTGTTGTACGACGATGTAAAATGCAAGGTGGTGTCATCAGCATAGGAGTGGATAGGGCATTGAGTCAAATTTAGATCATTGATGAATAATAGAAAGAAAGTGGGTGATAGGACAAAAATCTGAAGAACACCACTGTTGATAGGTTTAGGAAAAGAACAGTGACCGTCCTATAGAGCTCTAATAGAACGATCAGAAAGGAAACTGGAGATGAAGGTACAGAGAGAAGGATATAATCGGTATGAGGATGAGGGTAGTTTAAAAATTGAAGATTTATGACAGACTCTGTCGAAGGCTTTCGATATGTCAAGACCGATAGCAAAGGTTTCACCGAAGTCCCTATAAGAGGATGACCAAGATTCAGTTAGAAAAGCAAGAAGATCACCAGTAGACCGGCCTTTCAAGAAACCAAACTGGCAATCAGAGAGAAGGTTGTGAACTGATAGATGCCTCATTATCTTCTTATTAAGAACAGACTCAAAGACTTTAGAAAGGCAGTAAATCAAAGCTTTAGGGCGGTAGTTTGAATGATTGGAGCGGTCACCCTTTTTAGGAACAGGTTGAATGTGAGCAAACTTCCAGCAAGAAGGATATATAGAAGTAGAGAGACACAGACGTAAGAGTTTGACCAGGCAGAAAGCTAGCTCGGTAGCACAAATTTTGAGAACAAAAGGAGGGACTCCATCTGGACCGTAAGCCTTCCCAGAATCAAGGCCAGAGAGGGCATGGAAAACGTCATAATGAAGAATTTTCATTTTTGGGATGAAGTACTCAGAAGGTGGAGGAGTAGGAGAGAATGTTTACGTTCTCTCTTGAAAAAGTTGCGAACGAGAGAGAGGCTATTGCTGGTACTGCCTCAGATGCATATTAACATTGAAAGTCCCGGTTGAGGACAGTATGGCAGCAATTTGGGTAGTCTTTGACCACTCGGCGGTAACACCAACGAAGGAAAAGTGGTCAGCGGATATCGGGGGATTGAATCCGGGACCCTAGGTTCGCATACTCGAACGCACCAACAGTTTGTGATATAGGAATATATATATATATATATATATATATATATATATATATATATGTATATATATATATATATATATATATATATATATATATATATATATATATGTATATATATATATATATATATATATATATATATATATATATACATATATATATATATATATATATATATATATATGTATATATATATATATATATATATATATATATATATATATATACATATATATATACATATATATATGTATATATATATATATATATATACATATATATATATATATATATATATATATATACATATATATATATATATATATATATATATATATATATATATATATATGTATATATATATATATATATATATATATATATATATATATATATATATGTATATATATATATATATATATATATATATATATATATATATTTAAATATATATATATATATATATATATATATATATATATATATATATATTGATTGATTGATTGGTTGATTAATTTATTTAATTATTTATTTATTTATTTATTCATTTTTTTTTACATTAAAAGGGCACTGGCCAAGAGGAAACAAACACTTAAACAAAATCCTGCTTGTCGCCAGACCCTGTAAACAACACAATAGGAAAAATAAAAGCAAAGGGTGGAGTTTCAGTTAACATTAGAGGTGTCTTGACACTCCTCTTTTGAAAGAGAAGGTTGTGAGCTGATAGATGCCTCATTATCTTCTTGTTAAGGACAGACTCAAAGGCTTTAGAAAGGCAGGAAATCAAAGTTATAGGGCGGTAGTTAGAAGGATTGGAGCGGTCACCTTTTATAGGGACAGGTTGAATGTGAGCAAACTCCCAGCAAGAAGGATAGGTAGAAATAGAGAGACACAGACGAAAGAGTTTGACCAGGCAGTGAGCGAGCTCAAAGGGAAAGTTGAAGAGGTAAAATTGTTGGAGATATTATTCGCAGATACCAGAAATCATGAGAAGAGTTAGAATTGGAAAGATTTTGACATTCATTATTGATAAAAACGTTTTTAGTAAGTTGGAGAATAGATTTGTCATGATTAAGGGCAGAAATATAAACGGCATGAGTTTCAGCAGTTGGATGGCTACGGTACCATTTATTAGCCGCTTCTATCTTTGACGGCACGAGAACAAGCACAGTTAAACCAGGGCTTCTTAGCTTTAGTATTAGAGAAAGTGTGAGGAATATATGACTCGATTCCAGAGACAATCACTTCTGTTATGCGCTTGGCACACAGAGAAGGATCTCTGATGTGGAAGTAATAATCATCCCAAGGAAAACCAAAATAGTACTTCCTTAGGTCCTTCCACTTAGCAGAATTGAAATGCCAGAAGCATCTCCGCTTAGGCGGGTTCTGAGGCTGCATTGGGGTGATAGAACAGGTAACGGAAATAAGACTGTGATTGGAGGAACTCAACGGACAGGAAAGTTTGACAGAGTAAGCTGAATGGTTGGAAGTTAGGAAAAGATCAAGAATGTTGGGCGTGTCTCCAAGGCGGTCAGAAATACGAGTAAGGAACTTCACCAGGTGCTCTAGATCATGGAGGAGAGCAAAGTTGAAGGTTTGTTCACCAGGTTGGTCAGTGAAAAAGGATGAAAGCCAAAGCTGGTGGTACATATTGAAATTCCCCATGAATGGAGATCTCAGCATAAAGAAAGTGAGATGAGATGTACATCACTTTGAAAGTCAAATAGTCAAAGAATTTTACTTAGTTAGAGGAATTAGGTGAGAGATATACAGCACAGATGAATTTAGTTAGAGAGTGACATTGAAGTCTTAGCCAGATGGTAGAAAATTCTGAAGATTCAAGATTGTGGGCACGAGAGCAAGTAATGTTGTTACGCACATATACACAACAGCCTACTTTGGATTGAAAATGAGGATAGACAAAGTAGGAGGGAACAGAAAAGGGGCTGCTGTCAGTAGTCACAGATAACTGTGTTTCAGTTAAGAAGAGAAGATGAGATTTAGTGGAGGAGAGATGGTGTTCCACAGATTGGAAATTAGATCTAAGGCCACGAATGTTGCAAAAATCAATACAAAAGGTATTACAGGAAGTGTCAAGACACCCAAGGTCGTCAGAAGAAAATAAAATTAGAGTTATGGATTCACGTTAGATAACAAGTCTTACTACTTGCTGGCTATTTTTAAGCATGACTTATTTTTACATCTAAGTTTATCACCAAAGATATTAAATAGATAATATTCAATTCAATATATTTTTGAGAATTTGTCAATATATGTCACTTTGATAAATTCTTTTGCCTTTTTTGTGTGAAACGTGAGTCTAGTGTTTCCAACCTCACATAAAAAGCATATATGGGGAGTGTCATTTTTCGGCATTAGTTATTATCCTGTTATATAATTCTGGTAGGGTTTCAAGCTGGCAGTAACTCTTAGCCTCTACAGGACAGAGCAGGATGTTTTCAATAAGTGGATCAGATTGCATCATCATCATTTTTTCCAAGAAATAGTATCCCATAATAGTGTGTCCACCATAATGGACCTGACCGCCTTGGAGACACGCCCAACATTCTTGATCTTTTCCTAACTTCCAACCCTTCAGCTTACTCTGTCAAATTTTCCTCTCCGTGGGACTCCTCCGATCACAATCTTATTTCCGTTACCCTTCCTATCACTCCAGGGCAGCCACAGGACCCGCCTAAGCAGAGGTGCTTCTGGCATTTCAACTCTGCTAAGTGGGAGGACCTGAGGCAGTACTATTCAGATTTTCCTTGGGATGATTATTGCTTCCATGTCAGCGATCCTTCTTTTTGTGCCGAGCGCATAAAAGAAGTGATTATCTCTGGCATGGAGCTATACATTCCTCATACTTTCTCTAATACTAAAGCTAAAAAGCCCTGGTTTAACTCTTCTTGTTCCCGTGCTGTCAATGATAGAGAGGCGGCTCACAAACGGTACCGTAGCCATCCATCTGCTGAAACTCATGCCCTATATATTTCTGCCCGTAATCATGACAAATCTATTCTCCAACTTATTAAAAACTCTTTCATCAATAGTAAATGTCAAAGTCTTTCCAACTCTAACTCTTCTTGTGATTTCTGGCATCTAGCCAATAATATCTCTAACAATTTTACTTTTACATCTTTCCCTCTTTTACTTCAACCAGATGGCCCCCACAGCTGTCTCTTCTTTCTCTAAAGCTGAACTCTTCGCTCAAACCTTTGCTACCAACTCTACTTTGGATGATACTGGGCATATTCCTCCTACTCCTCCACCCTCTTACTACTTCATCCCTAAAATTAAAATTCTTTATTATGACGTTTTCTAGGCCCTCTCTAGCCTTGATTCTCGGAAGGCTTACGTTCCGGATGGAGTCCCTCCTGTTGTTCTCAAAAACTGTGGTTCCGAAATCGCTCACTGCCTGGTCAAACTCTTTCGTCTGTGTCTCTCTACTTCTACCTATCCTTCTTGCTGGAAGTTTGCTCACATTCTACCTGTCCCTATAAAAGGTGACCGATCCAATCCTTCTAACTACCGCCCTATAGCTTTGATTTCCTGCCTTTCTAAAGCCTTTGAGTCTGTCCTTAACAAGAAGATAATGAGGCATCTATCAGCTCACAACCTTCTCTCTGATTGCCAGTATGGTTTCCGTAAAGGCCGATCTACTGGTGATCTTCTTGCTTTCCTAACTGAATCTTTGTCATCCTCTTATAGGGACTTTGGTGAAACCTTTGCTGTCGGCCTTGACATAACGAAAGCCTTCGATAGTGTCTGGCATAAATCTTTAATTTCTAAACTACCCTCCTACGGATTTTATCCTTCTCTCTGTACCTGCATCTCCAGTTTCCTTTCCGACTGGTCTATTGCTGCTGTAGTGGACGATCATTGTTCTTCTCCTAAAACTATCAACAGTGGTGTTCCTCAGGGTTCTGTCCTATCACCCACTTTCTTTCTATTATTCATCAATGATCTCCTAAATCTGACTCAATGCTCTATCCACTCCTATGCTGTTGAGACCACCTTGCATTTTACAATGTCGTACAACAGACGCCCAACGCCTTAAAAACTCAATTTCTACAACTATCTACTCGACATAACCTTCCAGATAACTATCCCCTCTTCTTCAATGACGCTCAACTTCCCCTCTCCTCCACATTAAACACACTCGGTCTATCCTTTACTAAAAATCTAAACTGGCAATTTCATATCTCTACTCTTGTTAAATCAGCTTCCAAGAAGTTAGGTGTCCTATGGCGTCTGTGTCCATTTTTCTCTCCCACTCAGCTGCTTGCTCTGTACAGGGGCCTTATCCGTTTATGTATGTAGTATGGCTCTCATGTCTGGGGGGGCTCAACTCATACAGTTTTACTAAACAGGGTGGAGTCTAAAGCTTTTCGCTTAATCAACTCTCCTCCTTTAACTGACTGTTTTGATTCTCTAAGACACCGCCGCAATGTTGCATATTTATCTATCTTCTACCGTTATTTTCATGCTGACTGACTTCTGAACTTGCTAAATGCATGCCTCCTCCCCTCCTGCGGCCTCGTTGCACAAGAATTTCTACTTCTTCTCATCCCTATTCTGTCCATCTACCTAATGCAAGAGTTAACCAGTATCTTCACTCTTTCATTTCATCCCTTACACTGGTAAACTCTGGAACTCTCTTCCTTTGTCTGTTTTTCCACTCTTTCAAAAGAGGAGTGTCAAGACACCTCTCACACTAAACTGGACTTCCCCCCCTCATGTCTATATTTCTCTTTCTGTCCTCTTTACAGGGTCTGGCGACAAGCGGGATTTTTTTTATACATATTTTTGTTTTTCCTTAGCCAGTACTCTTTTAATTATGCACAGGCATAGTTTTCCCTTCACAATACAAACATGAAAAGGAGTTTCGTGAGTTGTACCTCAAATTAAAAGACTGTGAGGTTTATACATTTAGAACCAGTATCCTACTGATCGATGCTGGGAGCAAGACCCTTCCGATGATGTGGACTGCCTCATTGGAAAACTGCTAATAAGTTTTTCCTTTCATTATGCTGTTTCCGGTGACTTGGTAATATTTGATATTCACAACTAATATATAAATACATTTTGTGCATGAGGTTCTCTACCTTCAGATAAGGACAAACAGCATTTGCACATCGGGCCACAGTCATCATCAGCTTGCGTCTCTCCGTGCAGGCACCACTCACGGCACTCTCCACGCCCGTGGTAACACGTTGGTAGATCATGGCACCCTATGAAAAATATCGAAAAAATGTTTTTATATCCGTCCGTGTCAATTCCATAGCACGAGTAAGCAGAATCTTGTAAATAGGTCAACACTTACCCGCATCTGGAGGAGGGACACAGCAGTGGCAACCTTTACCCTTGCATCCTTTGACAATCTCCTCCTCATGCAATGAACATTTCTCTTTGCATGTGCCTCCTCTCCTCCAGCACATCTCTCGCGCAACACATTCTGATGATGTGCAACATTCTGGTTAGACTATTATTGACAAGAAAATAAAGAAACAACATTTTGGTTAGTATAGTATTGACAACAAAATAAAGACACTGGCATAAGCCTTAAGAAACTTGAATGTAAACGAATATATATATATATATATATATATATATATATATATATATATATATATATATATATAGATAGATAGATAGATAGATAGAGAGATACATATATATATATATATATATATATATATATATATATAAATATATACAACTATATATATATATATATATATATATATATATATATATATATATATATACAATTATATATATATATATATATATATATATATATATATATATATATATATATGTATATATATATATATATATATATATATATATATATAAAAATATACACACACATATATATATATATATATATATATATATATATATATATATATATATATATATACATATATATATATATATATATATATATATATATATATATATATAAATATATATATATATATATATATATATATATATATATATATATATAAATATATATATATATATATATATATATATATATATATATATATATATACATATATATATATATATATATATATATATATATATATATATATATAAATATATATATATATATATATATATATATATATATATATATACATATATATATATATATATATATATATATATATATATATATATATATATATATATATATATATATATATATACAGTGCAGCTACACTACTACTATGATATCTACTTGATAGAGACAAAAGGACAGCAAAATGGAAGGCTCCTCCCCACCCACCCCTCCCTCCAGCCGAATCTGGCCGGAAAAGGAAGTGATACCATGTAGTATGGACCAACTATCATGGAATTTGTATAGGTAAGTGAGAAAACAGGAATAATCTACGGGTATTACTACCACTGAAAAGAAAAATTCGCATGAATGAAATACTCGATTTAGTGAACTGATACTAGGTGCTTACCAATTTTTTTTTTTTAAACTATTTTATTGTGTTACTGTTAACTACTTGTGCTCGTAGAGAATTCCAAATATTCACGATTCTTTTAAAGAAAAGTGCTTCGCTTCCTTTGATCTAAAATGCTTACCAATGCTCTTGAGACCATTGTTACGATAGGTGCTTGTGAGATCGGTAGTTACATAGTCGTTTATGTTAATATTGTAGGGGCCGGGGAAAATTTTATGTTAACTAGTGCTGAATTCAGGGCTCGTATTAACGTTACTTACTAGACCGTCGTTTGTTGAAAATATAAGGTCTTGTATATTGTCACCTTTCGTGGGTTTGTTTACATGTTGACTTAAACCACTCTCTAACAAACCATTATATAAGTCGTGACTTATATGAGATTTAAGAGAATTTTCCCATGAAGTTACAGAAAGATTAGTCTCCAAAAACTACGCTTTCAAATGAATTACTTACTTTGATTATCTGATCGCATAACTTTCTATCGCTATTGATATTGTGTACTAGTAGTCTACACATGAGTCCAATACTAATTTTCTTAGAATGCGTTTTTAGTTGCACAAATAAAATATTTACGTTATCTATTTTTTTAAAAAGTTTGCAACACTGTCGGTTAAGACTGGCTTTTACGTAGAACAAAATACCTACACCTTTTAAATTTTTTTTCATCCGCAGCAGTAACATATATATTCTATTATCACTTGAAACATACTTAACATGTAATTTGTATGTCTTTTAAGCTGATTGGTTTCCTTGAATGAAAATTAAGAAGCAGCTTTCATCAGATACGATCTCTGTTTGAATTTGCAAACAAACCAAAAAAGACAAAGCTCTACATAATTGAATTGATTTTTTAATGATTAATGAGGCTGGATTAAAAGCTGATCAAATAGTTCCCCCGAAATAGGTAGCCTTAGACCACATAGGACTGCTAGGGATAATGAGAGAGAGTTACCTCTCTCACCAAGAAGCTGCCATGAGCCCGAAACGAACTCGCAACCCTTAGGCCACTAGCCGTGTACTGTTCTACAGTGCCAACCGGTTTCCTAATGTGGTAGAACACATGCCATTTCCCAATATTATGGTTAAAATTGGACTTGCTTGGCTTTGCGTTATGAGTATTAAAGGTGATTTTACAATCCCTCTTGGTTAGGTAGTTATAGACCATATAACTCTACTAGGGTTAACGAGGGAGCGTTACCTTGCTCACCAAGAAGCTGTCATTAGCCAGGATTAAACTCGCAACCTATAGATCACGAGTCGACCACTGTACCACAAGGCCGCCAGCGCTATGGGAGCACATTACATGACTCTCTACTAATTTATTGCTGCTACGAAATCTGCCCCAGCCATCTGTTCACTTTAACTTACGCGGGACCTCATAAATTAAAATGAAGTGTTGATTAGAATTTTATCAAAGGTGTATACATGCAATTTATTTATGTAATAAATCTTAAAAAAAACACGTGAAAAGTTAAAAAACAATGGAACTTTACCCGAGTGTATGCTGAATGTTTCATCGTCACCTTCTTCTGTAATAGAAATAATGAAAAGGAAAAAAAAATATTGAAAAATACATAAATATTGGCATTAACCTTAACAGCAATGCAGAGGACTGCAGGAACCAACAAACAAAAAATGTAAAAAATGCATCAACTTGAAAACATTCTCCTGGACAACTTCATGGACGAAAACCCTGATGCAGAATATATTATCATTAGTATATATGTGTGTGTATATATATATATATATATATATATATATATATATATATATATATATATATATATATAAATATATATATATATATATATATATATATATATATATATATATATATATATATATATATATATATATACACACATGTGTATTTATATGTGTATGTATGTATGGGTATTTATATATGTGTGCGTGTATTTATCTATCTATCTATCTATCTATCTATCTATATATATATATATATATATATATATATATATATATATATATATATATTTATATACACACATGTATATGTATATGTATATGTGTATATATATATATATATATATATATATATATATATATATATTTATATACACACATGTATATGTATATGTATATATCTATCTATATATATATATATATATATATATATATATATATATATATATGTATATATATATATATATATATATATATATATATATATATATATATATATATGTAAATATAAAAACAGAAAGACAATTAGTATAATTATCAAGCTTATTGCTTACCTTCTAGGCAACAAAAACCACCGGGACAGTCAACGGTGCCTTCCAGCTTAACTGTACACGGGTGTCCGTCTGCAACGCACGTTCCATGCAGGGTGGAGCACCATAACAGTGTCTGCTATCACGCGGCGAAATGTTGCAAGGTGTGTGTGAAGGCGAAGTTTAAAGAGAGCGAATGTGTGTGTGTGTGTATGTGTGTGTGTGTGTGTGTGTGTGTGTGTGTGTGTGTGTGTGTGTGTGTGTGTGTGTGTGTGTGTGTGTGTGTGTGTGTGTGTGTGTGTGTGTGTGTGTGTGTGTGTGTGTGTGTGTGTGTGCGAGAGAGAGAGAGAGAGAGAGAGAGAGAGAGAGAGAGAGAGAGAGAGAGAGAGAGAGAGAGAGAGAGAGAGAGAGAGAGAGAGAGAGAGAGAGAGAGAGAGAGAGAGAGAGAGAGAGAGAGAGAGAGAGAGAGAGAGAGAGAGAGAGAGAGAGAGAGAGAGAGAGAGAGAGAGAGAGAGAGAGAGAGAGAGAGAGAGAGAGAAAAAAGCAATATTAGTTTCTGAGCCATAAACATATATCAAAATCATATTATCCTCTTTCCCATTGTTTTACATTGTCATTGAGGGTTCTGAGGCAATACATTGGTGTGTGTGTGTGTGTGTGTGTGTGTGTGTGTGTATGTGTGTGTGTGTGTGTGTGTGTGTGTGTGTGTGTGTGTGTGTGTGTGTGTGTGTGTGTGTGTGTGCGTGCGCGTGTAGAGACGAAACTTTTTTCAGTCGCAGAATTTATTCCACACCTATCACAGTCAGCAAAAAACTACTATAAAGTCAACAATACCACATATCAAAGGAATCTCACTCCTAAGCTTCACTCAAATCTATTAGTCATCGGTCAGGCACAAAGGATGTGAGATAAATATTGTTTCCTTCAATGCTAAGTTGTAAATGCTAGTGTACAAGGATACTGATTTAATTAATTCTATTTGGATTAGGGTCTTTCACAACTGGATGTAAAAGATAAAAAAATCCTTTGCGTTATGTTGAAAATACTTTAACATCTTTGAAATCTACGCTTTTAAGATAAAACCTAGTAGCAATCTGGACTTACTAAATAAAGCCTAATATATGATAATGCAGCATTTTTTCCTTAAAGTTGCTAATTCTTGAAAATTATATTTAGTATTTAATGAAACCTATTTTGGAATTTTACTATACCTACGATATACTTAGAGGTTAAGACTTATTACGTTTAATCAACATTTTCACACATCTCATCTCCCAAGAGTACTTATTATTATTCACGCTCTCACTCATGAGGCTTACATTGAATAATTTTTTCTGCACCATAGACGTCACCACCGCAGCACTGACTAGAGGAAGTTGACTGACGAAGTAGTGGGATGAATATTGTGTGAACCAGACATCTTTCGCGCAACTGTTGCCTTTCCTGTAGTCTCATACCATCATCCAGGAGGTAATTTATGTAAAAATGTTTCGCGTCGAGGTCTTAACTTAGTTGAAGTGTAAATGGCGATTAGAGTTTAAAACTGGGTATTGCCACTCATAAGTCTTTTGTGTAATACGACCAATTTCACGTGCGTAGTCTATAGCTACACATGTTTATGGTACAGGGCGACCAACAAGTTTTGGTTACTACTTAGACGGGTTAATAGATTAGGCGATTCATATATGCTTTATTAGACTTACCTTTGGCGTTAGATGGAAATAAAAAATTACGCATGGCCTAGAAACCTAAATCAAAGTCGCTCTCCGTAGTTATGGAAATCTACCTAATAGAAAAATAACTCGAAAAAAATGTGTATCAAACTTTAATTTTTATCTTATTTACTTTTTTTTTTACATTAAAAAGGTACCGGCCAAGAGAGAGAGAGAGAAAAAAAAAATCCCTCATGTCGCCAGCCCCTGTACAGAGGACAGTAAGATAAATAGAGGTAGGGGGTGGTGGTCTAATTTAGTATGAGAGGTGTCTTGAAAGAATTTAAGTCATAGGCAGGTGGAAAAACAGACAAATGAAGAGAGTTCCAGAGCTTACCAATGTAAGGAATGAAAGAGTGGAGATTTTTTTTTTCTATATCAATTAACCGATGGCGCCAGTAGGCTTATGGAGGCACAGCTGGACTTGCCTCACTTGTTATTTGGCGTAGGTTTTCAGATTTTTTATAGTGACGCCTCAAATGTTTACGTTCTCTTGCATATGTTGAGAACGTGCGAGGCTAACTGCTACTACAGCCTCAGGTGCATATAACATTGTAAGTCCCGTCTGAGGACAGTATGGCAGCAATTTGGGTAGTCTTTGGCCACTCGGCGGTGATATCAATAAATGAAAAGTGGTCAGCGAATAACGGGGATTCGAACCCGGGATCCTAAGCTCGCATACCCGAGCGCTAGACCACTGTACTACTGCCTCCCCTATTAGTTAACTCTTGCATTAGATGGACAGAATAAGAATGAGAGAAGAAGTAGAAAGACTTGTACAGCGAAGCCGCGGGAGAGGTGGATACATGCGGTTAGCAAGTTCAGAAGAGCAGTCAGCATGAACAAAGCGGTAGAAAATAAATAAAGATGCAACATTGCGTCGGTGATTTAGAGAATCAAGACAGTTAGTTGGAGGAGGAGAGTCGATGAGACGAAAAGCTTTAGACTCCACCCTGTTTAATAAAGCTGTGTGAGTTGAACCTCCCCAAACATGAGAGCCATTCTCATTACATGGGCGGATAAGGCCCCTGCACAAAGCAAGCAGCTGGGAGGGAGAGAAAAAATGAATATAGACGTCATAGGACACCTAACTTTTTGGAAGCTGATTTAGCAAGAGTAGATATATAAAATTGCCAGTTTAGATTTTTAGTAAAGGATAAACCGTGTGTGTTTAATGTGGATGAGAGGGGCAATTGAATGTCATTGAAGACAAAGATATAGTTATCTTGAAGGTTAAGTCGAGTAGATAGTTGTAGAAATCGAGTTTTTGAGGCATTGAACAAAACAAGGTTTGCTCTACCCGAATAAAAAAAAAGTGAAAGAACAAAAATTAGCGTCCTATAGCATCTCGTTTTGAATTACATAATTCGTGCTGGGTTGGGCCTCTGTTGTACGACGTTGAAAAATGCAAGGTGGTGTCATCAGCATAGGAGTGGATAGGGCATTGAGTCAAATTTAGGAGCTCATTGATGAATAATAGAAAGAGAGTGGGTGATGGAACAGAACCCTGAGGAACACCACTGTTGATAATTGGAGGGGAAGAACAGTGACCGTCCACTACAGCAGCAATAGAACGGTCAGAAAGGAAACTGGCGATGCAGGTGCAGAGAGGATATAATTCGTAGGATGGTAGTTTATAAATTAAAGATTTATGCTAGACTCTATCGAAGGCTTTCGATATGTCAAGGCCGACAACAAACGTTTTACCGAAGTCCATAAAAGAGGATGACCAAGATTCAGTTAGAAAAGCAAGAAAATCACCAGACAGGCCTTTCCGGAAACCATACTGGCAACCAGAGAAAAGGTTGTGAGCTGATAGATGCCTCATTATCTTCTTATTAAAGACAAAATGAAAGGCCTCAGAAAGGCAGGAAATCAAAGCTATAGGGCTGTAGTCTAAAGGATTGGAGCGGTCACCCTATTTAGGAACCGATTGAATGTGAGCAAACTTCCAGCAAGAAGGATAGGTAGAAGTAGAGAGACACAGACGAAAAAGTTTGACCAGGCAGGGAGCGAGTTCGGAAGCACAGTTATTGAGAAACACAGGAGGGACTCCATCCGGACCGTAAGCCTTCCGAGAATCAAGGCCAGAGATGGGAGGGAAAACGTTATAACGAAGAATTTCTATTTTAGGGATGAAGTAGTCAGAGGGTGGAGGAGTAGGAGGAATATATCCAGTATCATCCAAAGTAGAGTTGGTAACAAAGATTTGAGCGAAGAGTTTAGCTTTAGAGAAAGAAGAGACATCTGGTTGAAGTAAAGGAGGGAAAGATGAAGAAGTAAAAATGTTGGAGATATTATTTGCTAGGTGGCAGAAACCAAGAGGTGAATTAAGAATAGAAAAAAAATTACATTTTCAATTAATGAAAGAGTTTTTAGTAAGTTAGATAATAGATTTGACATGATTACCGGCAGACATATATATAAGACATTAGTTTAAGCAAATGGATGGCTACTATACCGTTTTTTAGCCACCTCCATCTTTGACAGCACGAGAACAAGCAATGTTAAACCAGGGCTTTTTAGCTTTAGGATTAGAGAAAGTGTGAAGAATATATGACTCGATTCCAAAGCTAATCAATTTTGTTATGTGCTTGGCACAAAGAGAAGGATCTCTGACATGGAAGTAATAATCATCCCAAGGAAAATTAGAATAGTACTGCTTTAGGTCCTCCCACTTAGCAGATTTAAAATGCAAGACACACCTCCGCCTAGGCAAGTCTTGAGGCTGCACTGGAGAAATAGAACAGGTAACTGAAATACGGTTTTGATTGGAGGAAAGTTTGACAGAGTAAGCTGAAGGGTTGGAAGTTAGGAAAAGATCAAGAATTTTGGGCGTGCCTCCAAGGCAGTCAGGGATACGGGTAGGGAACTGCACCAGCTGGTCTAGGTCATGAAGGATATCGAAGTTGAAGGCTTGTTCACCAGGTTGGTCAGTGAAATAGGATAAAAGCCAAAGCGGGTGGTGAACATTGAAATCCCCTTGAATGGAGATCTCAGCATGACAAAAGTGAGATAGGATGTACTCCACTTCGGAAGTCAAATAGTCAAAAAATTTTACATGGTCAGAGGAATTAGGTGAGAAATATACAGCATATATGTATTTAGTTAGAAAGAGACATTAAAGTCTTAGCCAAATGGTAGAAAATTCTAAAGATTTAAGATTGTAGGCATGAAAGCAAGTAATGTCGTGAGGCACATATACGCAACAGCCAGCTTTGGATTGAAATAAGGATAGACAAAGTAGGTGGGAACAGAGAAGGGGCTGCTGTCAGTAGTTACAGAAAACTGTGTTTCAGTTAGGAAGAGAATGGGAGGTTTAGTAGAGGAGAGATGGTGTACCACAGATTGGAAGTTAGATCTAAGGCCACGAATGTTGTATTAATCAATAGAACAAGTATTAGAAGAAATGTCAAGACACCCAAGAAGGCAATCTGACCTGGCGATATTTGTGGTCTCTCCCCAGATGGGGACTCCGAGGCTGGGCATTGTGAGTCTTTTATAAAAAAATTAAGAGTGTAAAAGTATAAGGTGCATTATGTAAGAGGCAGTAGAATTTGTCTTTAGAGTATAAGCTGCAGTTGCTCTCTTGTTTAATTAAGTGAGACACTAAGGGAACCGGGAATAGAGGACACGGGTAATCACAATGTCTGTAGCACCGCTTACATCCCAGTCAGTACCTCTCCTCGAGTATTTCCCCGGGAAGCAAGTGTTTACTGTCTACTCTATATGCTTGAATAACCTATTCTTCCCACTTCCCTGTCCCCTTTACTCCTCTCCTCCTCAATTAAGCATAAGTCGAGGAGTAACGGCTGAAATTTTAGGAATCTACCAAACGTCAAAAGAAAGTATTAAAGAACATATGCATATTGAGGATTTTCTACTTAGAATAACCAATCGATCCAACTGTCCAAGAGTTAACTTTAACAATTGAAACTCCCTGTATATCATGTAGGTACTTTGTTTCAGAGTCGTGAATCTACACACAAAAGCATGTCGCTTAGAAAGCCGAAAAAATAACTGTAACAGTTGCATAGAGTGATGTTATGATTTCATTGCTATTACTCCCATCACAGGGGCTTTGGAACTAAACATCAGCTTCCTTGCTGCAGACTTTTGTAGCTATTAATATATTTACTTCTTTGTATATATATATATTTTTTCTTAATGACTTGAGTCTAGGAATGAAATTATTTGCTGCCTGAGTGTACCTGTCATTCAAGTATTTGACTTGCAACTTCAGAATGAAACTTAGATATATGACATGTAGTTACGTATTGTTTTATTATTACATATCTACGATTAATTGACCATATGTAACTTTAAAATGTTGAATGTTTGAAA
>JAPQNM010000039.1:7770597-7847937 GCA_029783475.1 Metacarcinus magister
TTCCCTGAGGTTACAAACCCTGTATGTTAAACAACAAAATAGAATACTGCTGGGCAGATGGTCGGTTTTTTAATCGTGGAAAATTATATAACTCATATTATCTTAATAGGTCAGTGATGTGTTGTCAGCCTGAATTGCGTATTTGATAACACAGTACTGCATGTTTTTGGAGCTTGTCACCTCATAAGGGTGGTGCAGAAAACTGTTCAAATGATGTGGCACGAAAAACTCAAATATTTATCCAAGGCGTAAGTGGGACATGATTATACATCTGATCACCTGTTACACACCTGTCTACCAGTAAAATACGTGCGTCTCTAAAGCAGTGCACAAGCAACACTTGACTTTGACTTTATATTTTGATCAAAATTGTTAATATGTACATAAGATTCTCAGAAGGCAGGAGTTTGTTGGATTTGGTAGTCCGATGCTTAAACATCCAAGAATGACACATGAAATTTTTTAGTTGAAAAATGCACTGCAAACATCATCTAGTGTGATGTAATTATACTCCCTTGTTTACACTTCTACACCAGTGCATGTCTGACTACGTACGCTGCTTGCATGGCTTAGTAATAAAAAGTTACCTCCAATGCAGCGATGCACCCTTATATTCACACGAAGCTGCATTGCGGTGTGGTAACGATCACTTACACTACACATTAATTAAACATGGTCCTAGAGTTTTGCATTGCTCTTGTTTGGTAAAAACAATTCCTTACAATACTTCAAACATTCCACATTTAAACGTCATATGGTCAATAATCGAGCTATGTCATCATCACACACACAATACGTAACTACATGCATCATGATACTCAAGTTTCAGTCTGAAGGTGCAAGTCAAATACTGAATGACCGGTACACTCAGTCAGCAAATAATTTCATTCCTAGACTCAGTCATTAAGAAAAAAGATATATATATACAAAGAAGTAAATATATTAATAGCTACAAAAGTCTGCAGCAAGGAAGCTGAGGTTGGTTCCAAAGCTGGTGTGGAGTAATAGCAATGAAATCATAACATCACTCTATGCAACTGTACAGTTTATATTTTTTCGGCTTTCTAAGCGACATGCTTGTGTGTGTCAGAGTCACGACTCTGAAACAAAGTACCTACATGATAGTACAGGGATTTCAAATTGTTAAAGTTAACTCTTGACAGTTGGATCGATGGTTATTCTAAGTGAGAAGGAAATACGCTCACTATGCATATGTCTCTTAATACTTTCTTTGACGTTGGTAGACTTCCTAAAATGCAGCCGTTACTCTCGACTTAGGCTTAATTGAGGAGGAGCGAGTAAAGGGGACATGTAGTGGAAGGAATAGTATTCAAGCATATAGAGTAGACAGTAAACACTTGCTTCCCGGGGAAATACTCGAGGAGAGGTACTGACTGGATGTAAGCGGTGCTACAGACATTGTGATTACCCGTGTCCTCTATTCCCGGTTCCCTTAGTGTCTCACTTAATTTAAACAAGAGGCAACTGCAGCTATACTCTAAAGACAAATTCTACTGCCTCTTACATAATGCACCTTATACTTTTACACTCTTAATTTTTTATAAAAGACTCACAATGCCCAGCCTCGGATCCCCATCTGGGAGAGACCACAAATATCGCAGGTCAGATTGCCTTCTTGGGTGTCTTGACATTTCTTCTAATACTTGTTCTATTGATTAATACACATTCGTGGCCTTAGATCTAAATTCCAATCTGTGGTACACCATCTCTCCTCTACTAAACCTCCCCTTCTCTTCCTAACTGAAACACAGTTTTCTGTAACTACTGACAGCAGCCCCTTCTCTGTTCCCACCTACTTGTCTATCCTTATTTCAATCCAAAGCTGGCTGTTGCGTATATGTGCCTCACGACATTACTTGCTTTCATGCCTACAATCTTAAATCTTTAGAATTTTCTACATTGGCTAAGACTTAATGTCTCTTTTCTAACTAAATACATATATGCTGTATATTTCTCACCTAATTCCTCTGACATTGTAAAATTTTTGACTATTGACTTCCGAAGTGGAGTACATCCTATCTCACTTTTGTCATGTCTGAGATCTCCATTCAAGGGGATTTCAATATGTTCACACCGCTTGGCGTTTTATCCTATGCACTGACCAACCTGGTGAACAAGCTTCACTTCGATATCTTCATGACACTAGACAGCTGGTGCAGTTCCCTACCCGTATCCCTGACTGCCTTGGAGCACGCCCAAAATCGTGATCTTTCCTAACTCCAACCTTCAGCTTACTCTGTCAACGTCCGCCAATCAAAAACGTATTTCAGTTACCTCGCTTTTTCTTCTTTCTCCAGTGCAGCACTCAAGACCTTGCCTAGCGGAGGCGTGCTTGTGTGTGTCTTGCATTTTAAATCTTGCTAAGTGGGAGGACTCAAGCAGTACTATCTATTTTCCTTGGGATGATTATTACTTCCATGTCAGAGATCCTCTCATTTGTGCCAAACGACACATACAAAATTGATTAGCTTTGTGAATCGCGTCATATATTCTCACACTTCTCTACATCCTAAAGCTAAAAGCCTGTTTAACATGCTTGTCTCGTGCTCGTCAAAGACGGGAGGGGGCTAAAACGGTATAGTAGCCTTCCATTTGCTTAAACTATGTCTCTATATATATGTCTGCTCGGTAATCATGTCAAATCTATTATCTAACTTACTAAAACTCTTTCATTAATTGAACAATGTAATTTTTTTCTATTTCTTATTCCACCTCTTGGTTTCATGCCACTAGCAATAATATCTCCACACATTTTTACTTCTTCATCCTTTCCCTCTTTACTTCAACCAGATGTCTCTGTCTTTCTCTAAAGCTCAACTCTTCGCATCCAATCTTTGTACCAACCTCTACAACGCTACTTTGGATGATACTGGATAGATTCCTCCTACTCCTCCACCCTCTGACTACTTCATCCCTACAAATAGCAAATCTTCGTTATACGTTTTCCCTCCATCTCTGGCCTTGATCTCGGAGGGCTTACGTCGGATGGAGTCCTCCTGTGGTTCTCAATAACTGTGCTTTCGAAACTCGCTCCTGCCTGGTCAAACTTTTCGTTCTGTGTCTCTCTGACTTCTACCTATCCTTCCTGCTGAAGTTGCTCACATTCAATCGGTTCCTCAATAGGTGACCGCTCCATCCTTAGACTCACCGCCCTATAGCTTTGATGTCTGCCTTTCTGAGCCTTTCATTTTGTCTCTAATAAGAAGATATGAAGGCTCTATCACGCGCACAACCTTCTCCTGGTTGCCAGTAGGTTTCGGAAAGGCCGTGTCTGGTGATTTTCCTTGTCTGCGTTTTCTAACTGAATCTACTTGGTCATCCTCTTTTATGGGACTTCGGTAACAACGTGTTGTTGTCGAGCCTTGTACATATCGAAAGCCTTCGATAGAGTCTAGCATAAATCTTTCCTTTATAACTACCATCCGACGAATTATATCCTCTCTGCACATGCATCGCCAGTTCCTTTCTGACCGTTCTATTGCTGCTGTAGTGGACGTCACTGTTCTTCCCTCAATTCTCAACAGTGGTGTCCTCGTTCTGTTCCATCACCCACTCTCTTTCTATGATCATCAATGAGCTCCTAAATGTGACTCAATGCCTGCTCCACTCCTATGCTGATGACACCACCTGCATTTTTTGCCACGTCTGTACAACAGAGGCCCAAACCCAGCACGGATTATGTAATTCAACCACGAGATGTCTATAGGACGCGTAATTGTTTGTTCTTCTTTCACTTTTTTTTATTCGGGTAGAGCAAACCTGTGTTGTGTTCAATGCCTCCAAAACTCCGAGTCTACACTACTATCTACTCGACTTAACCTTCAAGATAACTATATCTTTGTCTTCAATGCCATTCAATATTAGCCCCGCTCATCCACATTAAAACACACACGGTTTATCCTTTACTAAAATCTAAAACTGCAATTTTATGTAGCTCACTCTTGCTAATCAGCTTCCAAAAAGTGTAGGTGTCCTATGACGTCTATCTTCATTCTTTCTCTCCCTCCAGCTGCTGCTTGTGTGCAGGGGCCTTATCGCCCATGTAATGAGTATGGCGCTCTATGTTTGGGGATGTGTCAACTCACACAGCCTTTCTTAACCAGGGTGGAGTCTAAGCTTTATCGCGTCTCATCGACTCTCCGCCTCCAACTAACTGTCTTGATTCTCTATAATCACCGACGCCGCAATGTTGCATCTTTATTAATTTGCTACCGCTTCTGTTCAGGCTGACGATGCTCTTCTGACTTGCTAACCGCATGTCTCCATCCTCTCCCTGCGCTTCGCTGCTACAGTCTTTCTACGTGCTTCTCTCAGCTTATTCTGTCCATCTAATGCAGAGTAACTAATTGGGGAGCCAGTAGTACAGTGGGTCTAGCGCTCGGGTAGTGCGAGCGTTAGGATCGGTTCGATCCCGTTATTCGCTGCCACTTTTCATTATTGATATCACACCGCGAGTGGCCACAGACTCACCCAAATGGCTGCCATACTGTCCTCCGACGTGGACTACAATGTTATATGCACCTGAGGCTGTAGTAGCAGTTAGCCTCGCACGTCTCAACATATGCAAGAGACGTACACCATTGAGGCGCTCACTCTAAAAAATCTGAAAACCTACGTGCCACATATCAAGATGCAGAGAACACAACAAGAATATCCAGCTGTGCCTCCATATGCCTACTGGCGCCACGATCGGTTTATTGATATAGATCTCCACTTCGTTATCATTCCTACATTGGTAAGCTCTGAACTCGTCTTCATGGTTGTCTGTTTTTCCACCTGCCTATGACCTTTAATTCTTTCAAGACCCTCTCATACTATACATTAGACCCCACCGCCCTAGCCTCATATTTAGCTTACTCGCTCTCTGTACGGTGGCTGGCGACCTCGTGGGATCGTCCTCTCTCGTTCCGGTCAAAATTGGGCATGTACCTTTTATGTAAAAAAAAGTAAACAAGAGACAAAATTAAAGTTTGATACCATGCGAGTTATTTTCTATTGAGTAGATTTCATAACTACGGAGAGCGACTTTTAGATTTAGGTTTCTAGGCATGGCGCTAATTTGTTATTAATCCATCTACAGTGCCAAGTTAGTCTAATAAAGCATATATGTCATCGCCTACTCTATTAACCCGTCTAAGTAGTAACAAAACTTGTGGTCGCCCTGTACCATAACAGTGTAGCTATAGACTACGCACGGGATTGGTTCGTATTACACAGAACTGACTTATGCGAGCTGGCAATACCCAGTTTTAAACTCTACATCGGCCATTTACACTTCAACTAGTTAAGACCGTCGACGCGAAACATTTTTACATAAATTACCAATCCTTCCCTGGATGATGGTATGAGACTACAGGAGAGGCAAACAGTGTTGCAGCGATAAGATGTCCTGGTTCACACAATATTCATACCCACTGACTTCGTCACATTCAACTTTCCTCTTAGAGTCCGTGCGGCGTGACGTCTACGGTGCAGAAAAAAGTATTCATGTAAGCCTCATGAGTGAGAGCGTGAATAATAATCCTAGTACTCTTGGAGAGGGAGATGTGTGAAATGTTGATGTAAACGTATAAGTGCTTAAACCTCAAGTATATCGTAGGTATACGTAACACTGTCCAAACATAGGTTTGCAGCCGCTACATACTCACAAATATACATTTTCAAGAATATTAGCAACATATTCAGGAAAAATCGCTGCATTATCATATATTAGGCCTTTCTAGTACGTCCAGATTGTCTCCTATGCAGGTGTTATCTTCAAAAGCGTAGATTTCAAAGATGTTACAGTATTTCAAATAACGACAAAGGATTGTTTTTATGCTTTTTGACATCCAGTTGTGAAGACCCCATAATCCGAAATAGAATTAATGTAAAATCAGTATCCTTGATCCACTAGCATTTACAACTAGCATGTGAGGAACAATATTTATCTCCACATCCTTTGTGCCTGACCGATGACTCATAGAGTTGAGTGAAGCTTAGGAGTGAGCTACTGTTGATATGTGGTAGTAGTTGACTTATAGTAGTTTTTTGCTGACTGTGATAGGTGTGAATAAATTCTGCGACTGAAACAAGTAGTCGTCCTCTACACGCGCACGCACAAACACACACACCACACACACACACACCGCCACACAGCACACACACACACACCACACACACACATCGACACACACACACTCGGCACACACACACACACACACAGGGACAAAGGGCCACTGTATTGCCTCAGACACGCAATGACATGTAAAACAATGCGAAGAGGCTAATTATGATTTGATATATGTTTATGGCTCCGAAACTATATTGCTTTTTTTCTCCCCCCACACAACCCAACCCACCCCCCACACCCACCCACACACACACAACACCCACCACCAACAACACCCAAACCACACCCCCACACCCCCAAACACCCCCCCCCCCCCCCCCCCCACCACCCCCAACCAAAACCCACCCCTCTTCTCTCTCCATCTCCTCCCTCCCTCTCTATCTCTCTATCCCTCTCTCTCCTCTACTCCCATCTCCACCCCCAACACCCCCCCCACCCACCCCCCACCCAACCACAACCCCCCCCCCCCACTCTCTAACTCTCATCTCCTTCTCACTCTCAATCTCTCACTCTCTCCCCTCCTCTCCTCATCTCACTTCTCCCTCCTCCTCTCCTCTTCTCCCTCTCTCTCAACCTCTCTCTCTCTCTCTCTCCCTCTCTCCCCTCCTCTCTCTCCCCCCCCCCCCCCCCCCCCCCCCCCCCCCCCCTCTCGCACACTCACACACACCACACACACACACACACACCACCACACCACCAAACAACACACACACACACACACACACACACACACACACACACACACACACACACACACACACACACACACACACACATACACACACACACACATTCGCTCTCTTTAAACTTTTTTCCCCGCCACCTTCACACACACCTTGCAGACATTTCGCCGCGTGCTTGATAGCACACAGACACTGGTATGGTGCTCCACCCTGCATGGATACGTGCGTGACCAGTGACGGCAACAAAACAAACCCGGTGTACAGTTAAGCTGGAAGCGCACCGTTGACTGTCCCGTGGTTTTTGTATGCTAGAAGGTAAGCATAAGCTTGATAATTATACTAATTGTCTTATCTGTTTTTATATTTACATATATATATATATATATCTATAATATCACTATATATATATATATATCTATATATATATACATATCATAGATATATATATATATATATATATATACTGTATATATATATAGATAGCATCTATACATATACATATACATGTGTGTAGATATATAAACACTATATATATATATATCATATATATTATAATATATATCTATATACACATATACATATACATAGACATGGGTGTATATAAATATATATATATATCTATATATATATATATATATATATCATATATGATAGTAGAGAGATAGGATAGATAGATCGATAGATATAAATACACGCGCACATATATATATAAATACCCATACATACATACCATGATAAATACACAGGTGTGGATATGATATATATATATATATATATATATATATATATATATATATATAATATATGATAGATATATATATATTATATATAGTATATATATATATATATATATATATATATATATAGCTTAATATATATAGATAGTATATAGACACACACATATAACTACTGATAATATATTCTGCATCAGGGTTTTCGTCCATGAAGTTGTCCAGGAGAATGTTTTCAAGTTGAGGCATTTTTTACATTTTGTGTTTGTTGTTCCTGCAGTCCTCTGCAATTGCTGTTAAGGGTAATGCCAATTTTATGTAGTTTTCAATATTTTGTTTGTCCTTTCACTATTCTATTACAGAAGAAGGTGCCGATGAAAACATTCAGCATACACTCGGGTAAAGTTCCATTGTTTTTTAACTTTTCACGTTGTTTTTTTTAAGATTTCTTACATAAATAAATTGCATGTAGACACCTTTGATTAAAAATTCTAATCACACGACTTATTCATTTATTTATGAGGTCCCGCGTAAAGTTAAGTGACAGATGGCTGGGGCAGATTTCGTAGCAGCAATAAATAGTAGAGAGGCATGTAATGTGCTCCCATAGCGCTGGACGGCCTGTGTGGGACAGTGGTCGACTCGTGATCTATAGGTTGCGAGTTTATTAATCCTGGCTAATGACAGCTTCTTGTGAGCCAGGTAACGCTCCCGCGTTAACCCCTAGTAGAGTATATGGTCTATATACTAACCTAACAAGAGGGATTGTAAATCACCTTTAATACTCATGAACTGCAAAGCCAAGCAAGTCCAAAGTTTTACCCATAATCTTGGGACATGGCATGTGTTCTAACACATTAGGAAACTCGGTTGCGCACTGTAGAACAGTACACGGCTAGTGGCTAAGGGTTGCCGTTCGTTTCGGGCTCATGCAGCTCTGGTGAGAGAGTAACTCTCTCTCATTATCCTACCAGTCCTATGTGGTTCTAAGGCTACTATTTCGGGCGGTAAACTATTGATCAGCTTTTAATCCAGCTCATTAATCATTAAAAATCAATTCACTTATGTAGAGCTTGTCTTTTTTGGGTTTGTTTGTCAAATTCAAACAGAGATCGTATCTGATGAAAAGCTGCTTCTTAATTTTCATCGACGGAAAACCATCAGCTAAGACGACATACAAATGTACATGTTAAGTATGTTCAAGTGATATAGAATATATATGTTACTGCTGCGTGCTGATGTTTGATGATTTACTGTGTAGGGTATTTGTTCTACGTAAAAGCCAGGTCTTAACCGACGTTTTCCAACTTTTTAAAAAAATAGAGAACGTAAATAGTTTATGTGTGCAACTATAAAACGCATTCTAAGAAATTAGTATGGCTCATGTGTAGACTACTAGTACACAATATCAATAGTCGATAGACCCGTTATGCGATCAGATAATCAAAGTAAGTAATTCATTTGAAAGCGTAGTTTTTGGAGACTAATCTTCTGTACTTCATGGGAAATTCTCTTAAATCTCATATAGGTCACGGGGACTTAGATAATGGTTGCGGTAGAGTACGTGGTTTAAGTCAACATGTAACACACACCACGAAAGGTGACATATACAAGACCTTATATTTTCAACAAAGCGACGGTCGTAGTAAGTAACGGTAATACGAGCCTGAATTACAGCACTAGTTACCATAAAATTTTCCCCGCCCCTACAATATAACATCACGACTATGTAACTACCGCATCTCCACAAGCCCTATCGTAACAATGGTCTCAGAGCATTGGTAAGCTTTTCGATCAAAGGAGCGAAGCACTTTTCGTTAAAAGAATCGTGTGAATATGCTGGAATCTCTACGAGCACAGTAGTTACAGTTACCACAACTACATAGTATTGGATCAAATGGTAGGCACCGAGTATCAGTTCACTAATCGATCGTCTGTAGGTATCATCATGCGAATTTTTTCTCTTCAGTGGTAGTAATACCCGTCGATTATTCCTGTTTTTCTCACTTACCTATAGCCAATTCCATGATAGTTGGTCCATACTACATCGGCATCACTCCTTTTCCGGCCAGATCGCTCGGAGGGAGGGAGTGGGTGGGGAGGAGCCTTCCATTTTGCTGTCCTTTTGTCTCTATCAGTAGCATATCATAGTAGTTGTGTAGCTGCCCTGTCACTGTACTATACGATAGATATATAGATATATATACTATATGATGAGACGAGATAGAGTATAGTAGAGAGATATATGGATAGGGAGAGAGAGAGCTTATATATAGATAGAGATGTATATATGATGGATATAGATAGATATAGAGAGATATATATATAGTATAGCGAGTATATGATATGATAGACTATAGTATAGTAGTAGCTATATAGATCGAGAGTATCTATATGATATATATATATATATATTATGATCATATGTATATATAATATAGATATATATATATATATATATATCGTTATATATATATATATTATATATATATATGAGATATATGTATATATATATCATATATATATATAATATATATTAGATATATATATATATATATATGTGTGTGTAGTATTTTCATTATATATATATATATATGATCATATATATATATATCCATAGTATATATTACTATAATATATATATCTATAGATATATCTATATATATAATTGGTATATATATATACTATATATATTATATATATATAGTTCTATACTATATAGTTGTAGATATTTAATATTATTATATATATATATATATATATATATATGTATCTCTCTATCTAGCTATCTATCATCTATATATATATCATATATATATACTATAATATATCGAATTATATATAGACTATATATATATACGATGCGTTTACGCATTCAAGTTCTTAGGGCTTATGCCAGTGTGCTTATTTGTGTCAAGTACTATACTAACCAAATGTTGTTCTTTATTTCTTGTCATATATAGTCTACCACAAATGTTGCACATATCATCAGAATGTGTTGCGCGAGAGATGTGCTGGAGGAGAGAGGCACATGCACAGAGAATGTTCATTGCATGAGGAGGAGATTGTCAAGGATGCAAGGGTAAGGTTGCCACATGCTGTGTCCCTCCTCCAGATGCAGGGTTACGTGTTGCCTATTTACAAGATTCTGCGTACTCGTGCTATGAATTGACCACGGACGGACTATATAAAACATTTTTTCGATATTTTTCATAGGGTTGCCATGATCTACCACGTGTTACCACGGCGTGGAGAGTGCCGTGAGTGGTGCCTGTCACGGAGAGACAGGCAAGCTGTGATGAGACTGTGGCGATGTGCAAATGCCTGTTTTCCTTATCTGAAGGTAGAGACCTCATGCACAAATGTATGTCTATATTAGTTGTGAATATCAAATATTACCAGTCACCGGAACAGCATATGAAGGAAAAATCTCTATTAGGGCAGTTTTCTCCAATGAGGCAGTCCACATCATCGGAAGGGTCTTGCTGCCCAGCATCGATCAGTAGGCTACTGGTTCTAAATGTATAAACCTCACAGTCTTAATTTGAGGTACAACTCACGCAACTCCTGTTCATGTTTGTAGTGTGAAGGGAAAACTATGCCTGTGCATATTAAAAGCGTCCGTGGCTAAGGAAAACAAAATATGTATAAACAAAAATCCCGCTTGTCGCCAGACCCTGTAAATGAGGACAGAAAGAGAAATAGAGACATGAGAAGTTCCAGGAGTCTCTCTTAGTTTAGTGTGAGACGGTGTCTTGACACTCCTCTTTTGATAAGAGTGGATGAAAAACAGACACAGGACAGAGTCGTCCAGAGTTGATACAGTGTAAGGGATGAAATGAAAGAGTGAAGATACTGTTACCTCTTGCCGTTAGGTAGAGATGGACAGATAGGGATGAGAAGAAGTAGAGAAATATCTTGTGCAACGATAGGCCGCAGGAGGGGAGGAGGCATGCCTTTAGCAAGTTCAGAAGTCAGTCAGCATGACAAAACGGTAGAAGATACTAAATAGGCAACATTGCGGCGGTGTCCTTAGAGAATCAAACAGTCAGTTAAAGGAGGAGAGTTTGATTAAGCGAAAAGCTTAGACTCCACCCTGTTTAGTAAAACTGGCATGAGTTGCAGCAGAACATGAGAGCATACGACATACATAAACGGATAAGGCCCTGGTACCGACGCAAGCAGCTGAGTGGGAGAGAAAAATGGACACCTGACGCCATCAGTACGCGAACACTAATTCTTGGAAGCTGATTACCAAGAGTAGAGATATGACATTGCCAGTTTAGATTTTTCGTAAAGGATAGACGAGTGTGTTTATGTGGAGGGAAGTGAACGAGGGGAAGTTGAGCGTCATGAAGAAGCACGTATAGTATCTGAAGGTTATGTCGAGTAGATAGTGTAGCAAATTGAGTTTTTAAGGCGTGGGCGTCCTGTTGTAGACGACCTTGTAAAATGCAAGGTGGTCTCACAGCATAGGAGTGGATAGAGCATTGAGTCAGATTTAGGAGCATCAGTGAGAATCATAGAAAGAAGTGGGTGATAGGACCGAACCCTGAGGACGCCACCAATGTTGATAGTTTAGGAAGGAAGAACAATGATCGGTCCACTACAGCAGCAATGCACCAGTCGTAAAGGGAAACATGGAGATGCAGTACAGACGAGTAGGATAAAATCCGTAGGAGGAGTTTAGAAATTAGAGATATTGATGCTCAGCCACTATCGAAGGCTTTCGTTATGGTCAGTAGGCCGACTGCAAAAGGTTTCACCAAAGTCCCTAGAGAGAGATGACAAGATTCACGTGTCTAGAAAGCAAGAAGATCACCAGTAGATCGCGCTTTACGGAAACCATACTGGCATCAGAGAGAGGTTGTGAGCTGATAGATGCCTCATTATCTTCGTGGTAAGACAGACTCAAAGGCTTTAGAAACGCAGGACAATCAAAGCTAGAGGGCGGTAGTTCGAAGGATTGGATCGGTCACCTTTTATAGGGACCGGTAGAAGTGCGAGCAAACTTCAGCAAGAAGGATAGGTACAAGTAGAGAAAGACACAGACGAAAGAGTTTGTGACACAGCGGCAGTGAGCGATTTCGGACCACAGTTTTTGAGAACAACGGAGAGGGACTCCATCCGGAACTGTAAGAACGCTTCGAGAATCAAGGCTAGAGAGGGCCTAGAAAACGTCATAATAAAGAATTTTAATGTAGGGATGGAGTAGTAAGAGATGGTGGAGGAGTAGGAGGAAGATGCCAGTATCATCCAAAGTAGCGTTGGTAGCAAAGGTTTGAGCGAAGCGTGTCAGCTTTAGATAAGAAAGAAGAGACAGCTGTGGGGGCCATCGGGTTGAAGTATAAGAGGGAAAGATGTAAAAGTAAAATTGTTAGAGATATATTGGCTAGATGCCAGATTCACAGAAGAATAAAGAAGACACTTCAGACTAAACAGAGTTAGAGTTGGAAAGACGTTGGTACATACTATTGATGATTAAGAGTTTTTTATAAGTTCGGAGAATAGATTTGTCATGATACGGGCAGAATCTATAGGGCATGAGTTGCAGCAGAGGGATGGCTACCGGTACCGTGTTCTGTGAGCCGCCTCTCATCATTGACAGCACGGGAACAAGAAGATGTTAACCAGGCTTTTTAGCTTTAGTATTAGAGAAAGTATGAGGAATGTATAGACTCCATGCCAGAGATAATCACTTCTTTTATGCGCTCGCACAAAAAGAAGATCGCTGACATGGAGCAATAATCATCCAGGAAAATCTGAATAGTACTGCCTCAGGTCCTCCCATAGCAGAGTTGAAATGCCAGAAGCACCTCTGCTTAGGCGGGTCCTGTGGCTGCTGCCCGGGAGTGATAGGAAGGGTAACGGAAATAAGATTGTGATCGGAGGAGTCCCACGGAGAGGAAAATTTGACGGTAAGCTGAAGGGTTGAGTTAGGAAAAGATCAAGAATGTTGGGCGTGTCTCCAAGGCGGTCAGGTCCATTATGGTGGACACACTATTATGGATACTACTTCTTGGAAAAAATGATGATGAAGCAATCTGATCACTTATTGAAACATCCTGCTCTGTCCTGTAGAGGCTAAGAGTTACTGCCAGCTTGAAACCCTACCAGAATTATATAACAGGATAATAACTATGCCGAAAAATGACATCCCCATATATGCTTTTATGGAGGATGGAAACACTAGACTCACGTTTCACACAAAAAAAAGGCAAAAGAATTTATCAAAGTGACATATATTGACAATTCTCAAAATATATTGAATTGAATATTATCTATTTAATATCTTTGGTGATAAACTTAGATTGTAAAAAATAGTCATGCTAAAAATAGCCAGCAGTAGTAAGACTTGTTATCTAACGTGAATCCATAACTCTAATTTTATTTTCTTCTGACGACCTTGGGTGTCTTGACACTCCTGTACATACTTTTGTATTGATTTTTGCAACATTCGTGCCTTAGATCTAATTTCCAATCTGTGGAACACCATCTCTCCTCCACTAAATCTCATCTTCTCGTCTTAACTGAAACACAGTTATCTGTAGACTACTGACAGCAGCGCCTTTTCTGTTCCCTCCTACTTTGTCTATCCTCATTTTCAATCACAAGTAGGCTGTTGTGTATATGTGCGTAACAACATTACTTGCTCTCGTGCCCACAATCTGAACTCAGAATTTTCTACCATCTGGCTAAACTTCAATGTCATCTCTAAACTAAATTCATCTGTGCTGTATATCTCTCACCTAATTCCTCTAACTAAGTAAAATTCTTTGACATATTTGACTTTCAAAGTGATGTACATCTCATCTCACTTTCTTTATGCTGAGATCTCCATTCATGGGGATTTCAATATGTACCACCAGCTTTGGCTTTCATCTTTTTCACTGACCAACCTGGTGAACAACCTTCAACTTGTGCTCTCCTCCATGATCTAGGCACCTGTGTGAAGTTCTTACTCGTATTTCTGACCGCCTTGGAGACACGCCAACATTCTTGATCTGTTCCTAACTTCCAACCATTCAGCTACTTGTCAAACTTTCCTGTCCGTTGAGTTCCTCCAATCACAGTCTTATTCCGTACTGTTCTATCACCCCAATGCAGCCTCAGAACCCGCCTAAGCGGAGATGCTTTGCATTTCAATTCTGCTAAGTGGAAGGACCTAAGAAGTACTATTTTGGTTTTCCTTGGGATGATTATTACTCCACATCAGAGATCCTCTCTGTGTGCAAGCGCATAAACAGAAGTGATTGTCTCTGGAATCGAGTCATATATTCCTCACACTTTCTCTATACTAAAGCTAAGAAGCCCTGGTTTAACTGTGCTTGTTCTCGTGCCGTCAAAGATAGAAGCGGCTAATAAATGGTACCGTAGCCATCCAACTGCTGAAACTCATGCCGTTTATATTTCTGCCCTTAATCATGACAAATCTATGTCTCCAACTTACTAAAAACGTTTTTATCAATAATGAATGTCCAAAATCTTTCCAATTCTAACTCTTCTCATGATTTTCTGGTATCTGCGATAATATCTCCAACAATTTTACCTCTCAACTTTCCCTTTGAGCTCGCTCACTGCCTGGTCAAACTCTTTCGTCTGTGTCTCTCATTCTACCTATCTTCTTGCTGGGAGTTTGCTCACATTCACACTGTCCCTATAAAAGGTGACCGCTCCAATCTTCTAACTACGCCCTATAACTTTGATTCCTGCCTTTCTAAGCTTTGAGTCTGTCCTTAACAAGAAGATAATGAGGCATCATCAGCTCACAACCTTCCTCTTTCAAAAGAGGAGTGTCAAGACACCTCTAATGTTAACTGAAACTCCACCCTTTGCTTTTATTTTTCCTATTGTGTTGTTTACAGGGTCTGGCGACAGCAGGATTTTGTTTTAAGTGTTTGTTTCCTCTTGGCCAGTGCCTTTTATGTATGAAAATAATAAATAAATAAATAAATAATTAAATAATTAATCAACCAATCAATCAATCAATATAATATATATATATAATATTATATAGATATATAGATATATTATATAGATTATATATATATATATTTAAATATATATATATATATATAGATCTATATACATATATATATATATATATAGATATAATATATATAGAATATATATACTATTAAATATATATATATATATATACATATATATATATATATATTATATATATGTATATATATATATACTATATATATATATATATATGGTATATGTATATAATATATATATACATATATATATGTATATATATATGTATAATATATATATATATATATTATATCTAGATTATAGTATATATATAGACTCTATCATATCTATATATATATATATATATATGTATGATATATATAATATATATATATATATATATATATATTATACACTATATATATCATATTTATATCTATATCTATATATATCTATATATATATATACATATATATATATAATATATATCTATATATTATATATATATTCCTATATCACAAACTGTTGGTGCGTTCGAGTATGCGAACCTAGGTCCCGGATTCACCCCACGATTCCGCTGACCACTTTTCCTTCGTTGGTGTACCGCCGAGGGTCAAAGACTACCCAAATTTGCTGCCATACTGTCCTCAACCGGGACTTTCATGTTAATATGCATCTGAGGCAGTACCAGCATGCCTCTCTCTCGTTCGCAACTTTTTCAAGAGAGAACGTCAACATTCTCTCCTACTCCTCCACTTCTGAGTACTTCATCCCAAAAATGAAATTCTTCATATGACGTTTTCCATGCCTCTCTGGCTTGATTCTGGGAAGGCTTACGGTCCAGATGGAGTCCCTCCTTGTTCTCAAAATTTGTGCTACCGAGCTAGCTTTCTGCCTGGTCAAACTCTTACGTCTGTGTCTCTCTACTTCTATATATCTTCTTGCTGGAAGTTTGCTCACATTCACCTGTTCCTAAAAAGGGTGACCGCTCCAATCATTCAAACTACCGCCTAAAGCTTTGATTTACTGCCTTTCTAAAGTCTTTGAGTCTGTTCTTATAAGAAATAATGAGGCATCTAGACAGTTCACAACCTTCTCTCTGATTGCAGTTTGGTTCTTTGAAAAGCCGGTCTATGGTGATCTTCTTGCTTTTCTAACTGAATCTTGTCATCCTCTTAGAGGGACTTCGGTGAAACCTTGCTATCGGTCTTGACATATCGAAAGCCTTCGACAGCGTCTGTCATAAATCTTCAATTTTTAAACTACCCTCATCTCTCATACCGATTTAATCCTTCTCTCTGTACCTTCATCTCCAGTTTCCTTTCTGATCGTTCTATTAGAGCTCTATAGGACGGTCACTGTTCTTTTCCTAAACTATCAACAGTGGTGTTCTCAGATTTTTGTCCTATCCACCACTTTCTTTCTATTATTCATCATGATCTAAATTTGACTCAATGCCCTATCCACTCCTATGCTGATGACACCACCTTGCATTTTACATCGTCGTACAACAAAACGCACAAACCCAACAAAAATTAAATGATTCAGCAAAATGTTATAGGACGCTTAACTTCTGATTTTTCACTAGTTCTGATTGGGTAGAGGAAACCTGGTTCTATTCCAATACCTTAACAACTCAATTTCTACAACTCTCTACTCAACATACTTTCCAGATACTATCCCTCTTCTTCAATTACACTCAACTGCCCCTCTCCTACATTAAACACACTCGGTCTATCCTTTACTAAAACCTTTACCTGTAATTTCATATATCTACTCTTGCTAAGTCTATGGCGTCTATCATCCATGTTTTCTTCCTCCAGCTGCTTGCTCTGTACAGGCCTTATCCATCATTTATGGAAGTACGGTTCTTATATCTGAGGGGGTTTCAACTCACAGAGCTTTATTAAACAGGTGGAGTATAAAGCTTTATGTCATCTGTAACTGTCTTAATTTTTTAAGTCACCGACGCAATGTTGCATCTTTATCTATTTTCTACCTCTATCTTCTTCTGACTGCTCTTCTGAACTTACTAACTGCATGCCTCCCCTCCTCCCGCGTTCTCGCAGCACAAGGCTTTTTACTTCATCTAATTCCTATTTTGTCCATCTTTCTAATACAGCGTTAATCAGTATCTTCACTGTTTCATCTATGCACTGGTAAAATGCTTGAACTCTCTTCCTATGTCTGTTTTCCACTTACTATGACATGAACTCTTTGAAAAGAGGAGTTAAGACGCCTCTAATGCTAACTTGACCTCCACCCATGCTTCTATTTTCCTACTGTCCCATTACAGGTCTAGTGACAAGCGGGATATATTTTTTACGTATTTTTGTGTGCCTTTGGCCAGTAACCTTTCATGGACAAATTACAGAACAATTCTTTGTCCATCCATACAGTATGCAAGAACAGTCGCCTTGTAACCATGGGCAGGGACAATGCGTGAGTCATGTTGATTGGGGAGACGGAGAAAGCTGCGGCTGCGGATTGAGCTGCAAGGTTGTGTGGCATTGCCCAATGGTATGACTCGTGACGCCCTACAAACATTAGTTTGATTTCATTCAATTTCCGATTTTCGTATATGAATATAGAAAAAAATTCTTAATTATACTTATATTCCATCTCTATCTAACGTCAGCAGGATATACTCATGTACGGCTTGTTCTTGTGACTACAGAATGCATAGATGCGGAGCAGTGCGTGCGGGCAGGAGGATTGTTAAGAGCTCTGTTCTAGAGAGAGAAGGAGATTGCAGGAGGCTGCTCAGATGATTTCTGCTGCTGCGCCCGGTTGACGGTAAGTCTGAATCCTCGTTTTTCCCTATCGTTCTATAATAAGTTATTTTTCCTTTTTATCTGTGAAGTAAAGGTAAATTTCTGGATGGAGAAAGATACAAAAAAGTAAAAATAGCACTTCATTACTTACAAGAATTAAATAATCGAAGTAATTTTCTATGATAGATTTTGTCATCTAATATATAATGTCAAATTCTGTATATGTGTTTGTGTGTGTTGTGTGGTTGTTGTGGTGTGTGTGGTGTGTGTTGTGTGTGTGTGTGTGTGTGTGTGTGTCGTGTGTGTGTGTCTGGCTGTCTGTATGTATGTATGCTAGCAGTAAACCTATCTAAATGTGGTCGGATCGAGCTGAACCTTGGTGTCTTCCACGTCATTTATTTTTTTTTCCCTGGGCAACGCCGGGTTTCTGTCATGTTCACCGAGCTACGCCTCTACAGGTGGTCGGATCAGCTGTAATTGGAGAGGGTACTCAGTGGACCGCCTCTGTGTCTTCCCGGCAACGCCGGGTATTCTGCTTGTAGTACATAATGCTTGCAAGAAGTATTGTACATGATCACAAAACTTGATTCATATTCATAATAGGTGACGCTTTATAAAAGGAATGTTTTTTATATATCGCATACTAGATAATTATAGAAGGTATGCATTGATTATTAGTGATTTGAAAAATTCTGCGATGCAAAAAATGTATTTGATATACATGTTTTCTTATCATATATTTATCTATCTATTCATTTATTAATTATAAGGTAGGACACGTGTGAATACCTCCCAAAAAGTATGCATTACTTGAGAATCAAAGTCCTTCGTTTGCCTTCTATATTTCTTTGCTTCTTAAGTGGTATATGATGACCAATCACAAAGACCAACAGGGCCTTTATTTTTTTTCAGAGTGTGCACGCTATGGCGTCATGTGATAATGGCCTCGCCGTTGCGATCTAGCTGCTTTTAAAGGGGAAAAAGAAGAGCATGGCTTGTGTGGCTCCCACTGCAGATGTTGTGTACCGGTGAACGGTGAGAAACATTTATCTACCAAGTACTGTTTCTGGTCCTTTTGGGCCTGACTTGAATGCTTTGAATCCTGCAAAATGTGTTATGTGATTCAAGTGTCTAGTTTCTGTGAGTGCTTACTCATGTGATATAAGTCTGCAAATCGTCTATGTGTTACAAACATTCCTACAGGCAATAAAAACATTTCAGTGACTTGTTTAGCATGCTTAAAATTAACTAAAATGTTTTTTTTATGAAGATAGCTTCTAACTACAAAAATACACATCAAAAAGCTGTACGAATGTTATATATATATATATATATTATATATATATATATATTATATATATATATATATATGTATAATATATATATGATATATATATATGTGTGTGTGTGTGTGTGTGTGTGTGTGTGTGGTGTGTGTGGGTGTGTTGTGTCGCGCGTGTGTGTGTGTGGGTGTGTGTGTGTGTGTGTGTGCTGTGTGTGTGTGTGTGTGTGTGTGGTGTGTTGTGTGGTGTGTGTATATATATTACGAACATAAACGTAATAGTGATGTATCTAATCTATCCTACTTTATGAATTAAAATCTGAGAATGAGGTTACTGCTCATGTGCATATTTTTATCATAATAGAATTAGAGTAAATTAAATAATAAGCCATATTTTCACGCCCTCGTACGTTTTTTTCCACTAGAATCGCGGAGGTGAAGCAATGCGTGCAGGTTGGAGGGTCGATTAAGGCAAAATGCCCGCTATTGAAAAGAAGTGGCGGGAGGTTGTTCAGCGGCCCACTTCTGTGCTGCGCTCTGAAGGACGGTGCGTGCCACATTATCTTGGTGCTAAATCTCTTTTTTCTTGTGAATTTAGATTTAAAAACAGCCTCAGTGTTGTAGAAGTCGATGGAATCAGGGAATTCTATAATTTGTCGTAATATGTACATTGCGTTCATTCTACAGCATGTGAGCGAAAAACTCGTGTAGCGGCGGTCGAGGCACTTGCGAGTCCAGTTGTAAGTCCCATGAGTCAGAGACTAACGAGAAGTGCGGCCGCAGACTGCAAGTGTTGTGTGTGACAAACTAGACGTAAGCCCTTCATCGGTATCCTTAAATAATGGAGAACTTGTGCTCAACTACCCTGTGATAACAAATACTGATATCGGAATAGTAAGTAGGAATAGTTAGGAAAATAAAATGAGAGAAGAGAACGAAGGAGGACACCAAAGTGTATTAAAATGTTGTGTCTTGGTCGATCAGCTATAGATTTAGAGATAGATATATATATTATATATAATATAATATTGATATATATATATATATGATATATATCTATATATATATAATTTATTATATTATTATTCTTATCAATTATCATATATCTTATTTCTTTTAACTACCAGTGTGCACACCTAATACTGAGTGCGACGCAGCTGGTGGCGAGTGTCCACACAGTGTCCTCATGGAACGAAGGTTGCAAGGTGGATGTCACGGCATAACTGCATGTGCTGTGTTGTCCATCACCACGGTGAGCTCTATACGCTAGTTATGACATAGTAAAACTGTTGTTTGATAAACAAATTTGAATGTATTCAAATTAACAAATTTTGTTTGTATTTTAGACTCACTTTGTGAAGGCAGCTGGCCTGTGATGACGGATTGGGTCACTGCAGAACTGAGTGTAACATGGGAAGATGAGGTGCATGGAAACTGTGGCAGTTTGCAGTGTTGTGCAGCCAAGATGAAGGTAAGAACCAACGTGTATCAGAATCATATTCATATATAAGACAATTGGTGTTCTGTGCTGTAGACATCGATTTATAGATTAATAAAATGCTTTGCTTTGTGCAGTTCTTCTTGATCTGGAGAAATGCAGACCGAGGGAGGTCATTCAAGGGATCGTGGTTCAAAGTAGAGAAGGAGGTTGGAAGAGGATGTTCGTCATCTCACTACTGCTGCTGCGCCCCTGTTGATGGTAATACATGTCACTCTGCTTGTCCAGAAGAGTTGTTAGTGTAGCAGTGAATAGTAAGTAGAATAGTTAGAAAATATAAATGAGAGAAGAGAACGAGAGGACACACAAGTGTATTAAAATGTTGTGTCTTGGTCGATCAGCTATAGATTTAGAGATAGAAATAGATAGATAGATAGAGATAGATAGATAGATAGATAGAGAGTAGAGAGAGAGATAGAGAGAAAGAGAGAGAGAGAGAGAGGAGAGAAGAGAGAGAGAGAGAGAGAGGAGAGAGAGAGAGCGAGAGTGAGAGAGACGAGAGAGAGAGAGAGAGACAGAGAGACGAAGAGAGAGAGAGAGAGAGAGAGAGAGAGAGATGAGAGAGAGAGAGAGAGATGAGAGAGAGAGAGAGAGAGAGAGAGAGAGAGAGAGAGAGTAGAGAGAGAGAGGAGAGAGAGGAGAGGATGACGACGACGACGTTTGGTAACACTATACTATTCCAGTCTGTTATTCCTATTGCAGTCTGTCAAACTCAACCAACTTGCAACAAAGCAACGGGCAGTGCCGCACTGGTGTGAGGCTTGGGAGGATGAACGATCGGCGGATGCAGTGTTCATTGCAGTGCTGCACGGCCAATAATGATGGTAATGACTCTGTAATTTGGTTATGCTTATGTAAACCATCATTTATTCTACTGAGAAATGATGATGACACCATGGTGGATATGGTGATCAACATGACTTGCATAGAATTGTTTCTGATTTTCGACTGTACGGCAAGTTGCTTTCTGACACACAACCTAAACCTTAAGCTTTATTTCAAGGATTCGTTTTATAGTACAAACTACATTTATACAACGTATTTCATCCATGACTTATCATGCACAATACATGCAAGACTCACTAAAGCTACAAGCTAGAAATGTATGGCATAGTGATTTATGAACATATTCAACACTTCTACACATCAGACAACCTTATCTTTATTATTCAGTTGTGGAAGACCTGGAAAATGTGTGAGGAAGGAGGTGTGTTAAGTCCACATGCTCCAGAGACGAGAAGGAGGCTGCTGGAGGATGCTCGTCCTCTAAATACTGTTGTTGTGCTCCTCTTGATGGTGAGTGTGTACCTGGTCCGTAGTGTGGTCTAGTGGTTAACTTTTGGACTCATGTCGGAGGACGGAATTCGAATCCTAGGTTGTGTTGTTATCATTATTATTACTATTATTATTATATTATTATTATTATTATTATTATTTTAATTATTTTTATTGTATTAATATATTAGTAAATCTTATTATAATCACGCTGAAAGCGTAACTAGATGGTATTTGGACTGTATTCATAGTTTGCCTCGTGGTTGAGGTGCATACTCTAAAGAGAGATATTTTTCAAGCTCTTATCAGCTTAATTTGGGGAGGCAGTGGTGCAGTGGTCAGCGTTCGGGCATGGGAGCCTAGGGTCCCGGGTTCGAATCCCCGATATCCGCTGACCACTTTTCAATATTTGATATCACCCGCCGAGTGGCCAAAGACTACCCAAATTGCTGCCATACTGTCCTCAGACGGGACTTACAACGTTAATATGCATCTGAGGCTGTAGCAGTAATAAGCCTCACACGTTCTCAACATATTCAAGAGAGAACTTAATCATTCGAGGCGTCACTATAAAAAATTCTAAACCTACGCCAAATACAGGCGAGGCAAGTCCATCTGTGCCTCCATATGCCTACTGGCGCCAACGGTTAATGATATATATATATATATATATACATTATATATATATATATAATGTATATATTTATTATAAAGTTTTATTTTAAGGGCATATTTGTAGTTTGGAGCTTCTTCAATAGTGATATTTTGACTCTTTTGGGATCTAGTGGTCTAGTGGCTAGCGGTCGGGCATACCAGCTCAGGGTCCCGCGTTCGAGCCTCGGCACGGGCTGGCCACTTTTCTTCGTTACTACCGCCGAGTGGCCTAAGATCACCCACATGCTGCCATAACACCATCCTCGCCGGGACTGCAACGTTATATGCGCGAGGAGCTTCCGCTGGCAGCATGAGCCTATCAATAAGAAGAAACAAGGCGTCACTTAAAAAATCTAACCCGCGCTACTAACGGGCGGAGGCCAACCATCTAAGGTCTCCCTGAAGCCTACCGGCGCCATGGGTAAAGATAATTCTTATTAGAGGGATCTAAGGTGAAATTTGCTATGTGCATAGCCAAAACAGAGGATTATATTATCTAATTTGGGATCTATTTTAGATCCCTAATTCTTAGAATCAACCTACTTTTGGGCCCAAAAATTTAGTGTTACATGTTACACATTTGTTAGACATTATGTATTAAGTCTGAAATTCTTCAAATCTTTCAGTGTCGCTAAAAGTTTGTTTCTTACTTAATGGATTGACCTGAATTTTGGATATGATGACAGCTAACATATTTTATATAATTCATATTTTATATAATTTCCTTCAATATTTATAAGATATCTTATATAGTTCTTGAGATTCTGGCGTTATTGTTCTAAAGTAGCTTCATAATTTTTCATTCACCACTGCAAACAGAAAGTATTCATCAGTTGCTGCATAAAATACTGCTGACTGCCTATCATTTGATCAATATGTTATTTTCTTTCAAATAAAATGAAAATAATTTCAAATCGAAATTCATACTGAAATCAATTAAAACAAGACAGGATAACTATTACACATAAGGACAACTAGATACATCTTACAAATTTGTCGAATATCTCTCTAGAAAATTTGTCTTTTGTCATTGGAAACGAAATTTTATAGAAAAGATGACTGCTCCTCTTTTATGTGTGGTAGCTTCCATACGCTAAGCATCATTCACACAAGCTTCGTGAAACTTTGTGCTATTTTATAGATATTCTTTGTTACTTTTAGTAAAAATCTGTTCAAAAAACCTGTCAATGACAATGGTTTTGACCATTTTAGAACAATCTGAATAATCGTCAAAGGCAGAAACATTGGACAGGTTTTTAAAAGAAAGAATCCCAAGATTCTCTTGTGCAAAAAGACAGAAAAAAGAAAGAACACCAGAAGGGATGTCACCTGATGTTTTTATGGAAGGTGACTCCATTTCCAAACAGGAACATCAACATTCCTCATCCTCCTTTCATCTTCCACTATGCATCAGCTCACCTCAGTACAAGTTAAGTGCAGTTAGATATTTTTATTTATTTTTTATTTAATTGTATTTATTTATTTATTCATGGGTGACATGGGTAAATGAATGATATACGTAACTGGGTGACATGGGTGAACAGATAAATGGATGACAGAGGTAATGGCGTGAATGAGTTAATGCCAGTGAATGAATGACATTGCTGAGACAATGACAATGGCTGCATGGATTATAATGTGTGAACAGATACTATGGGTGAATTGGTGCCACATGTGAATGGGTGATTTGAAATGTGTCACACACGGGTGAAATGCACAGGAGTGTTCACGATGTCAACATAGGATATTAGTGAAAAAAAATTAATAATCACATTTTAATAAATGTTCGATCCCTACATTATTAGGTGGTGACCATGTTTTCCTCTTCTAAACAAAATATATCAGAACACACTAATTGTAACATATGCATTCCAAATTAGGCTCATTTGATGCATGTACTGCACTGTTAAAAAAATATAAATGAAAGAAATGGATCAGTCACGTTGGAAAAAATGCTCGGTGCTATTCCCAAAAATCCATGTATATTGAATAATTTCCATGCTAAGTATAAATTGATGTAACAGAAGTTTATTTTACAACATTCCTTTTTATGTTGTGAATATATCCTTGCATATGAGTTTGTGACTAGTTTTCCTTTCTAAACATAAAAAAAACATACATGTTTTAATATACATTACAGGAGTGCTATTCTGATACATTTACAACATGTTAGAAAAGAAATAGAGTAATATAAATGAAAGTCACATTACAAAAAAAATGACAGATCCTTCGACACATTTCATAGGGACACACTTTTCTGTTACACCTTCTGAGTTACTCTTCCTTCTTTTTCTAAGTGATAGAGGATGCACTTTTCTTCTTCTCCAATATCATGAGGTTTTATGTCTATCAGTCTTCTGACTGGAGTCTGCAGAACTGGGGCACCTCTTGGCTCCATTATCTGAAAATGTAGTGTTTGCTTCAATGATAGTCAACAGTAGAAATATTTGAGTGATTAGAGTGTATGAAACCAAATCGTCATTTGCTTCCTGAGCATCAAAGATAAACAACAATTAAGAAGTCAATGGTTATATACGAGTATATACGAAATAAATATTTTGACCTCTTCCCCATCTTTGATAGGTTATAAATACTAAGGAGGAGATGCAAAAATTATGTCGGGGACTTTTCATCCGACAACATTTATATTTATGCTCATTTGGGAAGGGGTTAGCTGATTTTAAGATCAAATACATAAGATAATAATTTGTACTGTACCTCTTTCTGGAACGTTTCTGTCACTTGAAGTAATATGACAGTGTCAAGTGTCAGTATGACACTTATTCTAATCCTAGATCACTCAGCTGGCTCACTAACTGAAAGTATGTTATACATAGTTTGTCTTATCTATAAAAAAAATCTGAATAGAAAGCTGTAACATCTACTCCTAATTTAAAGGGTAATATATATAGGGGTGTGTGTATATATATATATATATAATATATATATATATATGATATAATATAGTATATATGATATATATATATATATGTATAGATATTATATATATTATATATATATATATCTATATATATATATAATTATGTTATATATATATATATATATATATATATATATCTATATATATATATATAATATATATATACATATATATCATTCATTCAACTTTACTACCAAATATATTACACCCACTCAGCCACACTACATGAGTACTTATGTAGCTGGTTTTCACATTCAGGCACACCACAACATAAATGCTTATAATATCACATTGATTCAGCCTAACAATAAAAAATTATTTAATTCAGCTTAACATAACATATCAATTTAATCTAACATAAAAGAACATCACATCAGCCATAGAATAAAGAAACAGCTGGGCAGAGGGGAAACTCTCTTAATAAATACCCAAAGAAAAACAGCATTTAGCCTAACAACAAAAAATATTACATTCTGCAGCCTATCATTAAAACACATCACATCTATTATGCCTAACCTCATGAATAAAAAGATTCAGCCTAAGAACAAAAGAAACATCACATCCATTCAGCTTAACCTAATAACCCGCCACACCCCTCAGGCACACATAATGCACTTATACACATGATGTACGTATCACAGCACAATCATTCCCCTTACAAATATATACCTCACATCAATAATAATTCAGTCTAACAAAACACATCACTTCAATCTATCCTAACCTCAAAACACAACACTTCAACTCAACTAACAAAAGAAACATCACATATTTTCAGCTAAAAATAAATCAAATAAATAAATAATATAAATAATCAATGTAGCATAAACTTAGGACAATCACAAATTCAGCTATCAACAAAAAGATCACATTCATTCAACCTAACATCAAAACACATCACATTAATTCAGCGGAAAAAAATCACACTCAATAACAAACCTAAAAAAAACATCACATCCATTCAGCCTGACTCAAACCACATCACATCAACGCAGCCACAGCACACACGGACGGCACATCCCCACATTTAATTAACATATGAATGCCAGGTACACTATCACACTGATGACAAATAAACAAACAAAAAAACAAAAAAAAACTTACCTCAGTTCGTAGGTACGTCTGGTAGTGACTCCCCTCTTTTTCTTCTTCTCTTGGGAATTTGATGGGACTGTGCAGGTTGGTGTCACAGCCTGTAGTGGACCAAAAGTGCAGGCTGCAGATGAGTGAGTGGATCAGATTGTGTTGAGTGTGACCTGTCTTCTGTATGAAGGTCCCTGGTGTGTTGAGTACTTGGAAGGCCAGGGACGGTCTTGAGAGCCACCTAAGAGGTCTGTATCGTTGGTTGTGGAGATGGAGAGACGACAGTGTGTGGAGAAATGCATGCGGTGGGAGTTGTGGCGAGGACACGATCACGTGCAGGGTGGTGTGTATCTATCATGTATGCCAGCTAATATCACAGTTGTAGACATGTACAGGACATCTAAATACCGCGGTACCAACTAGATACGACAACTAGATACGTTTTTTCCAAGTAGTAACAGAGTCTAACTTGACAAACTGATACAAGTGGTGACTTTTCATACCATGTACTTATATGCGCGTGACTCTTTGGGACGTCTATATCAGAGGATGATTATTATTGCTATTTTTATTATTATTATTATGTATTATTATTATTAGTTATTATTATTATTATTAATTATATATTACTATCATTGTCATTGTTATTATTTTATGTTATTATCAATATAATCATTATTATTATTATTGGTGTTGTATTATCATCATTGTCACAATGATGTGATATATTGATTATTATATTATCATTATCAATATAAGACGTTCATTACCTACATGAATACCTCTGGCAGTCCCTGCACGTTAAAGAAGCCAGGAAAGTCTAGAATATGAAACAGTAGGATTTTTGTTTTGTTATTCATTTATTTGGTTATTTTAGTTGTTTATATAATTACATTAAGGTAATTCATGTTTCACTGTTGCAGTGTGCCAGTCCCAGCCTTCGTGCGCGGGTGGCCGAGGATTCTGCGGTACCAGTGCAGCGTGTTTGAAGAGGAGACATTCGGGAGCTGTGGTGCACTCGCACGTGCTGCGTCCCACTCACTGGAGGTAATGATGACTCGTCAACATTAATTTAACTTGGAATCGATCACTTTCTCGATGTAATATCTGAAGCTTTTAAATGAGTATGGCTTACCAAAATCCATAGTTAAACCATATTATTGTTCTTGAAAACTCAATACTAAAATAACCACCAATAATATACAAGTTTCAGGCACCAAAGAAGTTTGCCAGATTGAACAAGAGCACACATTTTCACCTTCCAAGGATACATGAGAGCTATATGTTTTCAATGATACGCAGACTTATAAATTTCTTCCATTCTATAGTATGAAAAGCCACAACGCACAGCATATCTAAATGAGGCCTAACTAATACGGTTAATTTAATCCTGCAGTGATCACCGTCAAAGAGCTAGAGTCGTGTTGTAAGGAGAGGAGGTTCCTTCAATAGCCAAATGCAGCATACACGATAAGGAAGTAGCAGGAGGATGTCAGCTCATAAGTTTTGTTGCTGCGCCCCTTAGACGGTAAGAAATATAAGAAAATAATGAGGCTACAAGGCAGTTGACCTACACAAGGCAGCTTCTGTGTACCTACACTTACCATCTGTTGTTCTTCATCCATGAAATGTCTAACCTTTTCTTAAAAGTATATACTGTCCAGCACTTACCACAGCTTGCTGGTTTGTTCACTCTTCTACTACCTTATTAGTGAACCATACCTATATCTTCCTGTATCTGAACTTGTCTAGTTTGAAACATTTGTGTGTTCTTCTTCTCTTGACTGTGAGAACCTTATTTATGGTCCAATTGTTGAATCCTTGACCCATTTAAACATTCTATCAGATCTCCCTTACCCTACATTTTTTTAAAGAGTGTAGATTGAGGTGTTTTAATCTATCTTGTAAAGTAAGTTCTTATCTCCTGAATTATCTTAGTCATCCTTCTTTGTACTGCTTTCTAGCTCTATCAATATCCATTCTATAGTACGGAGCCACAACTGCACAGCATATATAAATGAGCCTAACTGACGCTAAGTAAAGATTTAGTATTACATCTGCTGATTTATTACTTACGCTCTGGTGATAAAACCCAGTACTCTTGTTCGCTCTGTTCCTGGGAACTGATACACGTCTTTCTAGGTCTCAGCCCTGACGTACCAAACTCCTAAGTCGTTTTCGAATTTCAATTTACTTATATCTACTCGCCTAGGGCATATCTATGTTTTGTGTTGTGCCTACATTTTCAGGGGAATATGTACTACCTTGTTAATATTAAATTCCATCTGCGCATTTGACGGCCACTCTGCTGTGGCAACAGGCGCTAGTGAGTCACCCAGTCAACGCCTTGCTGATATACACATATATTGCGTCATAGCTTAAACCTTTATCTGCTGCCTCATAGACTGCCTTATAAAAAGATAAAGATTAGTGAGACACCAATTTACCCTTAGTGATCCCACGTGAGAGTCAGTAATTGATCATATAGCTCTAGGTGCTGCTGTACTTTCTGGAAATAATAGACTCTACATTTTACTTATTACTGATGTCGATTAATTGATTGGTAATTGCTCATCAGCTTGTATTGCCTTTTTTAAGGTGTAATAAAATTCGCCTGTCTCCACAAACTAGTACGTCTCCTGAGGCTATTAAATTATTAATATATATCCGTTAGTGCTTCACTATTGTGTTCTTACACTCCTTTAATAGGCGAGATATATTATATTTACTCTCGGTGACTTATTAATCCTAAGCTTATCTATCTCTTGAATTACTGCTGATTTGTTGTTATGTTCGTCAATCTTTCGTCTCCCCTCCCCTGAACACTTGGTCTGCATCAGGTAATGTTGTTAATTTCTTATGCGTAATACTGATAAGAAATATTCGTTTAAGGCTTCGCTCATACTTAAGTATTATCTATCATTTTAGCATCATATTTAGTGGACCCATTCTATCTTTATAGCTTTTTATATTTGAATAATCCTTTAAGGTCACTTGGCATTTCTAGTCACTATCTTCATATTCTCTTTTCGCTGTTCATGTGTCTTTCCTACTAACCTGGTTAATGTGTGTAATGTAGCGCTTTACTGACCTGACTTTTCCATGCTTACCTGAGCCACACCACCCAGGCTCTTACCACTTACCTACTCATACCTGACCAAATATTTTTTTAATCCTTCATATACGGTATGAATTGCTCGTCTTGTTATATGTTCCATGATTGTTCCTCTAGAAATAATGAACATGACCAGTTCACTAAATTTTTTGTATTAGTAGCCTTGCTAAACTTGTTTAAAATGCCGCATTCCTTTTCGCTTAGGATTGTATTATGTCAGATACATGATACTTTTTATCTGGATTTTTTTCCTTTTTATACCTGTATCATAGACGGCGTGTTGTGCATGCTATAAGTGAGTATGATTTAAAATGTGTGCTACATCCCGCTTAAAGACCTTGTTTGGAATGGTTAACTAAGTTACTAAATGTCAGTGTAAGTATGAATATACAACACCTATGGAGTAGTCTTTGTTTGTCGTCTTCCTGTGTTAGAGTCAAATAATTATTTGTTGCAACAATATTATCAAGTTACATAACAAGCATTATTATCTTATTCGACGTCTGCCGAGCTGACCGTCGTGTGTGCAGAGGGCGTGGGAGCTGCAGACGTTGGTGCAAGACTGGAAAGGAACCAAGGCCATTGTAGCGCACATTGCAAATGTTGTGTGGCTCAGACGGACGTAAAAATGTGCATTGTGTTGTTGATAGTATGATTGTTGTTGTAGTTGTTTTAGGTAAAATAAATGAGATTAAAAATTGCAACAGTTCACCTGAAAGCTCGAAGGTTATTTAGTATTTAGTATTATACTGTGCTAGCAAACCATCAATTACCACAATTTGCTTATTGTATATATTTTAAAATATTCTTCATCTCCTTATTTAATGGTATAAAATCCAAATTAAGCTTGAAATTTTCAGTAGTGAAATCAGAAATACTTGGAAGATCATTGTGGATTTACTTGGAAATGTAAATTAATCTAAAGCATGTTGGTATATCATCAGTAGTCTGGTAGTAAATAGTTTGAGTGATGCACTATGAAATAGACTCTCAACACGTACCGATCTTGCTTTGCAGTAATCAGGGAGCTGAGGAATGTGTGAAGGAAGGTGGTTCATTCAAGTCCAAGTGCACGGAGGGTGAAAAAAAGTAGCCTGGGGATGCTCATTGACAAGCCAGTATTGCTGTTGTGCCTTCAAGAGGTGAGAAATTCATGACAGTCTTTATATTGATTGATTGGAGGCTGTAAAAGTTTACATGAGATGTTTTACAATTGTTAATGTATTTTACTGCTGAAATGCAAGTGTCAATGACAAAGTAGTGACTTGTATGTTACAGTATAGACTCGACATACATTTTCATTGTGACCAAGATTCACTAAATGTGAATAGCAGTGTGAAAAATAACATGTATTGTACGTAAGCAATGACTATGTCGTCTATTTTGTTATAGTTTGCCAAGCTCAGCCGTCTTGCGACGAAGGGCTTGGACAGTGCCGCCAAGAATGCATCACTGGAGAGAAACAGAGTTCCGCCACCTGTGGCTTCAGTTGCAAGTGCTGTGTGCCTTCCAGTGAAGGTAATACGGACTGATATTTCTTGTAGTTTATTGCATCTCTCCCTACAATTTATTAATGTATCATTAATTTATCAAACAACTATTTTGTTACGTATCTATGTGTGTAATGATTCTGGGAACGGTTATGATCGACTTTTTTTTCAGGATATTTATCTTTAGTAACTCTTAATTTACAGAAGAAGAACTAATACATTTATGAAATGTTCTTAGCAACACTGAAGGAATATCATAGAAGCATCCTCACTTTTATCATACTTAAAGTTTGCCACTAGTATATTTGACAAAGTATACTAGATTAGCACAAAAAATATATATATTGAAAAGTTCATCCAGTATATTGACCTTTGGTCCTGTCAAAATAGTGTATCGGCCGTACATATTCATTCTGGATTTATGTGTATTCCTTTCAATGCTTTTCAAACTTTTTTGAGTCTTGTTGCTCAAGTTTTTGCATTACGTTAACAATGTGTGATGCGTGTGCGTGTGTGTATGTGTGTATCGGTGTGTGTGTGTGTGTGTATGTGTGTGTGTGTGGTGTGTGTGTGTGTTGTGGTGTGTGTGTGTGTGTGTGTGTGTGTGTGTGTGTGTGTGTGTGTGTTGTGTATGTCTTGTGTGCGTGTGTATGTGTGTGTGTGTGTGTGTGTGTATGTCTGTGTGGCTGTGTGTTGTTGTGGGTGTGTGTGTGTGTGTGTGGTGTGTGTGTGTGTGTGGTGTGTGTGTGTGTGTGCGTGTGTGTGTGTGTGTGTGTGGTGTGTGTGTGTGTGTGTGTGTGTGTGTGTGTGTGTGTGTGTGTGTGTTTGTGGTGTGTTGTGTGTTGTGTGTGTGTGTGTGTGTTTTCTTAGGTTTATTTAGGGTTATTAAGCATACTGCAATTAATCCCAAATATTTCATCCATCAGTGAAACATCAACCAAATAAAACATTGCCTAGATCATGGAGGATCGTTTAAGGCTAAGTGCAGCTCTACCGAGAAGTCAGTTGGAGTCTGTATATCCCAAACAGTGCTGTTGCATCCACAATGATGGTGAGTAGATTAGCGCTTGGCAGATTTGTGAGGATTTGGGTTTATTATTTTTTTGTTTTTTTTTTTTTTTTTGTTTGTTTTTTTTGTTTTTTTTTCTCTAATTTCTTTTTTTTTATTTTTCATTTTTTTTTATTTTTATTTTTTTTTTTTTTTTTTTTTTTTTTTTTTTTTTGATTTTTTTTTTTTTTTTTTTTTTTTTTTTTTTTTTTTTTTTTTTTTTTTTTTTTTTTTTTTTTTTTTTTTTTTTTTTTTTTTTCTTTTTTATTTTTTTTTTTTTTTATTTTTATTTTTTTTTTTTTTTTTTTTTCTTTTTTTTATTTTTTTTTTTTTTTTTTTTATTTTTTTTTTTTTTTTTTCTTCTTTTTCTTTTTTATATTTTTTTTTTTTTGTTTTTTTTATTTTTTTTTTTCTTTGTTTTTTTTTTTTTTTTTTTTTTTTTTTTTTTTTTCTTTTTTCACTTTTTTTTTTTTATTTTTTTTTTTTTTTTTTTTTTTTTATTATTTTTTTTTTTTTATTGATAATTATTCATATTGATTGTATCAGTACATTAACTGAATAATAACAAGAATTATTCATTATGAACAATATGTGATAGTTGTACAATAAAAGTAGAAAGTAGAAGGTATACAGTTCTATACTTTACATAATGTAAGTAAAAAAAAGAAATATTCCATAGATTATAATCATACCATTTCCATCCATAGTGTGTGACGCTCAGGGTTCATGTAGCAGCGGTCAAGGGTATTGCCGAAAAACGATGTACCTCTTCAGAGAAGGAAGTGTATGGGCGGATGCGGTCACCATGCAGGTGTTGCGTTTCTAGTGACAATGTCATGATTTAAAACTGTTTATGTGGTTTATAGAGTAGTATTCTATATACTATATGCTTTCAGACTATTTTCATCATATATATAGGTCTTTTGATGTCAATGACGTAACATACAGATCCTTGATAAGATCAATATCTACTGAAATCAAATATATTACATCAATCATGTATTTTCTGTATTTAGCTAAGAAATCATATGATATTTTAGCGATTTTTTTATATTTCTAACTTGGTTATTTATATATCATAGTTAAGGCAGTTTGAAGAATGCCTTCATGCAGGAGGGTAGTCAAGGAAAAATGTACTGCGTTTGAGAAGGTAACTGGTAACGGCTGCTTTGCCGTCGGATCGTGCTGCGTCTGCGCTTCTAAGGACGGGGGGTGTTCGACATTTTCAAGTTGCTCTCTCTCTCTCTCTGCGTCTCTCTCTCGACTCTCCGCTCTCTCGTCTCTCTCTCTCTCTCTCTCTCTCGCATCTCTCTCTCTCTCCTCTCTCTCTTCTCTCTTTCGCTCTCTCTGCTCTCTCTCTCTTCTCTCTATCAATCTCTCTCTCTCTCGTCGCTCGCTCTCTCTCTCTCTCTCTCTCTCTCTCCTCTCTCTCTCTCTCTCGATCGTCTGTGTTTTTTCTCTCTCATCTCTCTCATCTCTCTCTCTCTCTCTCTCTCGCTCATACTCTATCTGCTCTGCTCTCTCTCTCTCTCTCATCTCTCCGTCTCTCTCTACTCTCGCTCTCTACTCTCGTTCTCTCTCTCTGCTCTTCTATCTATCTACTATCTCACTCTCTCGTGCCACAATCTCTGAGTCTCCAGGATTTTCTACTGAGCTCTGCAGGCGAAAGAAAACCCGAAGACTTCAAAGACTAAATACATCGGTTGTGCGTTTGTATATCTGCTAACCTATTTATGCTGACTATGTTAAGATACCTGACCTCGCTATTTGACTTCTCAAAGGGAGTACATCCCTATCTCACTTTCCTAGGCTGAATCAGTCAACTTTGGCTTTCATCCGCTCTTCACTGACACAACCTGGTGAACAAGCCATCATCTATACTATCTACCATGCGTAGATCGCAGCTGGTGCAGTTCCACTACCCGTATTCCGGACACCTGGAAACATACCCTTCTGTAAATTAACGTCACGTGTACCATCGTGAGAGATGTTCTTCTATATCATAACCGTGGTGCCAGTAGAGCTTTTTATGGAGGCACAGCTTAAACTTATCTCTCCTGATGTTAGTTGGCGTCGTGTTTTAGACTTTTATAGTGACGCCTTGAATGTTCTCTCTGTTGAATATGTGAGAACTAGAGAGGCTATGTGCTGCCAAGGCCTCCGATGCATATAAACATGTAGTCCATCTGAGGACAGTTTGTCAAGCATGGTGGGATAGTCTTTGGCCACTCGCGCTCATACCAAAGAAGTGAAAAGTGGCCAGCGACTTCATCTGGGGATCGAACCCGGGACCCAGGTTCACTTGAACGAACCTGGCCACTGTACTACCGGGTGTTTACAAAATTACCTGATACTGACTATATAATATATATATATATATATATCTATATCTATATCTAGTATATATATCTCGTATATATATATGACATCTATATATATATATATACACATATCTATATTAATATCTATATATATATCTTCTTATAGAATATATAGATATTGTATATAGCTATATATATATATATATCTTCTATATATCTATATATACACAACATGTCTTTTTATATATATATCTATCGATTATATCTATATATAGATATATATCGAGAGGAGAACCAGAGAGGAGAGACGAGAGAGAGAGAAATACATCATACAATAAATAATATGTATAGTTCTCTACTCTCTCTCTCTCTCACCTCTCTCATCTCTCATCTCATCTCTCTCTGCTTCTCTCGTCATCTCTCTTCGACTCTCTCGCTCTCTGCTCTCGTCTCATCTCTCTCTCTCCGGTCTCTCCTCTCTCTCTCTTCCTCTCTCTCTCTCTCTCTCTCTCACATTATCCACAGTATGGTCGATCCAAGACCATCGTGGACACGATGCGCGGGAATTGCAGAGAGTCGTGTCAGACTTGGGAAGACGGAGACCTATGAGACTGTGGATTCGATTGCAAGTGCTGTGTGCCAATTAGCGGTGATGATCACATGTGTAGCTAGTTATTAACGTGACCAACATTTTCTATACATCAGCCTGGCCTCGCTAAAATATCATGATCAGCAGTTATACGTATGATAATATGTGACGGTGCCACGTGAAGTCATGAGGCTTGATGTCCCGTTTCTCGAGAGCCAAGCAGGAATCTGGCCATTTTATGCCGACCGTTCAGTGACTCTGAAGATCTTCTACATGTTGTCATAACCTGTCTCGCAACTGTCAATCTCGCACTAAAGAACACTAAGAACACTCGTTGTGGCGAACATGAGGTTATACAGGTGTTGCTTGAAAAATCGCGCTCCCTGCACACCACGGGCTATTACCAACCATCCACCCCTACAGGTTCTATGGCCAGACTTGACGTAGCTATATTTGTGCAAGTTTTGAAGTCTGTTTTTCTATCATGCTTTGAACCATGTCATACAATATATTTTGTTTGATGACCCAGGAATTCGGAAATGACAATCAAATATCAACAGATGCGAGGAATGATCCAATATAGTATATAAATTCACAAAAAATATGGTTTTTTGAAGATCAATTATTCTTTTATGATACCACCACTTTTCCTTCCAAGATGAGGTGTACTTCTCTACGCAAAAATCAACACATATATTACTCCGTGATGTATTGAAGGATTTTTTCTGTTGCAGGAAACTGAGATTCAGGAGTGTCTCGACGTTGGCGTGTTCATTAAAGAGGGAGTGCGTAGATACAGAAGAGACCTCGTATGCGGAGCGTGCAGCTTTGGTTCCGATACTGCGCTGCAAGGCGACAAGACGGTGAGAACTTTATGATATATTATTTTGGACATTGTCAGCTTCCGCTTACGTGATATGTATGTGTGTGTGTGTGTGTGTCTGTGGTGTGTGTGTGTGTGTGTGTGTGGTGTGTGTGTGTGTGTGTACGTGTGTGTGTGTTGTGTGTGGGTGTGTCCATATATCTATTATATATATATATATATATCTATATAGATATCTATTATGATGTCGTGTGTGTGTGTGTGTGTGTGTGCGTGTGTGTGTGTGTGTGTGTGTGTGTGTGTGGTGTGGGTGTGTGTGTGTGTGTGTGTGTGTGTGTGTAACAGTATGTGTTCCATCTTTTCAGAGTGTACAGTTAAGCCAAAATGTCTAGAAGGTGCAAAGGCGGTGCCGGCGACGCGTGCTTAGAATATGAAGATGAGATGGTTACTGCTACGAAAAACTGCGGCTCAATCTGCTTGTGCTGTGAGCCTATTGACAGTAAGAAGTTTTTTCATACTTATAAACATCTAGATCCAGATACGACACAGTACCTTCATGAGCACCTTCTTGTAGGCACTATGAATTATAACACAAGCATTCAGAATGAGAGATTCATATATGTAATATATTTAGTTTTACATTAAACGGGTACCGGCCAGGCAAACACAAATAGGTATAGGCAAAAAAATTTGTGCTTGTCGCCAGACCCTGTACAGAAGACAGTAAGAGAAATAGAGGCGCGGGGTGGAGGTCCAATTACACGTGAGATGGTGTTTGCCACGTCTCTTTAAAAAGAGTTCAAGTCATAGCCAGGTGGAAACGCAGACAAAGAAGAGAGGTTCCAGAGTGTACCAGTGTAAGAGATGAAAGAGTGAGATAGTGGTTAACTCTTGCATAGTTTCCTGTTTCAAGTGATTGTACAAGGCAGACTCTCAATGTCGACGGTTCCTAGTGCCGAACGAGGGCGCATATTATTACTACCCGGGATACGACGTCCTCTCACAATAGTTAAATAATGCACAACTTGTTTGAAAGCATATTCATACCTATCGGCACTTCAGTATTTAAAGTAGTATATGTTTTGTCTGTGCTCCATGAAGGAAGGTAGACACTATAATAGTGACTGTAGTCATGTTAGCGCAGGAATAATACAATCGTGAAAAAATGGGTTGCTATCAACTAATTTAAGGCACCACAAATATATAAGAATGTTTGTGTGTGTGTGTATTGGACTAGTGTTTCAAACAGTCTGCATGCAAGAATGCATGTGAACAATGTGATTATTCAATGCTTCATCTAGAATCTTTAGCGGGTTTGTCGTGCAGTTCGCATGCTGTATAAACGTGATAGAACATATATAAAACAATCATGGCTTGAAAGATTATGTAGTGCATATATCTATAGTATATATTTCATAGTATATATATATATATATATATGTAGATAACTCTAGATATTATATATCGTAGATGAGTGTTCAAATACATCGTGGAATTAGAGAAGTGTCATTGCACATTTTTCTATATGTGTACCGAATGTGAAATTGTTGACGAGGGATCCTGCAAACTTATTTCCTTTGAATTTGAAGTTGCGTGTTGGTCATCAGACTAATTGTAAGTGGGCAGAAAATGAGAATTGGAAGTGAAGCACTTCATTTGTTTTTGTATTTTCATTATCTGACAGAACGCAACATTACTGCTGTCCAGGGAAATGCAACTATACTCTACTTGGTGCCTTGCCGATCAGTGAGCAATAGATGATTGACCATGTGTTAAGAGGACCACTAAAGCCCTGTGTTAGGGGAGCCACTGAAGCTTGTGTTACGCGGAACCACTAGACCTGTGTTGAGTGCCACTGAACCATGTGATAAGAGGAACACTAGACCTGTTGTAGGGAGCACGTAGACGCTGTGTAAGGTGGAGCCACCTAAACCTGTGTTAGGAGAGCACTGAACCATGCGTTAAGAGGACCACTAGACACTGTGTTAGGGGAGCCACTAGTAACCTGTGTTAAGGGAGCAGCACTAAACCTGTGTTAGGAGAGTCACTGAACCATGTGTTACGAGGTAACCACTAGACCCTGTGTTAGGGCGCCACTAGACCTGTGTACGGGAGCCACTACACCCTGTGTTCGGAGAGCCACGGAACCATGCGTTAAGAGGAACCACTCGGACCCTGTTGTTGGTGAGCCACGGGATCCTGTTAGGAGAGCCACTGAACCATGTGTACGAGGAACCACTAGACATGTGTTAGGGGAGTCCCTGAATCCTGTGTTAAGGGAAGCCGACCTAGACCCTGTTTAAGATGGAACCACTAGACCCTGTGTTAGGAGAGCCACATCCTTCCTGTATTAGAAGATCTACAAAACCTGTATAAAAGATCTCAGGAAACTGTTTAGGACGTCACTGGATCTGTATTTCTGTGGAGTAGCCGCGATTGCTAATTGTGTGAGCTTTGCTATTTTCTTCTTATATTCTTCGACACAACAATTCGAACTTATTTTACGATGTAACATAACGAAAATAATACAGCTTCTGCTGGTTCATAGTTCATGGGTCCTAGTTGTAAAAACTTAAACCGAGCGTCTTGCTGGCGGTTAATTTTCCTCCAAAGGTATCCGTTTAACGCATACATATACAGAAAAACAAAGTTGCCATGAAGACGACGAGCACACCAGAAAACCGTTGATAACAAAACAGTAAATATGATATTCTGTAGACCCCTACACTTGCTGGACATTAACGTAACTTGAACAATATGGTAATCATAACCTATTTTGTTTCCGACAGTCGCCTTCATAGACAGTGCTCCGGATGAAGGGATATTCAGGGGGAATTGTTGGACACGGACCTATAATTGGACACGGCATGCCTTGGGGAGGGCTTATGCTGTGCGTTCCACTGGACCGTGAGTCTAAGTATTTTTCCTGCATATGTAACAAATTAAAGGTATTGTGTGCCACACTTCTCAGAGCAGAAGTCAAGGTCTATCCAGGTGCCACATTGTCCGGAGATGTGACGAAGACTTTGGGTGTGCCGCTTGTGTGCATTTCTGCGAGCGTGAAGGGAAGACGCAGCACATCACTTGCGCTAAGACTGCAATATGCTGCTCGCTCAGATCAAGTGAGTTATACCGGCACTAAAAATGTATTAAAATTCAGTGGCAACTCATGTTACGTGAGGCGGTGGTCTAGTGGCTAGCGGATTCTTATATACATAGGAAATACAGGAATCGGGTAGCACAGCACTTTTCTCATCATAGATGTCTAACATCTGTCTTGAACGTAATGAGGAGAGGACTGGTGAAAGGGCACTACGTTGACGGTTTGGTATCCGTTTCTGCTGTTTCCTTCAAGGTGTATTAATATCAGAAAGCACAAATGTAGGCGGTAAGGTGTCAGCCGCTGACGGTTGCAAAACACTTTTATGTATGTACTATGTTATTGTATTGATAGATGTAGTGCTACCAGTCTTACGCTCATCGTTCACACATACATCTGTCGCAAGATCTCCACAACATATTGTTGTGCCCTTTAAGCGTCATTTTGCACTTCCAGTATGTGCATGCGCTGTATTGTACTAGTCCTACTCGTCATGGGATAGCGGTGGCTCATAGGACGCACGAGTAAGTATTTGTATCGTGGATTAGCAGTACTTCATTAACTAACCGCATTGTCACGTCACAATATCATAATAACTATTCAGATGATATGTTAAGATAATAATCAAAACACAAAATACATATCACTCATTTGGTAGCATTTAACTACGATAATGATATTTTATCAGTCAGCAGGCTACAGAATCACTCTTGTAATAGACGACTTAGCGTAGTTAAAGACTTTAACCGTACCACACCTATAAGATCATCCATTATTTATGTAATCATATGAACTGCCATGTAACTGCCTTATACCAAACATAAGTTTCTATCTACTATCTGTGAGAGCTCCCATCTCGTCACCTTTCTCTCTCGTTGTTCTCGAGTGTACCCGTTTGTATTGAAAATTTGTTTTTTCTCTAGTGGTGACGCTTCTTGTGTTAGAAGGCTGTTTCTCTAAATGGCGTAAGTAGTAAATGTTGCCCTGTGGTCCTCATTAAATATAATGGTTCTTAACGTGAACATGAGATTCCTCGTACATGCGTAAGTATGTGTTCTCTTTTAATAAACAATGGGATTTGTTCGTTAAGGACTTTCTTCTATTATAAAAATATATGCGCTGTGATTGCTGCAATTGCAGTTCTCATTTGGTATCATAAAGAGTTGTAAGTGCTTAACATTGAGATGCTGTCTTAATTTTGTCCAACAGGCTGAGAAGAATAAAGAAGCAGATGTTGTCTGAAGCGAGAAGGGAAGGAGACTTAAGGAAGAAACTGAAATAAACTACACGTAATCATTCATTGTGAGCATCGTATCTGATACAACGCAATGCATCGATGAAGTAACGCAAGTCAGCTGATAGAAATAGTTAAAATTAGGAACTTTGAAGCGATTTGTCACGATAGGCACTATAATGGAAAATTAGTAGATAAGATCTGCTCAATTATGCAAACCTACGCGAGTTACCAATTAACAGGCCTCCGTAGCATCCCACATTCCTGTTAAAAGTTCTTGCGAGTACAATCACTCTAATTCAATCATACATGCGTACCAGTGTCGCTCCCGCACCAACACACACACACACACACACACAACCACACACACACTACACACACACACTCACACCACACACACACACACACACACACACACACCACACACACACACACACACACACATACACACACACACATACACACACCCACACGACACACACACACGAACACTATGTATTACATGAGTCCTCGCCGCAGCACGTGCTAGTCACTTGAGGGCAGGAACCTAGTTCATCCACCAACGTTTGCACCAACACTATATGTATTCGGTTTTTCTCTTTATAAGAAAATATATAATCCTTCTAACAGTGTCTCACTCGATACTCACCGATTCCTTTCTAATGGAATGTTATTGCATAACAAAACAGTGTGCGCATACATCTCGTTGTATTAAATATATTCAAACAGATAATAGTTGTGTGCTTTATCAAAATAAAAATTCCTAAATTCATATAGTCTCATTTGATACCTGTGATGTAGTGGGATACATGGCTATATATAGAACATATCTTACTGGGATAATATACTTATGATTACTTGCGAATGGTTGTACTGACGCAAATCGTAGTCCTCTGAACTTGTTATAATCATTAGGTCGGGGCTGGTTGCCTCATGACGGATATAATGAGTAAATTGTTTAAAAGTAATATAGATTTTTATTTATTGACCTTCCTTACTAATATTCATATGATATATTTACTCATATGTTACATTTCCGTATGTATATTAATTAATTTACTTAGTTATCAGTTCATTTACCATTATTATCATGTATTATCATAATTTCATTATTATAATGGCACAGTGAGGTGTCCTTACTGGCTGGCAACGCTGGCAACTCACGTGACTGAGGATTGGACAGGTGTCTCCCAACTCTCTGTCTGGACTCCAGACTGGGGTAGGAGAGGTGAGAAGACTCTGCAGCTGGCAGCCATAGCAACAACACCTCGGCTCGCTCCACTCCTAACACAACTGCTTTTTCAAATTGAGGTGCTTGCCTGGCACAGCACGCCATTTTTGGCTGGTTGCAGAGTGACCTGGTTGCTGTGCAGCAGAACCTGTGCTACGGTCTCAGTGTGAACAACTATATCACTGGTTGCTGGGTGTGTGCGTGACACGCTGCACCTTGTTTTCTGCGTCGTGGGTTGACTGTCGTGATGCGTTGTTGGTTGATCTGTCCTGGTTTGTTGTTGGGTTGTCGTGAGTTTGTTGTTGGTGTCTGTCTGGTTTGTTGTAGGGTTGTCTGTCTGGTTTGTTGTGGGTTGTCTGTCTGGTTTGTTGTTGGATGTCCCTGTCTGGGTTTGTTGTTGGGTTGTCTGTCTGGTTCTTGTTGGGTTGTCTGTGAGGTTGTGTTGGGTTGTCTGTCTGTTGGTTGTTGGGTTGTCTAGTCTGGTTTGTTGTTGGGAGTTGGCTGTGAGGTTTGTGTTGGGTGTCTGTGAGGTTTGGTGTTGGTTCGTGTGTCTGGTTTGTTGTGGATTGTTGTGCTGGTTGTTGTTGGGTTGTCTGTGCTCGGTTTCTTGTTGGTTTTGTGTCTGTGAGGTGTTGTTGGATTGTCTGCTGGGTTGTTGTTGGGTATGTCTGTCTGTTTGTTGTTGGGGTTGTCTGTGAGCCGTTTTGGTGTTGGGTTGTCTGTGAGGTTTGTGTGTTAGTTGTCTGTGTGGTTTGGTGTTGGGTTGTCTGTGGTGGTTTGTTGTTGGGTTGTCTGTGTGGTTTTGTGGGTTGTCTGTGAGGTTTGTTGTGTTGGTTGTCTGGGTGTTGTTGGTGGGTTTGTTGTTTGTTGTTGTTGGTTTGTGTTGTTGTCTGTGTGTTGTTGTTGGGTGGTCTGTGTGGTTTTGTTGTTGGGTGTCTGTTGTTTGTTGTTGTTGGTTGTTGGTGTTGGTGTTGGGTTGTCTGTGAGGTTGTTGTTGTGTTGGTTGTCTGTGTGTTTGTTGTTGTGTTGTTGTGTTGTTGTTGTTGGGTTGTCTGTGTGTTTTGTTGTTGGGTTGTCTGTGTGGGTTGTTGTTGGTTGTTTGTTGGTTTGTTGTGTTGGGTGTGTTGTGTGGTTGTGTTGTGTTGTTGTGGTTGTGTGGGTTGTTTGTTTGTTGGTGTTGTCTGTGGGTTTGTTGTTGTTGTCTGTTGTGGTTTGTTGTTGGGTTGTTGTCGTTTGTTGTTGGGTGTCTGTGTGGTTTGTTGTTGGGTTGTCTGTGTGGTTTGTTGTTGGGTTGTCTGTTGGTTTGTTGTTGGGTTGTGTGTGATGGTTTGTTGTTGGGTTGACTGTGTGGTTTGTTGTTGGGTTGTCTGTGAGTTTGTTGTGGGGTGTTGTGAGTTTTATAGGTTGTCGTGTGGTTGTTGTTGGGTTGTCTGTGAGGTTGTTGTTGGTTGTCTGTGAGGTTTGTTATTAGGTTGTCTGTGTGTTTGTTGTTGGGTTGTCTGTAAGGTTTGTTGTGTGGTTGTCTGTGAGGTTTGTTGTTGGGTTGTCTGTGAAGTTTGTTGTTGGGTTGTCTGTGAGGTTGTTGTGGGTTGTCTGTTGGGTTGTCGTTGGGTTGGGTGTTGTGTGGGGTTGTTGTGATTTGTGTTGGGTTGTCTGTGAGTTTGTTGTGGGTTGTCTGTGTGGTTGTTGTTGGGTTGTCTGTGGGTTTGTTGTTGGGTTGTCTATGTGGTTTGTTGTTGGGTTGTTCTGTGTGGTTTGTTGTGGGTTGTCTGTGAGGTTGTTGTTGGGTTGTCTGTGAGTTGTGTTGGGTTGTTGTGTGGTTGTTGTTGGTTGTCTGTGAGGTTTGTTGTTGGTTGTCTGTGAGGTTGTCGTGGGTTGTTGTGTGATGGTTGTTGTTGGGTTGTCTGTGTGGTTGTTGTGGTTGTTGGTTTTGTCTGTGTGGGTTTGTCTGTGTGGTTTGTTGTTGGATGGTCTGTCTGGTTGTGTTGGTTGTCTGTAGGTTTGTTGTTGGTGTCTGTTGGTTTGTGTGGGTTTTGTGAGGTTGTCTGTTGGGTTGTTTCTGTTTGGTGTCTGTGTGGTTTGTTGTTGGTTGTCTGTGAGGTTTGTTGATGGGTTGTCTGTGTGGTTTGTTGTTGGTTGTCTGTGTGGTTGTTGTTGGGTTGTCGGTGTTCTGTTGTTGTTGATGGGTGTCTGTGGGTTTGTTGTTGGGTTGTCTGTGTGTTTGTTGTGGGTTGTCTGTCTGGTTGTTGTGGTTGTCTGTGTGGTTTGTTGTTGGGTTGTCTGTGAGGTTTGTTGGGGTTGACTGTGGGTTTGTTGTTGGGTTGTCTGTGAGGTTTGTTGTTGGGTTGTCTGTGAGGTTTGTTGTTAGTTGTCTGTGTGGTTTGTTGATGTGTTGTCTGTAAGGTTGTTGTTGGGTTGTCTGTGTGGTTTGTTGTTGGGTTGTCTGTGAGGTTTCTTGTTAGGTTGTCTGTGTGTTGTTGTGGTTGTCTGTGTGGTTTGTTGTTGAGTTGTCTGTGAGGTTGTTGTTGGGTTGTCTGTGTGGTTTGTTGTTGGTTGTCTGTGAGATTGTTGTTGGGTTGTCTGTGTGGTTTGTTTGTTGGGTTGTCTGTCTGGTTTGGTGTTGGGTGTCTGTGAGGTTGTTGTGGGTTATCTGTGTGTTTGTTGTTAGGTTGTCTGTGAGGTTTGTTGTTGGGTTGTCTGTGTGGTTTGTGTTTGGGTTGTCTGTGAGGTTTGTTGTTGGTTTCTGTGTGGTTGTGTTGGGTTGTCTGTGAGTTTGTTGTTGGGTGTCTGTGAGGTTTGTGTTGGGTGTCTGTGAGGTTTGTGTTGGGTTGTGTGTCTGGTTTGTTGTTGGATTGTCTGTTGGTTTGTTGTTGGATTGTCTGTGTGGTTGTTGTGGTTGTCTGTCTGGTTTCTTGTTGGCTTGTATGTGAGGTTTGTTGTGGATTGTCTGTCTGGTGGTTGTTGGGTTGTCTGTCTGGTTGTTGTTGGGTTGTCTGGAGTTTGTGTTGTGGGTTGTCTGTGAGGTTTGTTGTAGGTTGTCTGTGTGGTTTGTTGTTGGGTTGTCTGTGTGGTTGTGTTGGTGTCTGTGTGGTTTGTTGTTGGGTGTCTGTGAGGTTTGTTGTTGGGTTGTCTGTGAGGTTGTTGTTGGGTTGTCTGTGAGGTTTGTTGTTGCGTTGTCTGTCTGGTTTGTTGTTGGGTTGTCTGTGTGGTTTGTTGTTGGGTGTCTGTGAGGTTTGTTGTTGGGTTGTCTGTGAGGTTGTTGTTAGGTTGTCTGTGTGGTTTGTTGATGTGTTGTCTGTAAGGTTTGTTGTTGGGTTGTCTGTGTGGTTTGTTGTTGGGTTGTCTGTGAGGTTTCTTGTTAGGTTGTCTGTGTGGTTTGTTGTTGGGTTGTCTGTGTGGTTTGTTGTTGGGTTGTCTGTGAGGTTTGTTGTTGGTTGTCTGTGTGTTTGTTGTTGGGTTGTCTGCGAGGTTTGTTGTTGGGTTGTCATGTGTGGTTTGTTGTTGGGTTGTCTGTCTGGTTTGTTGTTGGGTTGTCTGTGAGGTTTGTTGTTGGGTTATCTGTGTGGTTTGTTGTTGGGTGTCTGTGAGGTTTGTTGTTGGGTTGTCTGTCTGTTTGTTGTTGGGTTGTCTGTGAGTTTGTTGTTGGGTTATCTGTGTGTTTGTTGCTGGTGTGTCTGTGAGGTTTGTTGTTGGGTTGTCTGTGAGGTTGTTGTTGGGTGTCTGTGAGGTTTGTTGTTGGGTGTGTGTCTGGTTTGTTGTGTTGGATTGTCTGTCTGGTTTGTTGTTGGATTGTCTGTGTGGTTTGTTGTTGGGTTGTCTGTCTGGTTTCTTGTTGGCTTGTCTGTGAGGTTTGTTGTTGGATTGTCTGTCTGTTTGTTATTGGGTTGTCTGTCTGGTTTGTTGTTGGGTTGTCTGTGAGGTTTGTGTTGGGTTGTCTGTGAGGTTTGTTGTTGGGTGTCTGTGAGGTTTGTTGTTGGGTTGTCTGTGTGGTTGTTGTTGGGTTGTCTGTGAGGTTTGTTGTTGGGTTGTCTGTGTGGTTTGTTGTGGGTTGTCTGTGAGGTTTGTTGTTGGGTTGTCTGTGTGGTTTTGTTGTTGGGTTGTCTGTGAGGTTTGTTGTTGGGTTGTCTGTGTGGTTTGTTGTTGGGTTGTCTGTGAGGTTTCTTGTTAGGTTGTCTGTGTGGTTGTTGTGGGTTGTCTGTGAGGTTTGTTGTTGGTTGTCTGTGAGGTTTGTTGTTAGGTTGTCTGTGAGGTTTGTTGTTGGGTTGTCTGTGTGGTTTGGTTGTTGGGTTGTCTGTCTGGTTTGTTGTTGGGTTGTCTGTGTGGTTTGTTGTGGATTGTCTGTATGGTTTGTTGTGGTGTTGTCTGTGTGGTTTGTTGTTGGGTTGTCTGTGTGGTTTGTTGTTGGGTTGTCTGTGTGGTTTGTTGTTGGGTGTCTGTCTGTTTGTTGATGGGTTGTCTGTGTGGTTTGTGTTGGGTTGTCTGTGTGGTTTGTTGTTGGGTTGTCTGTCTGGTTTGTTGATGGGTTGTCTGTGTGGTTGTTGTTGGGTTGTCTGTCTGGTTTGTTGTTGGGTTGTCTGTCTGGTTTGTTGTTGGGTTGTCTGTGTGGTTGTTGTTGGGTTGTCTGTGTGGTTTGTTGTTGGGTTGTCTGTGTGGTTTGTTGTTGGGTTGTCTGTCTGGTTTGTTGTTGGGTTGTCTGTGAGGTTTGTTGTTGGGTTGACTGTGTGGTTTGTTGTTGGGTTGTCTGTGTGGTTTGTTGTTGGATTGTCTGTGTGGTTTGTTGTTGGGTTGTCCTGTCTGGTTTGTTGTTGGGTTGTCTGTGAGGTTTGTTGTTGGGTTGACTGTGTGGTTTGTTGTTGGGTTGTCTGTGAGGTTTGTTGTTGGGTTGTCTGTGTGGTTTGTTGTTGGGTTGTCTATGTGGTTTGTTGTTGGGTTGTCTGTCTGGTTGTTGTTAGGTTGTCTGTGTGGTTTGTTGTTGGGTTGTCTGTGAGGTTTGTTGTTGGGTTGACTGTGTGGTTTGTTGTTGGGTTGTCTGTGAGGTTGTTGTTGGGTTGTCTGTGAGGTTTGTTGTTAGGTTGTCTGTGTGGTTTGTTGATGTGTTGTCTGTAAGGTTTGTTGTTGGGTTGTCTGTGTGGTTTGTTGTTGGGTTGTCTGTGAGGTTTCTTGTTAGGTTGTCTGTGTGGTTTGTTGTTGGGTTGTCTGTGTGGTTTGTTGTTGGGTTGTCTGTGAGGTTTGTTGTTGGGTTGTCTGTGTGGTTTGTTGTTGGGTTGTCTGTGAGGTTTGTTGTTGGGTTGTCTGTGTGGTTTGTTGTTGGGTTGTCTGTCTGGTTTGTTGTTGGGTTGTCTGTGAGGTTTGTTGTTGGTTATCTGTGTGGTTTGTTGTTGGGTTGTCTGTGAGGTTTGTTGTTGGGTTGTCTGTCTGGTATGTTGTTGGGTTGTCTGTGAGGTTTGTTGTTGGGTTATCTGTGTGGTTTGTTGTGGGTTGTCTGTGAGGTTTGTTGTTGGGTTGTCTGTGAGGTTTGTTGTTGGGTTGTCTGTGAGGTTTGTTGTTGGGTTGTGTGTCTGGTTTGTTGTTGGATTGTCTGTCTGGTTTGTTGTTGGATTGTCTGTGTGGTTTGTTGTTGAGTTGTCTGTCTGGTTTCTTGTTGGCTTGTCTGTGAGGTTTGTTGTTGGATTGTCTGTCTGGTTTATGTTGGGTTGTCTGTCTGGTTTGTTGTTGGGTTGTCTGTGAGGTTTGTTGTTGGGTTGTCTGTGAGGTTTGTTGTTAGGTTGTCTGTGTGGTTTGTTGTTGGGTTGTCTGTGTGGTTTGTTGTTGGGTTGTCTGTGTGGTTTGTTGTTGGGTTGTCTGTGAGGTTTGTTGTTGGGTTGTCTGTGAGGTTTGTTGTTGGGTTGTCTGTGAGGTTTGTTGTTGCGTTGTCTGTCCGGTTTGTTGTTGGGGTTGTCTGTGTGGTTTGTTGTTGGGTTGTCTGTGAGGTTTGTTGTTGGGTTGTCTGTGAGGTTTGTTGTTAGGTTGTCTGTGTGGTTTGTTGATGTGTTGTCTGTAAGGTTTGTTGTTGGGTTGTCTGTGTGGTTTGTTGTTGGGTTGTCTGTGAGGTTTCTTGTTAGGTTGTCTGTGTGGTTTGTTGTTGGGTTGTCTGTGTGGTTTGTTGTTGGGTTGTCTGTGAGGTTTGTTGTTGGGTTGTCTGTGTGGTTTGTTGTTGGGTTGACTGTGAGGTTTGTTGTTGGGTTGTCTGTGTGGTTTGTTGTTGGGTTGTCTGTCTGGTTTGTTGTTGGGTTGTCTGTGAGGTTTGTTGTTGGGTTATCTGTGTGGTTTGTTGTTGGGTTGTCTGTGAGGTTTGTTGTTGGGTTGTCTGTCTGGTTTGTTGTTGGGTTGTCTGTGACGTTTGTTGTTGGGTTATCTGTGTGGTTTGTTGTTGGGTTGTCTGTGAGGTTTGTTGTTGGGTTGTCTGTGAGGTTTGTTGTTGGGTTGTCTGTGAGGTTTGTTGTTGGGTTGTGTGTCTGGTTTGTTGTCTGATTGTCTGTCTGGTTTGTTGTTGGATTGTCTGTGTGGTTTGTTGTTGGGTTGTCTGTCTGGTTTCTTGTTGGCTTGTCTGTGAGGTTTGTTGTTGGATTGTCTGTCTGGTTTGTTGTTGGGTTGTCTGTCTGGTTTGTTGTTGGGTTGTCTGTGAGGTTTGTTGTTGGGTTGTCTGTGAGGTTTGTTGTTAGGTTGTCTGTGTGGTTTGTTGTTGGGTTGTCTGTGTGGTTTGTTGTTGGGTTGTCTGTGTGGTTTGTTGTTGGGTAACTCTGTGAGGTTTGTTGTTGGGTTGTCTGTGAGGTTTGTTGTTGGGTTGTCTGTGAGGTTTGTTGTTGCGTTGTCTGTCTGGTTTGTTGTTGGGTTGTCTGTGTGGTTTGTTGTTGGGTTGTCTGTGAGGTTTGTTGTTGGGTTGTCTGTGTGGTTTGTTGTTGAGTTGTCTGGGAGGTTTGTTGTTGAGTTGTCTGTGAGGTTTGTTGTTAGGTTGTCTGTGTGGTTTGTTGTTGGGTTGTCTGTGTGGTTTGTTGTTGGGTTGTCTGTGTGGTTTGTTGTTGGGTTGTCTGTGTGGTTTGTTGTTGGGTTGTCTGTGTGGTTTGTTGTTGGGTTGTCTTTGTGGTTTGTTGTTGGGTTGTCTGTGTGGTTTGTTGTTGGGTTGTCTGTGTGGTTTGTTGTTGGGTTGTCTGTGAGGTTTGTTGTTGGGTTGTCTGTGTGGTTTGTTGTTGGGTTGTCTGTCTGGTTTGTTGTTGGGTTGTCTGTGAGGTTTGTTGTTGGGTTGACTGTGTGGTTTGTTGTTGGGTTGTCTGTGAGGTTTGTTGTTGGGTTGTCTGTGAGGTTTGTTGTTAGGTTGTCTGTGTAGTTTGTTGATGGGTTGTCTGTGTGGTTTGTTGTTGGGTTGTCTGTGAGGTTTGTTGTTGGGTTGTCTGTCTGGTTTGTTGTTGGGTTGTATGTGAGGTTTGTTGTTGGGTTGTCTGTGTGGTTTGTTGTTAGGTTGTCTGTGTGGTTTGTTGTTGGGTTGTCTGTGAGGTTTGTTGTTGGGTTGTCTGTGTGGTTTGTTGTTGGGTTGTCTGTGAGGTTTGTTGTTGGGTTGTCTGTGAGGTTTGTTGTTAGGTTGTCTGTGTGGTTTGTTGTTGGGTTGTGTGTGTGGTTTGTTGTTGGGTTGTCTGTGAGGTTTGTTGTTGGGTTGTCTGTGTGGTTTGTTGTTGGGTTGTCTGTGTGGTTTGTTGTTGGGTTGTCTGTGTGGTTTGTTGTTGGGTTGTCTGTGTGGTTTGTTGTTGGGTTGTCTGTGTGGTTTGTTGTTGGGTTGTCTGTGTGGTTTGTTGTTGGGTTGTCTGTCTGGTTTGTTGTTGGGTTGTCTGTGTGGTTTGTTGTTGGGTTGTCTGTGTGGTTTGTTGTTGGGTTGTCTGTCTGGTTTGTTGTTGGGTTGTCTGTGAGTTTTGTTGTTGGGTTATCTGTGTGGTTTGTTGTTGGGTTGTCTGTGAGGTTTGTTGTTGGGTTGTCTGTCTGGTTTGTTGTTGGGTTGTCTGTGAGGTTTGTTGTTGGGTTATCTGTGTGGTTTGTTGTTGGGTTGTCTGTGCGGTTTGTTGTTGGGTTGTCTGTGAGGTTTGTTGTTGGGTTGTCTGTGAGGTTTGTTGTTGGGTTGTCTGTGTGGTTTGTTGTTGGTTTGTCTGTGAGGTTTGTTGTTGGGTTGTCTGTGTGGTTTGTTGTTGGGTTGTCTGTGTGGTTTGTTGTTGGGTTGTCTGTGTGGTTTGTTGTTGGGTTGTCTGTGTGGTTTGTTGTTGGGTTGTCTGTGAGGTTTGTTGTTGGGTTGACTGTGTGGTTTGTTATTAGGTTGTCTGTGAGGTTTGTTGTTAGATTGTCTGTGTGGTTTGTTGTTGGGTTGTCTGTAAGGTTTGTTGTTTGGTTGTCTGTTGGGTTTGTTGTTGGGTTGTCTGTGTGGTTTGTTGTTGGGTTGTCTGTCTGGTTTGTTGTTGGGTTGTCTGTGAGGTTTGTTGTTGGGTTATCTGTGTGGTTTGTTGTTGGGTTGTCTGTGAGGTTTGTTGTTGGGTTGTCTGTCTGGTTTGTTGTTGGGTTGTCTGTGAGGTTTGTTGTTGGGTTATCTGTGTGGTTTGTTGTTGGGTTGTCTGTGAGGTTTGTTGTTGGGTTGTCTGTGAGGTTTGTTGTTGGGTTGTCTGTGAGGTTTGTTGTTGGGTTGTGTGTCTGGTTTGTTGTTGGATTGTCTGTCTGGTTTGTTGTTGGGTTGTCTGTCTGGTTTCTTGTTGGCTTGTCTGTGAGGTTTGTTGTTGGATTGTCTGTCTGGTTTGTTGTTGGGTTGTCTGTCTGGTTTGTTGTTGGGTTGTCTGTGAGGTTTGTTGTTGGGTTGTCTGTGAGGTTTGTTGTTAGGTTCTCTGTGTGGTTTGTTGTTGGGTTGTCTGTGTGGTTTGTTGTTGGGTTGTCTGTGTGGTTTGTTGTTGGGTTGTCTGTGAGGTTTGTTGTTGGGTTGTCTGTGAGGTTTGTTGTTGGGTTGTCTGGGAGGTTTGTTGTTGCGTTGTCTGTCTTGTTTGTTGTTGGGTTGTCTGTGTGGTTTGTTGTTGGGTTGTCTGTGAGGTTTGTTGTTGGGTTGTCTGTGTGGTTTGTTGTTGGGTTGTCTGTGAGGTTTGTTGTTGGGTTGTCTGTGAGGTTTGTTGTTAGGTTGTCTGTGTGGTTTGTTGTTGGGTTGTCTGTGTGGTTTGTTGTTGGGTTGTCTGTGTGGTTTGTTGTTGGGTTGTCTGTGTGGTTTGTTGTTGGGTTGTCTGTCTGGTTTGTTGTTGGGTTGTCTGTGAGGTTTGTTGTTGGGTTATCTGTGTGGTTTGTTGTTGGGTTGTCTGTGAGGTTTGTTGTTGGGTTGTCTGTGAGGTTTGTTGTTGGGTTGTCTGTGAGGTTTGTTGTTGGGTTGTCTGTGTGGTTTGTTGTTGGGTTGTCTGTGAGGTTTGTTGTTGGGTTGTCTGTGTGGTTTTTTGTTGGGTTGTCTGTGTGGTTTGTTGTTGGGTTGTCTGTGTGGTTTGTTGTTGGGTTGTCTGTGTGGTTTGTTGTTGGGTTGTCTGTGAGGTTTGTTGTTGGGTTGACTGTGTGGTTTGTTATTAGGTTGTCTGTGAGGTTTGTTGTTAGGTTGTCTGTGTGGTTTGTTGTTGGGTTGTCTGTAAGGTTTGTTGTTTGGTTGTCTGTTGGGTTTGTTGTTGGGTTGTCTGTGTGGTTTGTTGTTGGGTTGTCTGTCTGGTTTGTTGTTGGGTTGTCTGTGAGGTTTGTTGTTGGGTTATCTGTGTGGTTTGTTGTTGGGTTGTCTGTGAGGTTTGTTGTTGGGTTGTCTGTCTGGTTTGTTGTTGGGTTGTCTGTGAGGTTTGTTGTTGGGTTATCTGTGTGGTTTGTTGTTGGGTTGTCTGTGAGGTTTGTTGTTGGGTTGTCTGTTAGGTTTGTTGTTGGGTTGTCTGTGAGGTTTGTTGTTGGGTTGTGTGTCTGGTTTGTTGTTGGGTTGTCTGTCTGGTTTGTTGTTGGGTTGTCTGTGAGGTTTGTTGTTGGATTGTCTGTCTGGTTTGTTGTTGGGTTGTCTGTCTGGTTTGTTGTTGGGTTGTCTGTCTGGTTTCTTGTTGGCTTGTCTGTGAGGTTTGTTGTTGGATTGTCTGTCTGGTTTGTTGTTGGGTTGTCTGTCTGGTTTGTTGTTGGGTTGTCTGTGAGGTTTGTTGTTGGGTTGTCTGTGAGGTTTGTTGTTAGGTTGTCTGTGTGGTTTGTTGTTGGGTTGTCTGTGTGGTTTGCTGTTGGGTTGTCTGTGTGGTTTGTTGTTGGGTTGTCTGTGAGGTTTGTTGTTGGGTTGTCTGTGAGGTTTGTTGTTGGGTTGTCTGTGAGGTTTGTTGTTGCGTTGTCTGTCTGGTTTGTTGTTGGGTTGTCTGTGTGGTTTGTTGTTGGGTTGTCTGTGAGGTTTGTTGTTGGGTTGTCTGTGTGGTTTGTTGTTGGGTTGTCTGTGAGGTTTGTTGTTGGGTTGTCTGTGAGGTTTGTTGTTAGGTTGTCTGTGTGGTTTGTTGTTGGGTTGTCTGTGTGGTTTGTTGTTGGGTTGTCTGTCTGGTTTGTTGTTGGGTTGTCTGTGTGGTTTGTTGTTGGGTTGTCTGTCTGGTTTGTTGTTGGGTTGTCTGTGAGGTTTGTTGTTGGGTTGACTGTGTGGTTTGTTGTTGGGTTGTCTGTGAGGTTTGTTGTTGGGTTGTCTGTGAGGTTTGTTGTTGGGTTGTCTGTGAGGTTTGTTGTTGGGTTGTCTGTGAGGTTTGTTGTTAGGTTGTCTGTGTGGTTTGTTGTTGGGTTGCCTGTGAGGTTTGTTGTTGGGTTGTCTGTCTGGTTTGTTGTTGGGTTGTCTGTGAGGTTTGTTGTTGGGTTGTCTGTGAGGTTTGTTGTTAGGTTGTCTGTGTGGTTTGTTGTTGGGTTGTCTGTGTGGTTTGTTGTTGGGTTGTCTGTGAGGTTTGTTGTTGGGTTGTCTGTGTGGTTTGTTGTTGGGTTGTTTGTCTGGTTTGTTGTTGGGTTGTCTGTGAGGTTTGTTGTTGGGTTATCTGTGTGGTTTGTTGTTGGATTGTCTGTGAGGTTTGTTGTTGGGTTGTCTGTCTGGTTTGTTGTTGGGTTGTCTGTGAGGTTTGTTGTTGGGTTGTCTGTGAGGTTTGTTGTTGGGTTGTCTGTGAGGTTTGTTGTTGGGTTGTCTGTGTGGTTTGTTGTTGGGTTGTCTGTGAGGTTTGTTGTTGGGTTGTCTGTGTGGTTTGTTGTTGGGTTGTCTGTGTGGTTTGTTGTTGGGTTGTCTGTGTGGTTTGTTGTTGGGTTGTCTGTGTGGTTTGTTGTTGGGTTGTCTGTGAGGTTTGTTGTTGGGTTGACTGTGTGGTTTGTTATTAGGTTGTCTGTGAGGTTTGTTGTTAGGTTGTCTGTGTGGTTTGTTGTTGGGTTGTCTGTAAGGTTTGTTGTTTGGTTGTCTGTTGGGTTTGTTGTTAGGTTGTCTGTGTGGTTTGTTGTTGGGTTGTCTGTGTGGTTTGTTGTTGGGTTGTCTGTGTGGTTTGTTGTTTGGTTATCTGTTGGGTTTGTTGTTAGGTTCTCTGTGTGGTTTGTTGTTGGGTTGTCTGTTGGGTTTGTTGTTGGGTTGTCTGTGTGGTTTGTTGTTGGGTTGTCTGTGTGGTTTGTTGTTGGGTTGTCTGTTGGGTTTGTTGTTTGGTTGTCTGTGTGGTTTGTTGTTGTGTTGTCTGTGTGGTATGTTTTTGGGTTGTCTGTGTGGTTTGTCGTTTGGTTGTCTATGTGGTTTGTTGTTTGGTTGTCCGTCTGGTTAATGGTGTCTTTGTTAGGGTTGTTGGGTTTTTCTCTTTAAAGAAAACAGGGAGGTTATATCTTTGGCGCACCCTCAACCACCTAGTTAGCTGGTGCTGATGTAGCAGCTTGGTAATTCTGTGTTACAATTTAGAGCCGTTAAAAGCTTCCGCAGGACAGTAGGCCACACAAGCGGCTTAGTTCTTCATTTGTAAAAATTATTATTAGTATTGTTACTATTATCATTATTATTAGTAGTAGTAGTAGTATGAGAAGTAGTAGTAAAAGTACTATTGTTATTACTATTATTATTATTATTTTAATTATCATTATTATTATCATTATAATTAACATTATTATTATTATTATTATTGTTATTATTATGTGTGGTTTCTTGATAGAAGATCTCCCAATCCCCAGTTGGAGCAGGCGACTGCGATAGTCTGCTCGCAGCTGCGGCCATAAGCAGACGTGCCCACGCTACTCCCAGCCTATACACAGGCAAGATTTGTTTTTTCTCTGGCTCTCACCTCATTACTGCAGTGAAAGAGCTCTTTGTAGCACATTTTACTTTTCCGGCGGCCAGACGATTATTAGATCCGTGAGGTGGCCAGACGATTACTAGATCCGTGCAGCGGCCAGACGATTACTGGATCCGTGAGGCGGCCAGACTATTACTGGATCCGTTATCCGTTAGGTGGCCAGACGATTACTAGATCCGTGTGGCGGCCAGACGATTACTGGATCCGTTAGGTGGCCAGACGATTACTAGATCCGTTAGGTGGCCAGACGATTACTAGATCCGTGAGGTGGCCAGATGATTACTGGATCCGTGAGGTGGCCAGATGATTACTGGATCCGTTAGGTGGGCAGACGATTACTAGATCCGTGAGGTGGCCAGACGATTACTGGAACCGTGCGGCAGCCAGAAAATTACTGGATCCATTAGGTGGCCAGACTATTACTAGATCCGTGAGGCGGCCAGACGATTACTAGATCCGTGAGGCCGCCAGATGATTACTAGATCCGTGAGGCGGCAAGACGATTACTGGATCCGTGCGGAGCCCAGACAATTACTAGATCCGTGCGGCAGCCAGATGATTACTAGATCCGTGCGGCAGCCAGACTATAAATGGATCTGTGAAGTGGCCAGACGATTACTAGATCCGATAGGTTGCCAGACGATTACTATATCCGTGCAGCGGCCAGACGATTACTAGATCCGAGAGGTGGCCAGATGATTACTGGATCCGTGCGGCAGCCAGATGATTACTGGATCCGTGAGGCGGCAAGACGATTACTAGATCTGTTAGGTGGCTAGACGATTAATAGATCCGTGAGGTTGCCAGACGATTACTGAATCCATGCAGCGGCCAGACAATTACTGGACCCGTTAGGTGGTCAGACGATTACTAGATCCGTGCGGCGGCCAGACAATTACTGGACCCGTTAGGTGGTCAGACGTTTACTAGATCCATGAGGTGGCCAGACGATTACTAGATCCGTGAGGAAGCCAGACGATTGCTGGATCCGTGCGGCGGCCAGACGATTACTGGATCCATGCGGCGGCCAGACGATTACTGGATCCATGCGGCGGCCAGACAATTACTAGATCCGTGCGGTGGCCAGACTATAACTGGATCCGTGAAGTGGCCAGACGATTACTAGATCAGTGACGTGGCCAGACGATTACTAGATCCGTGCGGCGGCCAGACGATTACTGGATCCATGCGGCGGCCAGACGATTACTAGATCCGTGCGGTAGCCAGACGATTACTAGATCAGTGACGTGGCCAGACGATTATTAGATCCGTGCGGTGGCCAGACTATAACTGGATCCGTGAAGTGGCCAGACGATTACTAGATCAGTGACGTGGCCAGACGTTTACTAGATCCGTGCGGTGGCCAGACTATAACTGGATCCGTGAGGTGGCCAGACGATTACTAGATCCGTGCGGCGGCCATACGATTACTAGATCCGTGCGGCGGCCAGACGATTATTAAATCCATGAGGTGACCAGACGATTACTAGATCCGTGACGCGGCCAGACGATTACTGGATCCGTGCGGCAGCCAAACGATTACTGGATCCATGTGGCAGCCAGACGATTACTAGATCCGTGCGGTGGCCAGACTATAACTGGATCCGTGAGGTGGCCAGACGATTACTAGAACCGTGACGTAGCCAGATGATTATTAGATCCGTACGGCGGCCAGACGATTACTATATCCATGAGGTGGCCAGACGATTACTAGATCCGTGAGGTGGCCAGACGATTATTGGAACCGTTGGGTGGCCAGACGATTACTAGATCCTTGAGGCGGCCAGACGATTACTGGATCCGTTAGGTGGCCAGACGATTACTAGATCCGTTAGGTGGCCAGACAATTACTAGACCCGTGAGGTTGCCAGATGATTACTGGATCCGTGAGGTGGCCAGATGATTACTGGATCCGTTAGGTGGCCAGACGATTACTAGATCCGTGAGGTGGCCAGACGATTACTGGATCCGTGCGGCGGCCAGAAGATTACTGGATCCGTGAGGTGGCCAGATGATTACTGGATCCGTTAGGTGGCCAGACGATTACTAGATCCGTGAGGCGGCCAGACGATTACTAGATCCGTGAGGCGGCCAAATCATTACTAGATCCGTGAGGCGGCAAGACGATTACTGGATCCGTGTGGAGCCCAGACAATTACTAGATCCGTGAGGTGGTCAGACGATTACTAGGTCCATGAAGTGGTCAGACGATTACTAGGTCCATGAGGTGGTCAGACGATTACTAGGTCCATGAGGGGGTCAGACGATTACTAGATCCGTGAGGTGGTCAGACGATTACTGGATCAGTGCGGCAGCTAGACGATTACTGGATCCGTGAGGCGGCCAGACGATTACTAAATCCGTGCATCGGCCAGACGATTACTAGATCCGTGCGGTGGCCAGACTAAAACTGGATCCGTGAGGTGGCCAGACGATTATTAGATCCGTTACGTTGCCAGAGGATTACTAGATCCGTGCGGCGGCCAGACGATTACTATATCCGTGAGGTGGCCAGACGATTACTATATCAGTGAGGTGGCCAGACGATTACTATATCCGTGAGGTGGCCAGACGGTCAATGGATCCGTGAGGTGCCAGACGATTACTAGATCTGACCAGCGGCCAGACGATTACTGGATCCGTGAGGTGGCCAGACGATTACTAGATCCGTGCGGCGGCTAGACGACTGTTAGATCCGTGAGGTGGCCAGACGATTACGGGATCTATGCAGCAGCCAGACGATTACTGGATCCATGAGGCGGCCAGATGATTATTAGATCTGTGCGGCGGCCAGACGATTAATAGATCCGTGAGGTGGCCAGACGATTACTAGATCCGTGAGGCGACCACACTATTACTGGATCAGTTAGGTGGCCATACGATTACTAGATCCGTGAGGCGGCCAGACGATTACGGGATCCGTTAGGTGGCCAGACGATTACTAGATCCGTGAGGTGGCCAGATGATTACTGGATCCGTGAGGTTGCCACATGATTACTGGATCCGTTAGGTGGCAAGACGATTACTAGATCCGTGAGATGGCCAGACGATTACTGGATCCGTGCGGCGGCCAGAATATTACTGGATCCGTTAGGTGGCCAGACTATTACTAGATCCGTGCGGCGGCCAGACAATTACTAGATCCATGAGGCGGCCAGACGATTACTAGATCCGTGAGGCGGCAAGACGATTACTGGATCCGTGCGGAGCCCAGACAATTACTAGATCCGTGCGGCAGCCAGACAATTACTAGATCCGTGCGGCAGCCAGACTATAACTGGATCTGTGAAGTGGCCAGACGATTCCTAGATCCGTGACGTGGCCAGACGATTAATATATCCGTGCAGCGGCCAGACGATTACTATATCCGTGAGGCGGCCAAACGATTACTGGATACGTGCGGCGGCCAGACGATTATTAGATCAGTTAGGTGGCCAGACGATCTCTAGATCCGAGTGGCGGCCAGACGATTACTAAATCCCTGCAGCGGCCAGACGATTACTAGATCCGTGCGGCGGCCAGACGATTACTATATTCGTGTGGCGGCCAGACGATTACTGGATCCGTGCGGCGGCCAGACGATTACTAGATCCATTAGGTTGCCAGACGATTACTATATCCGTGCAGCGGCCAGACGATTACTAGATCCGAGAGGTGGCCAGATGATTACTGGATCCATGCGGCAGCCAGATGATTACTGGATCCGTGAGGCGGCAAGACGATTACTAGATCTGTTAGGTGGCTAGACGATTACTAGATCCGTGAGGTTGCCAGACGATTACTGAATCCATGCGGCGGCCAGACAATTACTGGACCCGTTAGGTGGTCAGACGATTACTAGATCCGTGCAGCAGCCAGACGATTAATGGACCCGTTAGGTGGTCAGACGATTACTAGATCCGTGAGATGGCCAGACGATTACTAGATCCGTGAGGAAGCCAGACGATTGCTGGATTCGTGCGGCGGCCAGACGATTACTAGTTCCGTGCAGCGGTCAGACGATTACTGGATCCATGCGGCAGCCAGACGATTACTAGATCCATGCGGTTGCCAGACTATAACTGGATCCGTGAAGTGGCCAGACGATTACTAGATCAGTGACGTGGCCAGACGATTACTAGATAATTGATTGATTAATTGATTGGTGACAATAGATCATGGTGCCGCAACATCGAGGTCATTTGGCACCGTACTAAAAACACTATGAATTAAAAAGCTACTTAAATACTACATAAAAAGAAAAATAAATCTACAGGAGGTGGAGAAAGCCACTTTCCTGTAGGAATTTTAACACTTCATGCCCCGGGGAGAGTGCCTCCTCCCCCAGCACCAGAGAGAGAGAGAAACTCCCATCTCTGCCCCGACACTGGGCGAGGTACTGCTCTCGCAATTCCCTCAGACTGGGGCACTCGACCAGCAAGTGCCGCACAGTCAGGGGAACTAAGCAATCATCACAATAGGGCTCAACTCCCCGGGACATGAGGAAACCGTGAGTGAGGCGGGTATGGCCCGTCCGTAGACGGGCCAATGCTGTCTCACGGCAGCGGCCTCGGACGTGCGCATAAACCAGGGGCTCACAGCCCTTGCGGTAATTGCACCCATCTTGGAGGTAGCTCTATTGACATTCCATCTCTCTTGCCAAACTACAACAATAGCAGCTCGAATTGTGGGAAACAGGTCTCTGTGAGGGACGGGGCAGGTAGTGACTTGACGTGAGGCGCCAGTCTTAGCTAACTCATCTGCCTTCTCCTTCCCTTTAACAGAGACATGGGCTGGTACCCAACAAAAAGAAATTATGTGCCCACGACGGGCTGCTAGTACGAGCCAGTTGAAAATTTCTGAGACTATTGGATGTGCGTTATTAAAATCCTCAAGGGCTGACAAAGCTGCTCTGGAGTCGGAAAAAATAACAAAACCTCCAACATTCAAGGTAAAAAGAGATTTTATCGCTACTAAAATGGCCCACAGCTCTGCGGTAAAAATTGATGTACAGGGGGGTAAACTGCCGCACCGGGTAAAATCAGGGAAGACAGCTCCAAATCCGACGCCTGCATCGGATTTGGAGCCGTCAGTAAAAATGGGCGTGCAACCCTCATGTACCGAGGCATGATCGGTGAACAAAGTCCTCGCAGCATGCTCCGACATAGCACTCTTGTTAGCCGGCATGTAACGGCAATACGATACTGCCAGCCGCTTCCACGGCGGGACATGCAATAATCGTGGGACAGCTATGGCAGGGTGAGGAAGGGACAACTCTTCAATCACGCCACGAGCCCGAAAGCCAAAAGGCTTTGGGAAGTGCGGGTGCTGGGTGAAAGTGGCGTCCCGTGAAGTGTCCGTCACAGCACTGTAAGTGGGATCACCATAGAGACTTTGGCATCTGAACCACAAACGTGCCATCTGAGTCTGACGGTGAAGGTCGAGGGGTAACACTCCTGCATTTACGAGTAGACTGGGGATTGGGCAAGACCGAAAGGCGCCCGTCGCCAGTCTGATTCCACCGTGATGTACAGAGTCGAGAGTACGAAGGCGAGGGGATGTGGCTGAAGCGTAGACTTGGGAACCGTAATCTAACTTCGACAGAACGAAACAGTGATATAAACGGAGGAGAATGGTGCGGTCAGCTCCCCAAGACACATGGGAAAGAAAACGGAGCAGGGACATCCGCCGCTGGCAAGCAGCTTTCAGGTCCCGCAGGTGTGGCAACCATGTAAGGCGTCTGTCAAGTATTAAGCCCAAGAATCAAGTCGTTTCAACTACTGGCAGTCTCCTGCCATAGAGGTATAGATCTGGATCCCTAAACTCACCTCTGCTTCGAGAGAAAAGCATAGCAACCGTCTTTGTGGGGGAAAAGTTAAAACCATGAATATCGGCCCAACGGGTGACCCGGCCAAGAGCCAACTGGATATGTCGCTCGGCCACATCGAGACGAGAGGAAGCGTAGGAGAGTGAAAAGTCATCCGCGTATAGCGTGCATCGAAAGTCCCGGTGGACGCACTCGGTGATGCTATTGATGGCAACGCTGAATAGAGTGACACTGAGGACACTACCTTGTGGGACTCCTTCTTCTTGCTCAAAAGAGCTAGAAAGAGCAGTGCCCACCCTCACCCTAAAAGTACGGTCTTGTAAAAAAGACCGGAGGAACAGAGGGAGGTGACCACTGAGTCCAACCGTATGGAGAGCTCGTAGAATGCCATACCTCCAGGTGGTGTCGTATGCCTTTTCAAGGTCGAAAAAGACGCTCACAACCCGCTGCCTGCTAGCAAAAGCTTGGCAGTTAGTTTTTTCTAATCGCAGAAGAGCGTCTAAAGTAGAGCGAGATCGACGAAAACCACACTGTACTGCCGAAAGATGGCCACCCTTCTCAAGGAACCAGACTAGACGAGTGTTAACCATCTTCTCAAAAACTTTAATCATGCAAACGGTAAAGGCAATGGGTCGATAGCTAAGGGGGAGTGAGGCGTTCTTTCCAGGCTTGGGGATTGGTATGACTATAGCAGACTTCCAGGAGGGTGGTACGTATCCGTCACTCCACATCCTATTAAATAATCCTAGGAGGAAGGACAGTGATCCAGAATTTAGGTGACGGATCATTGAGTATGTAATGTTATCTGCCCCTGGGGAAGAGTCCTTACACGAAGATAAAGCTGAACGCAGTTCCGGTGGAGAGTAAGGGACATTGTAGTTTTCACCCCCACGAGATGAAAAGTCTAGTTGGCGAGCCTCGTCTGCCTCAAACTGGCGACGCACTGCTGGAGATCTCGAGGCCCGGCTGGACACCAAAGAAAAAGTCTCAGCGAGTGTGTTGGCTACCGCCTGGCTGTTAGATACCTTATCCCCATTGACATGGAGGACCAGAGGCGGGCCTGGAGAGAACTTTCCTGCTATCTTCCGCACGCGCTTGAATACCTGCGACATAGGTGTCTGCACGTTCAATGTGGAGACAAAAGATGCAAGGGACTTACGGCGAGCATCCTTGAGGACTCGAGGAGCCTTAGCTCTAGCCAGTCTGTATTGTCCCCGGAAAAATTCAGTTTTGTGTCGACGGTACCTACCAGAAGCTCGACGACGCTCTGTCACTGCCTGTCTACACTCATCAGACCACCAGGGGACCGGTCGGCGCTTGGTAAACTCTGTGGTCTGAGGGATGGAAAGTTCACCAGCTCGCTGGAGTATAGATGTAAAATACTCGACAGCGCTGTCTATGTCTAAAAACTCATCAACCTCGCAGTCAACTATGGCAAGTTGTTTAAAAAGTCCCCAGTCAGCACGGTCTAGCCGCCAGCGGGGGACACGGGGTAAGGGGAGGACGTCGGGAGAAGACAGGAGTATAGGGTAGTGGTCACTCCCACAAAGATCTCCTGTGACGCTCCATGTGAAGTCAAGTAGGGTGTCGGGAGAACACAATGATAAATCTAGGGCCGAGGTGGTGTCTGTCTGGATGTGGTAGTGTGTATGGTCACCGTTGTTAAAAATACCTAGATCTAAGGCTTCAACCACAGTGGCAATCATTGCTCCCCTGGGGTTGATAAGTGTATCTCCCCACAGGGTGTGCCGACCATTAAAATCTCCTAAAACAATAAACGGGGAAGGCAATTGCTGGACTAGGGAAACGAAGTCCTCTCTGTCTACTGGAGAATTGGGAGGGAGGTATAAAGAGCAGACAGTGTAAGTTCTCCTGAGGTGGAGCTGGACAGCCACCAGCTGCAGGGGGGAGACAATATTAAAAGATGTAAAAGCAATGCCTCGTGAGTTATCTAAAAAAATTGCTGTTCCACCATGATGGCCTTGCGCGCGATCATGAGGAGAGTAAAAGCCAGAGTAACCCCTGGGTGTAAGATGGGAGGACGAACCAATCATAGTCTCCTGCAGACAGACACAGACCGGCTGGTGTCTTCGCAGGAGTAGACTGAGCTCCTCCCAATTCCCTCTCAACCAACGAAGGTTCCACTGTAAAATATTAAAAATATTAAAATTAACGGTGCGTGGGGAGGCCCCTAGAGGAGACCCTCCCAACACCAGTATCCTTCTTGCTCTTACCCTGCCTAATGGCAGTGGCTAGAGCAGTGGAGGCAGTGGACAATCGCCTTGCAGTCTTTCCTAGCCCAGTGGCCAGTGAGGTGGCCACAGCAGCAGGAGCAGTGATGACGGCATGAGCCGACAACGGGGTAGGAGTGACGGCCGGAGCCGACACCAAGGCGGGAGTAACGGCCGTAGCCGACACAGGGGCGGGAGTAACGGCCAGAGCCGTCACCGGGGCAGGAGTGTTGGTGGAAGTCAACACCGAGGTGGGAGTGACGGTCGGAGCCGACACCAGGGGGGGAGTGACGACCGGGGCCGACAGCGGGGTGGGAGTGACTGCCGGAGCCGACACCGGGGTGGGAGTGACGGCCGGAGCCGACACCGGGGTAGAAGTGACGGCCGGTGCCGACACCGAGGTGGGAGTGACAGCCGGAGCCGACACCGTAGTGGGAGTGACGGCCGGAGCCAACACCGGGGTGGGAGTGACGGCCGGAGCCGACACCAGGGTAGAAGTGACGGCCGGAGCCGACACCGGGGTAGAAGTGACGGCCGGAGCCGACACCGGGGTGGGAGTGACGGCCGGAGCCGACACCTGGGTGGGAGTGACGGTCAGAGCCGACACCGGGAAGGAAGTGACGGCCGAAGCCGACACTGGGGTAGAAGTGACGGCCGGAGCCAACACTGGTGGGGGCCTTCGAGACCCACCAGAGGGTGTAGAGGATCGTGCCTCCTTAGGAAGGGGCACCTCCTCGATTACTAAATCCGTGCAGCGGCCAGACGATTACTGGACCCGTTAGGTGGTCAAATGATTACTAGATCCGTGAGGTGGCCAGACGATTACTAGATCCGTGAGGAAGCCAAACGATTAGTGGATCCGTGCGGCGGCCAGACGATTACTAGATCCGTGCGGCGGCCAGACGATTACTGGATCCATGCGGAAGACAGACGATTACTAGATCCATGCGGTGGCCAGACTATAACTGGATCCGTGAAGTGGCCAGACGATTACTAGATCAGTGACGTGGCCAGACGATTACTAGATAAGTGCGGTGGCCAGACTATAACTGGATCCGTGAGGTGGCCAAACGATTACCAGATCCGTGCGTCGGCCAGAAGATTATTAGATCCGTGAGGTGGCCAGAGGATTACTAGATCCGTGACGCGGCCAGACGATTACTGGATCCGTGCTGCAGCCAAACAATTACTGGATCCGTGTGGCGGCCAGACGATTACTAGATCCGTGCGGTGTCCAGACTATAACTGGATCCGTGAGGTGGCCAGACGATTACTAGAACCGTGACGTAGCCAGGTGATTATTAGATCCGTACCGCGGCCAGACGATTACTATATCCATGAGGTGGCCAGACGATTACTAGATCCGTGAGGTGGCAAGACGATTACTGGATCCGTGAGGTGGCCAGACGATTACTAGATCCGTGCGGCGGCCAGACGATTACTGTATCCGTGAGGTGGCCAGACCATTACTAGATCCGTAAGGTGGCCAGACGATTACTAGGTCCATGAGGTGGTCAGACGATTACTAGGTCCATGAGGTGGTCAGACGATTACTAGGTCCATGAGGTGGTCAGACGATTACTAGATCCGTGAGGTGGTCAGACGATTACTGGATCAGTGCGTTAGCTAGACGATTACTGGATCCGTGAGGCAGCCAGACGATTACTAGATCTGTGCAGCAGCCAGGCGATTACTAGATCCGTGCGGCGGCCAGACTAAAACTGGATCCGTGAGGTGGCCAGACGATTACTAGATCCGTGAGGTGGCCAGACGGTTAATGGATCCGTGAGGTGGCCAGACGATTACCAGATCTGACCGGCGGCCAGACGATTACTGGATCCGTGAGGTGGCCACACGATTACAAAATCCGTGCGGCGGCCAGACGACTACTAGATCCGTCAGGTGGCCAGACGATTACTAGATCCGCGAGGTGGTCAGACGATTACTGGATCCGTGAGGTGGCCAGACGATTACGGGATCTATGCAGCAGCCAGACGATTACTGGATCCATGTGGCGGCCAGATGATTAATAGATCTGTGCGGCGGCCAGACGATCAATAGATCCGTGAGGTGACCAGACGATTACTAGATCCGTGAGGCGGCAACACTATTACTGGATCCGTTAGGTGGCCAGACGATTACTACATCCGTGAGGCGGCCAGACGATTACTGGATCCGTTAGGTGGCCAGACGATTACTAGTTCCGTTAGGTGGGCAGACGATTACTAGATCCGTAAGGTGTCCAGATGATTACTGGATCCATGAGGTGGCCAGATGATTACTGGATCCATTAGGTGGCCAGACGATTACTAGATCCGTGAGATGGCCAGACGATTACTGGATCCGTGCGGCGGCCAGAAGATTACTGGATCCGTTAGGTGGCCAGACTATTACTAGATCCGTGCGGCGGCCAGACGATTACTAGATCCTTGAGGCGGCCAGACGATTACTAGATCCGTGAGGCGGCAAGACGATTACTGGATCCATGCGGAGCCCAGACAATTACTAGATCCGTGCGGCAGCCAGACAATTACTAGATCCGTGCGGCAGCCAGACTATAAATGGATCTGTGAAGTGGCCAGACGATTCCTAGATCCGTGACGTGGCCAGACGATTACTAGATCCGTGCAGCGGCCAGACGATTACTATATCCGTGAGGAGGCCAAATGATTACTGGATACGTGCGGCGGCCAGACGATTATTAGATCCGTTAGGTGGCCAGACGATTTCTAGATCCGAATGGCGGCCAGATGATTACTAAATCCCTGCGGCGGCCAGACGGTTACTAGATCCGTGCGGCGGCCAGACGATTACTGGATCCGTGCGGCGGCCAGACGATTACTAGATCCATTAGTTTGCCAGACGATTACTATATCCGTGCAGCGGCCAGACGATTACTAGATCCGAGAGGCGGCCAGATGATTACTAGATCCGTGAGGCGGCAAGACAATTACTGGATCCGTGCGGCGGCCAGACGATTACTAGATCCATTAGGTTGCCAGACGATTACTATATCCGTGCAGCGGCCGGACGATTACTAGATCCGAGAGGCGGCCAGATGATTACTAGATCCGTGAGGCGGCAAGACGATTAATGGATCCGTGCGGAGCCCAGACAATTACTAGATCCGTGCGGCAGCCAGACTATAACTGGATCTGTGAAGTGGCCAGATGATTCTTAGATCCATGACGTGGCCAGACGATTACTAGATCCGTGCAGCGGCCAGACGATTACTATATCCGTGAGGCGGCCAAACGATTACTGGATACGTGCGGCGGCCAGACGATTATTAGATCCGTTAGGTGGCCAGACGATTTCTAGATCCGAGTGGCGGCCAGACGATTACTAAATCCCTGCGGTGGCCAGACGATTACTAGATCCGTGCGACGGCCAGACGATTACTATATTCGTGCGGTGGCCAAACGATTACTGGATCCGTGCGGCGGCCGGACGATTACTAGATCCATTAGGTTGCCAGACGATTACTATATCCGTGCAGCGGCCAAACGATTACTAGATCCGAGAGGTGGCCAGATGATTACTGGATCCGTGCGGAAGGCAGATGATTACTGGATCCGTGAGGCAGCAAGACGATTACTAGATCTGTTAGGTGGCTAGACGATTACTAGATCCGTAAGGTTGCCAGACGATTACTGAATCCATGCGGCGACCAGACAATTACTGGACCTGTTAGGTGGTCAGACGATTACTAGATCCGTACGGCGGCCAGACGATTACTGGACCCGTTAGGTGGTCAGACGATTACTAGATCCGTGAGGTGGCCAGACGATTACTAGATCCGTGAGGAAGCCAGACGATTGCTGGATCCGTGCGGCGGCCAGACGATTACTGGATCCGTGCGGCGGCCAGACGATTACTGGATCCATGCGGCGGCTAGACGATTACTAGATCCATGCGTTGGCCAGACTATAACTGGATCCGTGATGTGGCCAGACGATTACTAGATCAGTGACGTGGCCAGACGATTACTAGATCCGTGCGGTGGCCAGACTATAACTAGATCTGTGAGGTGGCCAGACGATTACTAGATCCGTGCGGCGGCCAGACGATTACTAGATCCGTGCTGCGGCCAGACGATTATTAGATCCGTGAGGTGGCCTGACGATTACTAGATCCGTGACGCGGCCAGACGGTTACTGGATCCGTGCGGCAGCCAAATTATTACTGGGTCCGTGTGGCGGCCAGACGATTACTAGATCCGTGCGGTGGCCAGACTATAACTGGATCCATGAGGTGGCCAGACGATTACTAGAACCGTGACGTAGCCAGATGGTTATTAGATCCGTACGGCGGCCAGACGATTACTATATCCATGAGGTGGCCAGACGATTACTAGATCCGTGAGGTGGCCAGACGATTACTGGATCCGTGAGGTGGCCAGGCGATTACTAGATCCGTGCGGCGGCCAGACGATTACTGGATCCGTGAGGTGGCCAGACAATTACTAGATCCGTGAGGTGGCCAGACTATTACTATGTCCATGAGGTGGTCAGACGATTACTAAGTCCATGATGTGGTCAGACGATTACTAGGTCCATGAGGTGGTCAGACGATTACTAGATCCGTGAGGTGGTCAGATGATTGCTGGATCAGTGCGGCAGCTAGACGATTACTGGATCCGTGTGGCGGCCAGACGATTACTAGATCCGTACAGCGGCCAGACGATTACTAGATCCGTGCCGCGGCCAGACTAAAACTGGATCCGTGAGGTGGCCAGACGATTACTAGATCCGTTACGTTGCCAGAGGATTACTAGATCCGTGCGGCGGCCAGACGATTACTATATCCGTGAGGTGGCCAGACGATTACTATATCAGTGAGGTGGCCAGACGATTACTATATCCGCGAGATGGCCAGACGGTTAATGAGTCCGTGAGGTGGCCAGACGATTACTAGATCTGACCGGCTGCCAGACGATTACTGGATCCGTGAGGTGGCCAGACGATTACTAGATCCGTGCGGTGGCCAGACGACTGCTAGATCCGTGAGGTGGCCAGACGATTACTAGATCCGCGAGGTGGTCAGACGATTACTGGATCCGTGAGGTAGCCAGACGATTACGGTATCTATGCAGCAGCCAGACGATTACTTGATCCATGAGGCGGCCAGATGATTAATAGATCTGTGCGGCGGCCAGACGGTTAATAGATCCGTGAGGTGGCCAGACGATTACTAGATCCGTAAGATGGCCAGACGATTAATAGATCTGTGAGGTGGCCAGACGATTACTGGATCCGTGCGGCGTCCAGACGATTACTAGATCCGTGCGGCAGCCATCCGATTGATAGATCAGTGAGGTGGTCAGAGGATTACTAGATCCGTGAGGTGGCCAGACGATTACTGGATCCGTCCTGCAGCCAGACGATTACGGGATCCGTGTGGCGGCCAGACGATTACTAGATCCGTGTGGCGGCCATCCGATTGATAGATCAGTGAGGTGGTCAGAGGATTACTAGATCCGTGAGGTGGCCAGACGATTACTAGATCCGTGCGGCGGCCAGATGTTTACTGGATCCGTGAAGTAGCCAGACGATTACCATATCTGTGAGATGGCCAGACGATTAATGGAACCGTGAGGTGGCCAGACAATTACTAGAACCGTGCGGTGGCCAGAGGATTACTGGATCCGTGAGGCAACCAGATGATTATTATATCCGTTAGGTGGCCAGACCCGTGAGGCGGCTAGACGATTACTGGGTTCGTGGGGCAGTCAGACAATTACTGGATCCGTGTGGCGGCCAAACGATTACAAGATCCATGCGGCGGCCAGACTATAACTGGATCCGTAAGGTGGCCAGACGATTACTAGATCCGTGACGTGGCCAGATGATTACTAGATCCATGCGGCGGCCAGACGATTACTAGATCAGTGAGGTGGCCAGACGATTACTAGATTCGTGCGGCGGCCAGACGATTACTAGATCAGTGAGGTGGCCAGACGATTACTAGATCCGTGAGGTGGTCAGACGATTACTGGATCCGTAAGGCGGCCAGACGATTACTAGATCCGTGCAGCGGCCAGATGACTCATGGATCCGTGAGGCGGCCAGACGATTACTGGATCCGTAAGGCGGCCAGACCATTACTGGATCCGTAAAGCTGCCAGACGATTACTAGATCCGTGAGGTGGCCAGACGATTACTGGATCCGTGATGTTGCCAGACGATTACCAGATATGTGAGGTGGCCAGACGATTACCAGATCTGTGAGGTTGCCAGACGATTACTGGATCCGTGATGTTGTCAGACGATTACCAGATCTGTGAGGTGGCCACCATATTACTTAATCCGTGCAGCGGCCAGACGATTACTAGAACCGTGAGGTGGCAAGACGATAACTAGATCTGTGAGGTGGCCAAACGATTACTAGATCCGTGCGGCCGCCAGACGATTACTGGATCCGTTTGGTGGACAGACGATTGCTAGATCCGTGAGGTGGCCAGATGATTACTAGATCCATGAAGTGGCCAGACGATTACCAGACATGTCAGGTGGCCAGACGATTACTGGATCTGTGAGGTGGCCAGACAATTATTGGATTCGTGCGGCAGCCAGACGATTACTGGATCCGTGAGGCGGCCAAACGATTACTAGATCCGTGCGGTGGCCAGACGATTAATTGATCTGTGAGGTGGCCAGACGATTACTAGATCCGTGAGGTGGCCAGACGATTAATTGATCCGTGAGGTGGCCGGACGATTACTAGATCCGTGAGGTGGCCAGACGATTAATTGATCCGTGAGGTGGCCAGACGATTACTAGATCCGTAAGGTGGCCAGTAAGTTATTTATGTCAACTGATACAAAAGATAAAATAGAGCAACACCTGAAAACAAATCATGAAATGAAAGAGAATTAGAGTGGTTTCACGGAAGGAGGAAGAATAGAAAACAACTTATTTATTCTAAAACACTGAATAGAAAAAACCTATGAAAAAAGGAAAGTTTGATAGTGATATTAATTGACTTCGCAAAAGCATATGACTCAGTAGATAGAAAAAAAAATGATTGAAAACCTTAAAGACAACAAAGTACATGAAAATGCAATATATGTGATAGCAGACACTTACACAGGAGACAAAACCACACTCGAAAAGGGAAATGAAAATAAAACAGAAATAAACATAAGTAGTGGTATTAGACAAGGTTGCACTGGTTCCACTACAATATTTAAATTGCTAACATAATATATAATAAACAAGCTGGAAAGTGAATGTGAAGGATATCAAGATGATGCATTGAAAATAGTAGCTTTGTTCTTTGCAGATGATGGATTATTACTTGCAAAAACACTACAAGAAGCTGAGAGAACAGTGAGAGTCCCATAACTTCCTATTTGCCCTGATGATGGTCCTAGCACAGATGGCATCCAGGCGGCGGTATTCTTCCCCGGCTGTTGTTAGTGGTGCCTTACACCACCTGTTCCAAGCCTGGTGACGGTTCCAGGGGCAGGGAAGAGCTGTTGGAAGGGATCCTCTGCGCCGCTTCATACTTCTGCCACTCTGAGGTGATGTTCCAGCGTGGCAGACATCCTGGACGTGGCCTTGGGGAGGCGTTGGGGAGAGTGGCCAGCAAGGGGAGATGATCACTTCCCATGTAGGGTCCGGTGGAGAAGGTGCAGGTGTTGAAGGCTGGGTCACCGAGGAACAGGTCCAGGACTGAAGGGGCTGCGGTGTGGGGGTGAAACCTGGTGGCAGTTCTGGAGGGCTCAGCAGCGACAGGTGGAGGGAATCTATGAGGACCTGGTGTAGTGTGTTGCCTGAGGTGTTTTTGTGGTTGGGCGGTAAGGTTGGGTCCCAGTGTTGGTGGTGGGCGTTAAAATCTCTCATGATGAGCACAGGGGGTGGTAGGTGGGAGAAGTAATGCTCGTAGTCCTGGTAGGATGCGGCTCTACCTGGGTTGTAGCACACTGCCACAGTGAGCCAGCCCCTCCTCAGGCTGACTCTGGCAGCGACCGCCTCCAGGTGTCCGTCCCGCCTCCGAGGGAGAAGAAGCTGGGAGTGGACGAGTGTGTCCCTCAGAAGAGAAGCACTCCCCCACCTCGTCTCTGGTGGCGGTCCTCTCTAAAGATGGTGTACCCAGGGAGATTGAGTGAGAGGTGGGGGGGAGCCATGTCTCACACATCCCAACCACAGAAGGCAGTGTGTCCCTCAGGTAAATATGAAGCTCTTGAGTCTTCCTGGGGAAGGACCTAGCGTTCCACAGCATAAATGTGAGGGCCATTATGCGAGGATTGCAGTCAGGAGCATGGAGATGGTGGGCCACAGCTTGGAAAGTATGTTATGGACAGATTCACCTGACTGGTACATGTGGTGGAACTCCCACAGGAGGGTGAAAATCTTGGGGATGACCTCATCCTTGGTGGGAGATGTGGTGGTAGTGGTTGGTGGTCCATGTCCTGGTGGTTGCGGTGTTGGTGGTCGTATTGGCTGGCTGCTGTATGCTGGCGGGAGGGTGATGGTATGTTGGGCTGTGTTGCCGCTTACCATTTCTTGCCTGTGTTTGGCAGGGGGATGGTGGATCTCTGCACGGGTTGTGTCCTGTTGCAGGTCACTACCTGGGGCTGCGGTGAGGAAGGTTGAGGGCTCTGGAGCCTTCCCTGGTGGTCTGCTGGGTTGTTTGCGCTGGGTGTTTGGTGGCAGTGCTGCAGCGCTAAGAGTCCGGGTGTCAGGAGTGAGAGCTACAGGTGGTGAAGGCACTCCAGGTGGAACGGTATCAGTGGCAGTAGTTGGTGTGTTAGTGACTGAGGGTGCATCAGGGTTGGTGGGAACGGGTGCTTACAGTTTCTTCCTCCTCCTCCTCCTCCTCCTCCTCCTCCTACTCCTCCTCCATTCACAGTCTGACCTTCCTTCATTCACGGTCTGACCTTCCTAGTGTCAACACCTCGGCCTGATCCCTCCGCGATCTCTCCGTGACCTCTGCTGTACTTTGCTGTCCTGCAAAACACGCTAAGTTTTTTCTAAACGTTATATTTCACCAAATTAATTTACCTTCCTTCAATTACTTATTTACAAATATCACAAATAACACAAATTACACCACACAGACAGCAGTGATAGACATTACAAGTTAATTTCACATTACAAGTTAATTTCGCACCACTCTCTTTTGTCGCATATATATTTATCCCTTTCTCTAATTTCAAAGCCGTAAAACCTTCTGTTTGTAAACCAAATAGAGTTTGTAGTTTGATAAGTGGTATAAAAAAATTTTATTTTAGACGTAGTTCAGTTTATTTTATTTATTTATTTACTTATTTATTTATTTGTTTATTTATTTTTGTCCCCTTTCATATAAAGAAATAGGCGTAACTCATGTACTAAGTGCGTTAGCTTATCGGTTGTACAATATAAAGTGTGTTCTATGTAAGGTTATTCGTTACTTATAGTTTACAAGTAACTGTAAAGTAATTAGCTATACCTCACTTTCTCAACGGTCCCTGCCAGCCGCCCCTTCCCCCTTTTAATCCCCACTTAAACCTGACCTGACCTGTACATATTCTTGACCTGACTCACGTCCGCACAGTAATTTACTCAATGTGATTATCCCGCGTTCTTCCATTGAGATAAACCCTCGCCCTCACACTAAGTCAAACTCTCGTATTCAAAATGCTCCAGCCATTCACAAAAATATTAAAGTTTGTTACCTAAATGCACGAAGCATTAAAAATAAATTTCAGGATCTTGAAGAGATCGTTTGCCTGGAGGAATATGATATCATCGGTGTTACGGAATCTTGGATTGACTCAAAAAACAGATTTTTTTGCTGAATTTTCAATACCGGGATATAGCTTATACAGCAGTGAAAGACACCAAAGAAAATGAGGCGGGGTACTCCTTTACGTTAAATCTACTCTCCACCCACTTGCATTATCGAAACAAGCGATTGAAAATATCAATGCAACGTACATTCAGTTAAAAGTAAACTCGCGTAAAATAGCTATCGGTCTCATTTATCGACCTCCTGTACAGTCACATTCAATCGACGATAAACTTTACGAACAACTTGCAGAAATTAGTTGTCAAAATGAAAGTATAATATTCGGTGATCTAAATTTATCTGTCACCAAATGGGGATGTCCTCTCACTTCACACTCCGGTCACGATCTCTACGTAAACTTACTAGAAAGCTCTTTTCACCAACATGTCGAACACCCAACTCGAGGAAATAATATTTTAGACATTATTCTTTCAACCGAACAAAGCCTTGTCAACAATGTTATTGTAGGATGCGAGTTTAGTTCGAGTGACCACAGGGTAATCACATATAACATTGAAGTAGAAAAACCTAAAATAAAAGAAAATAAAGAAAAAGTACCAGATTATAGAAGGGCAGACTTTAATAAATTTAGAAGGTCTCTAGCAAACTGAAAATGGAATCATTTATTGAATCATAATGATATAAACACTGCGTGGCAAGTATTCACGAACAAATTAAAACAAACGGTAGAATCCTGTATTCCACTACGTAACAGACGTAAAATTCAAAATAGCAAACCTAAATGGTGGAACAGCGAAATTAAAAACAGCCTTTTAGCCATGCGTATCAAAAATACAAAACCACGAAGGATATTAACGACAAGCTTGAACACGATAGAATACGACGTATCACTAAAAGACTGATAAAGCAAAGTAAACAAAATGTCGAACTCCATGTAGCAAACTCGTGCAAATTGAATCCTAAAGAATTTTATAGTTATATTAGAAAAAAGAAAGTACTCACCTCAACTATCGGTCCTCTATCGACAGCCAACGGAGAACACACCGAAGACGAATTCGTTATGATTAACGTATTAAATGAGTATTTTGCGTCAGTTTTCACCGATGAAAATAATTCATTGAACCTTCCCACTCCCCGAATGTATAACAATAATACCTACCTAAATACATGCGTATTCCATGAAAACGATATACTAAGTGCGATCAATAACCTGAAAACTAACAAAACACCCGGTCCAGACCAGATCTCATCTAGAATACTTAAGGAGGCCAAAAATGAACTCGTTAAGCCACTTTGCATTATATTCAATAAATCAATATCAACTGGCAGAGTCCCTCGCGAATGGAAATTGGCAAACGTCACTCCGATCTTTAAAAAAGGTAATAAATCTCACCCCGGTAATTATCGTCCAATTAGTTTAACGTCAGTAGTAAACAAGTTGATGGAATCGATCCTTAGAGACAAAATTGTATATTACTTGGAAAAGAACAGCATTATCAAAGACTCACAACACGGTTTCAGAAATAAGAGATCATGCCTCACAAATTTATTCGATTTCTTCAATGAGGTATATAATTTGTACGATAACACGAAAGCAATTGATATAATCTACTTAGACTTCCAGAAAGCGTTCGATAAAGTGCCTCACAAACGTCTTTTAAGTAAAGTAAAAGCCCATGGTATAACGGAAAACCTTAGTAAGTGGATAGAAGACTGGTTATCAGAACGTAAACAGCGAGTCGTAATTAACGGAAAAACGTCAGAGTGGGTAAACGTAAACAGCGGCGTTCATCAGGGGTCTGTATTGGGACCAATACTTTTTATAATTTACATTAATGATATCGACGAGGTATCACTTGCAAAATTTCGAAATTCGCCGACGACACAAAAATCGCAAATAAGGTAAACTCGGAAACTCAGCGTAAACTAATGCAAAACGATTTGAATGTTTTAGTCGATTGGTCCAAAATATGACAAATGAACTTTAATTCAGAAAAATGTCACGTACTCCACGTTGGAAATAGTAACCCCCAAATAAATTATACAATGGATAACGTTCAACTCAAAAACGTAGTTAAAGAAAAAGACCTTGGTGTAATAGTCTCAACTGACCTTAAACCTAAACTTCAATGCGCCGAGGTAGTAAAAACTGCTAATAAATTAGTCAGTTTTATTGGAAGAGCTTTCAAATTCAAATCAGAAAAAATCATACTAACCCTGTATAACTCACTTGTACGTCCCCACCTGGAGTACTGCGTACAGTTCTGGTCACCTTACTACCGTAAAGACATTAATAAATTAGACAGAATTCAACGTAGAATAACCAAAATGATTCCAAGACTGCGCAATAAACCATACGATGAACGTCTTAAAGAATTTAATTTATTTTCTCTTTCTAAACGCAGAATAAGAGGAGACCTTCTAACAGTATTCAAAATGTTTAAAGGATTCACAAATTTAAAGCCGGACGACTACTTTACTATTGACCGTTCAAGCATCACCCGCAACAATGGCTTCAAAATAATTGGAAAACGATTTATAACTAACGAAGCCAAGTACTTTTTCTTCAATCGAGTCGTAAATATATGGAATGGACTGCCATCAAACGTCGTCAACTCGAGTACAATAGAAACTTTTAAAAATCGTCTCGACAAACATCTTGAATGTAATCCCCGGCTGGCAATGTTCGTTACAGAATAAATATAGACATTTTCAAATCTTAAATGTAATTAAAGGATTCATGGTGTAGAGTGACTCAGACTGGTGGGGGGCTGCAGCTGTTGGTTGTCAGGGTACGGAGCGATCCCTTGATCCGAAGTAAATGAAAATCAAATCTCTACCTGAACAGCAGTTGCAGTACGACTCCTACTGGTCTGTGTCTACTGCACCAGTTCCCATTTGATATGAGCATGCGATTCTGTACCAGCATTAGTGGTAGTATAGTATAGTATAGTATAGTATAGTATAGTATAGTATACTATTTCACACTTACCTCGAAAATTCCATGTAGTTTTTCTATACTACATGGTATCACTTATTTTCCTGCCAGCTTCGGCTGGAGGGATGGGTGGGAGGGGAGGAGCCTTCCACTGTACTATCCCTTCTCTAATTCAAGTAGTTAGTGTAGAGTAGTTATATCAAACAGCCTTCGCAGGGACCCTAGGGTCTGTTGCTGTTTGTGTTCCCTTGTATTCCCTTGTATTCCTCCTCCTCCTCCTCCCTGTGGTCTTGCAGGGTAGCAAATCTATTGGCTGTAACAATGGATGAGTATGACAGGCCTGGCTGGTCGGTGTGTGGGCGAGGCCGGATGATGGTTGCCGGGGGTGAGGTGGATTGTGGCCTGTGTCGTGGCTGCAGATTAGGGGAAGGTAAGTCTCTTAACTGTTGATTAATATGCTGTAGGGACTTACCATTTCTTGCTTGAGCGGTGTATAGGTCCTGGGCTTGTTTTTTGTGGGGGCAGTGCACAGACTTGGGACCATGTGGTCCCCGACACTGGAAACAGTGGTGTGGTCTAGTGCAGGTGTGGTCGGCTGTCCTGAAAGAGTGAGGGCCATTGCATCGTCTGCATCTCTCCTGTGCCCTGCAGGTGTTGACGGAGTGGCCGATCTTGAGGCATTTTGGGCAGCGCAGGAGGGGCAGTAGGTAAGGTCGTGGGAAATAAACCAGCCCACTGATGATCACCTTGGTGGGGATGTGGCCCCTAACCTTTAGGCGCAGCCACCTACCACTGTATGTCCTTGGGAGGAGACGCTGCGGGATCCAGGATATCTCCAGCACTTCTCCTCCGTCCAGGCTCCTGTAGTCGTCCCACAACTCGTCCAGGGTGTTTTTGTCGTTGAGCGGGTCCCACCACTCTGGGGTAGTTGTATATTTCTGCCCCCCATGTCGGCCCTCCTGCAGGTGACCTCCCATTCTCCCAGGGTGAGGGTAGGTTTCTTAAGGTCAGGGATCTTGGGCAGGTTGTGTTCCCACACCGCCACCACCAGGGATGATCCGTCACCTAGGGGTCATGTTTCCCCCTCGAGGAGGTATTTGCTCAAGGGAGATCGCATGAGGACGTAACTGACCTTTCTCGGGTTAGAAAATATGCGGGAGCCTGTGGTGGAGCGTAGCAGGAAGGAGACCATGGTGCTGTCGGGAGACGGTGTTGAAGGTGGCGGTGGCGGCGGCAGCATAGACCGCTTAGGGTCTCTCACCCTGTCGTCGGTGTCTGGCGAGAGTGTCCTTCCTCGCTTACGGGTAGTTGTATGCCAGTCATCACCAGCGGGTAAATCATCTTCAGTCATTGTTTGGTCTTGTCCTAAGTCCGGGATGGTGGCGGTGCCTGAGCTAGTAGCAGCCATGATGACAACAAACCCTTATGTGCACAACTGTCACACCAACACTCAGTTATCATCACAGTTTAACCACAGCTGCGTGATCACTAGGTGTTTATGCAGCTTCAGGTGACTCGGTGTGGCTTAATTACCCTTAATAACGGAGTAATTAGGGTTTAAACAACACTCCACGTAAGGCTACCTTCTCCTTCTTGGGAATTTGATGGGGCCGATTAGTAAACAAACTTGATCTTGGGTCATTTCTGATCTGATCTGATCTCAGATTGTTTGGAGGAAGAGGACAGGAAACGAAAAGGACAGGTCATCTCGACTCGCGCTAGAACCACGGTAGAGTGAAGGCCAGGATGGCCTTAACTGAGGTAAATATTACACCCTTCCCTCTACCGCTCTCCACAGCCACACGCCTCATCTCCCGGGTCTGCCGCTCCACCTGGAATAACACGCTCGGCGATGCCCTCCGCACCAACTCCATGGGCCATTACCGAAGTGACTCTTCCCCCCAGCCGTGGATACGACAAAAATCCCGTGTCCTGGATGTCACCCTCACCCGCCTCCGCCTGGGGCACACGACACTCACAGCTCACCTGCTCCGTCTTCGTCTGTCCCCTGACCCCGACTGCCCCTGGTGCAGGAACGTCCCCGAGACTATTGAACACTTTCTGCTGCAGTGTCCGCGCTTCCACTCCCACCGTGTAGTGCTACAGTCTCAACTCCTCGCCCTGAACGTCAACACCTTTGACCTGCCCACCCTGCTGGCGGCGGCTGGCGTCCACCCCTCCCGGCAACACGCCTTCATCCGCCTCATCTGTGCCTTCCTGAGGAGGGCAGGTCAACTACCGCGCCTGTGATAGCATCATAGGACATCACCAGGGCTCATAGTGTTCCCCAAGGGATCCTCGCAGCCCTAA
>JAPQNM010000039.1:7848037-7853037 GCA_029783475.1 Metacarcinus magister
GTAATATATATTTTCTTAATACTGTGTTTATCGGTACTTGTTACATACCATAAGGATCGGAAAACGCTGCAGATTCTGAATCCATGATTGAAAACTCAATACGAGTAAAACGAAAGGAGTTACAGCTAGTTTCAGTAGAAAATGTGATGAAAACCAGTTTTTATACACTATTTCAGGATGGCAGAGTCTGTTTGAATACTCCTGTAGTATACATAGCCTTCCTCTGACCTTCTTAAATGCTGCTGCATCAAGATAAGGCTCACTAGAATTAGGTATCTATATAGAGGCAGAAAACAACTCAATTCCCACCGCTCGTTCGGTCATGACCGGCCGATCCAAATCTTCACTACTGACTGTCACCGACCGGTGGTGCCAATGGCTATGGAAGTGATTTATTTTCATTAAAAAAATGTAATGCAGTACTTTTATTGCAATGTCAAGCTCCATCAAGAGCTATCAGTAACCCACGTATACTCCTACACAGGACCCGTTACCCCGTAAGGCACGCGTATACTCTTAACTTCCACGAATATTCTTGTAATGACTGTTACAGTTCAAAGCAGTTCATAACTATGCCTTACAACACGTTTAACCATCTTACAGACCCTCGTAGATGTGTAGAATTGATCTCAACCTATGGTGTATTTTGGTCACTTTTGCTACTTCTTGAAATTTTTGATTTTTTTTCCTCTTCGATTTTGTTCTTTTTAAACTATGTTGTACATAGGAATAATGTAAGATATTCAGCTTAAGTTTCAGTTAATTTCACCAGCAACTTTTATTGCTATCAAGGAATTTATTTGGGTTCAAACAAATGATAAAATCAGTATGGTGGATCTAATACTTTACCAATGTTGATGGAAAAGATATCAGATATTCGTTATGAAATTACTAACTAATAAACACAGCACTTGGTTCAATTGGTATCTTAGCTTAGAAGCTAATATGGTTTGTTTGATGACATCAAAATTTTAGTAAATAACTATTTTTCATGAGATGGATACCGATCAAATATAGCAAAGAGTTATGTTGTGAAATCATAAATATTTTTCGCTTTCTTTTAAACCCTATCCCATTCCAATCCTGCGTCTAGTTTCTTTTTTCGTTATATAGAATCTACCTAATTTACGTGAGGACGTAATATGTATTTTCTTAATACTGTGTTTATCGGTACTTGTTACATACCATAAGGATCGGAAAACGCTGCAGATTCTGAATCCATGATTGAAAACTCAATACGAGTAAAACGAAAGGAGTTACAGCTAGTTTCAGTAGAAAATGTGATGAAAACCAGTTTTTATACACTATTTCAGGATGGCAGAGTCTGTTTGAATACTCCTGTAGTATACATAGCCTTCCTCTGACCATCTGAAATGCTTCTGCATCAAGATAAGGCTCACTATTATTAGGTATATAGAGGCAGAAAACCATTCAATTCTCACTGCTTGTTCGGTCATGACGGGCTGATCAATACTTTCACTAATGATTGTCATCGGTGCCTGCCAATGGCTATGGAAGTTGATTATTCTCATTAAAAAAGGTAATACAGTACTTTTAATGCAGTGTCAAGCTTCATCAATAACAAATTAAGGATATGATAGTTATTCCTGCATAGAAAATGGAAAGCATGTGGTAGGGAGAGACTCAAAGAAACCATAGAAGAAGAAATTATTCTTCCCCTACAGCAGTGGTTCTTAATCTTGAAGGAGGTACTGAACCCTGCAAGCTTCATCAGTGCATTCACCGAACCCTTCGTGACGTAACGAATAATACGAGCGAGTTACTAATAACCACATTTAGGCATTCACTTTTATCCAAATAGTGTGGAATCTGACGCACCGTGATCAATGTTACTAAAGAAAGAATATACCTTAATTGTGGTAGTAGGCATGAATGATTGTTATCTGGTTACGATGCAATAATTAGTGTAGTAGTAGTAGTAGTTATTGTTGTCCAACCACCACAATCACCACCACAACCACCACCACTACAACCACTATTAGTAAAGTTTGGTTATTAAAATCTTGCTAATTGATTTCACGTTCTTAAGAAACTGCGTTCATTACTTCATCGGTCATGACACCTGCTTCCCCCCCCCCTTTTCCCCCCTTCCCCGCCACCTCCTCACACCTGTGCTTGCTAATTACTCTTCAGACGTCTCATTACCTGTCTAATTGCACCCCCATCCCCTCCCAGCCATCAAAGGATCACTTATTACCTCACCTGTTTAATTAAGGCTGCAAGGTTAACGTGACAAGTGTGTGTGTGTGTGTGTGTGTGTGTGTGTGTGTGCGTGTGTGTGCGTGTGTGCGTGTGTGTGTGCGTGTGCGTGAAAATATGTCATTCCTAATCGGATTATCATATATACAACATTTTTTTTTTTTTTAAGTTATCATAATTATGTCTATTTTTTATTTGTTTACATTTTTTTTGAGCGGGAAGCAGGAAAAAAAAAAATATATGGCCGAAATGAATGAATAAATGAATGTATAATAATAAGATAATGAATAAATGAATGACTCTATACATATATAATAATTAGGAATGTATGTCAGTAATGAGTTTGTAATTAGTCACACTTGGTTTGTTGCCTCACGCCCATCCGGTAATTAAGAGGAATATTTTTCCCCTAATGAAACTGTGAAATAACTCCTAATATCACGTGTGTGTGTGTGTGTGTGTGTGTGTTGTGTGGGTGTGTGTGTGGTGTGTGTGTGTGTGTGTGTGTGTGTGTGGGTGTGGGTGTTTTATCTTCCTTCTCCTCTTCTCCTCTTCCTTTTCCTTGCATCTTTTTTCTCCTCACCTCCTCTCTTCTTCTTCCTTCTTCCTTTTCCTCTCTTCTTCCTTCTCTCATTCCTATCCCTTCATTCTTACCCCTACCTGATGTAAAGAACGAGAGAGAGAGAGAGAGAGAGAGAGAGAGAGAGAGAGAGAGAGAGAGAGAGAGAGAGAGAGAGAGAGAGAGAGAGAGAGAGAGATAGGGTTTGTGGGAGAGAGTGGGATTGTAGGATAGTGGAATGGAGAGGGTCAGAGCTACCAATTGGAATGTGGATTCAATTTTCCTATGTGATTACTCCATTCTCTGCCGGTAGGGGGCTGCGGGAGGGGAGATGGGCGGAAGGCTAAGAGGGGACGAGAGAGAGGGAGGGAGGGAGGGGACGAGAGAGAGGGAGGGAGAGAGGGGACGAGAGGGAGGAAGGAAGGGATGCAAAAGAGGGGAAAGAAGGGGAAAAAAGTGGGGGTGGAAAGTGTGTTAGTGTTTTTTTTTTTCCCTAAATTCGCCGTTTGACTTTTGATTCATTGTACACCCACATACACACATTCTCTCTCTCTCTCTCTCTCTCTCTCTCTCTCTCTCTCTCTCTCTCTCTCTCTCTCTCTCTCTCTCTCTCTCTCTCTCTCTCTCTCTCAGCATCGATCAAATCAGCTTTATCACCTCTATTTATCTCCCTGAAACCCTCTCTCTCTACTCTCTCTCTCCCTCCCTCTCCCTTCCTCTCCCTTCCTCTCCCTACCTCCCTCCCTCCCTCTCTCTCTCTAAATATCCATCGTGTTCTAAAAAGGGAGTGAGCGATGGCATAAGAGAAGGATTATAAGCATTTTTTACATACATTTTTTATTATTTATTCGTTTACGTTGAATTTTTTTTTGTATTACTTCGTTTAGTTTAGTGAGTGAACGATCATTTCTGGAACGGTAGAGTTTTTTTTTCTTTTTTTTTTTTTTGTTTGTTTGTTTTCATATTGGATCGATGTTCTTTGTGAGGCTGAGTTGATAGCGGATTGTTGATTTAGAGAGAGAGAGAGAGAGAGAGAGAGAGAGAGAGAGAGAGAGAGAGAGAGAGAGAGAGAGAGAGAGAGAGAGAGAGAGAGATAGGAGAGATAACAGTGAGAATGTAAACAAAAGGAATTATAAAGGAGATAATTACTGTAAACAAGAGGAGATAAAGAGATAAAAGGAAGGAAATAGAAGAGAGAAAAGATAAAGGAGGAAGAGGAGGAAGAGGAAAGAATAATTAAAGGGATGAATAAGAAACAAAGAATAGAAGGAATAGAAGTAGTGAAGATAATAATAGATAAACACACACACACACACACACACACACACACACACACACACACACACACACACACACACACACACACACACACACATATAAGGAAAAAAATGATAAAAAGTTTCCTCACACTTTTACGTTTTTTCCCATTCTCTCCAGATATTTTTTTCCCTGTCTTTCTTTCCCTCTTCCTCCCTTCTAGTTTCCCTCTCCCTTTCACTCGCCCTGTCTGTCTCTTTCCTTCTCTCTCTCTCTCTCTCTCTCTCTCTCTCTCTCTCTCTCTCTCTCTCTCTCTCTCTCTCTCTCTCTCTCTCTCTCTCTCTCTCTCTCTCTCGTCTCTTAAAAAGTGTGAATATATTTTTTTCTCATCCATCAAATAGATTCGGTTCGTAAAACAAGTTACTCGAGAGAGAGAAAGTGAGAAAGTGAGAGAGAGAGAGAGAGAGAGAGAGAGAGAGAGAGAGAGAGAGAGAGAGAGAGAGAGAGAGAGAGAGAGAGAGAGAGAGAGGGCGAGGGAGTGAGGGAAAGAATAATTTGAAATACGGTTAACAAGAGTGAAGTTTAAATTCAAATTCAAATTTCCTCTCTCTCTCTCTCGGCGCTGTTGTTTAACGGCCGTAACGGAATTAACGGTTCGCAACGGTTTTAACGATTATTGTTATTTTTATACACACATAAACTCGTTCCCAAGTTTCTGGTTGAAATATTCTTATGAAAAAAAAAGAAAAAAGAAAAAAAATTTGGACCCTGAATGAAACTACCTAAAAAATGTGAAAGGGAGAGAGAGAGAAAAATAATGATAATAAAAAATGGAACACGGTCGAAGAATTAAAAAAAATTTGCTTATTGGAAATGGCTATTGACTTTTGACTTCGTTCACGCGCCATTTAACTTGATTTTCTGTCGATGTTTTGCTAATGTTGTAACCTGAACTAACAATTAT
>JAPQNM010000039.1:7858037-7865537 GCA_029783475.1 Metacarcinus magister
CTACAAAAGGGAAGGAAAAGGGAAAGAAATAAACTACACATCCTATAAATTGGGAAAAAAATAAGGGAATGGCACTATATATAAAGAAAAAGGTGTGTGTAGGGTGTAGTGTAGCGTCTTGTAGGGTGGTGGCACTGAGGGGACGAAGGAAGGCAGGGTACAGTGGCACTCAATGGTGTTATGCTGGTCTTGTGCCTCCATAAACCTGGTATTTTTATGGTGCATTTCCACAGGTCGTTCAGACAAGCTCTCACTGGGATTAGAAGGTTGGGTCAGTCACTTTAACTACTACTACTACTACTACTACTACTACTACTACTACTACTACTACTACTACTATTACTACTGCTACTGCTACTACTACTACTACTACTACTACTACTCCTACTACTCCTACTACTACTACTACTACTACTACTACAATTTCCTCTGCTATACATACAGTAATTTTCTCGTCGACAATTAAGGGAACAACGTGAACGATAATATAACCGTAACAACCTCTATTTTATTTCTCTTTTTCTCTTTTTTTATGCTATACATCACAAAGGAAATTATTGAGTTGAAACAAACAAACAAACACACACACAAACACACAACACCAATGATAATGTTGATTGGTTGCTTTGTATCATTAGCAAAACATTTTCTAATATTTTATCGAGAGCCTTGATTTATTTTTTCATTTTGTTCTGTCCGACTTGATTTTACACTTTCTTTGGTTTTGTTTTTTGGTTTTTAGATTAAAGAAAACTCCATATTACGTTTTCTATGTATTGTATGAGTTCTTAGAGGCTGGTTTGAAGATTAAAATAGTTTAATTTATATATTTGACTCTGGTTTTGACTATATATTAATTCTATAATGATTTTTGGTTTTATATTATAATTTTTTTTTTACACACTAACTCTCTCTCAGCTTCATTAGAATATAAATTGTTTCATTCTCGATTTTTTTTTAACCAGAGACTCAACTATTTTCTGATCACCTGTCAACGAGTGTAATTAGACTGCCTAAGAGCGTGACTAAAGGTGACTCTCTTAGGTGACTCTTTGATGACTCTTTGATGACTCTTAGATCACTCTTTTTATAGTATTATCGACCTTGCAAAATCCGGTCGTTGGTTGGAGGTCTGGCTTCCTTTCCTTTACGTCATATATATTTAATTGGCACTCCGCTACATAAAATGGGAGTTCTATTCACGTGAGAGGAGGTTCATGGCTTTCAAAAAACTCCCTCTATTGACTTGTGCTAGTTCATATATCTTCATTTTGTCCAGTTTTTTAGAGTTTCATTCAAATCGCCATTTCCTCTTCTATTCTCTATCTGCCTCTAACTGCCTCTGGGGGTCCTGTTGTAACGCCTTTTATACTCTCAGCCCCTTCCTCCCCCTACCTTGATAATGGAGTCGTCTGGTCTGGGTCGTGTCGTCTATTATAGGCCTCCCCTGCGACAATAATGGACCCGTCTGTTCGCCCCCCACAAGACTATCAATCGGTATAATTATTTATGTGTTTACTCTCGATTCCGACGCCGCGGGGGACGGAGAGGGAGGAAAAATGGACGTGAAATGACCGGTATTTACAGTGAAGGGAGGCAAATAATGAGAGAAAACTGTGCTGTAACACGAGAGAGAGAGAGAGAGAGAGAGAGAGAGAGAGAGAGAGAGAGAGAGAGAGAGAGAGAGAGAGAGATCAAAGCAGCATCTATCGTCTCTCTCTTATTAGGCGAGGCTGGGTTGCTATTTGCTCGCTGGATCCGATGCGCGCGTGTTGCCCTGAGTGAATTTATCCGATATGATGGCCGGTTACGATTCCATTTCCCATAATTTAAGAGCTCCATTGCATAGTATATCGGACGCAACCGGCGATGACCTAGTGAAACACGCCAAAAATAAGTCATATTTTAAACCCCACATCTCTTTCAACCCAGAATTTTTAACATAGTTTTTAAATCAACTAGTTTTTTTGTGCCTTTTTCCTCCAGAATGTTTAATTTATGATGTTATTTTGTTTTTTTGAGGGGAGTAATAACACCGTGCGTCCTCCCCCTACAGACTCTGCACCAATACTGGAGTACCGATTCATCAGTCAAACGCTGCAGCCGGGCCCTTCAGTGAGCTTAAAGTGCATTGCATCAGGAGCACCACCACCACGCTTCACCTGGACTCTTGATGGCTTCCCTCTCCCTCAGAATGACAGGTCAGTGAGAGTGCGGCAAGGTTGGTACTCTTTGCTTCATGGTGTTTACGTGGAGGGCACTTGAGGTCTGTTTATAGGGATTGGGTATTACTCTGGATGCTTTTAACGTTCCAGTTCGCCATTCCAGGAGCAAACTGGAAGCATCAGTGTTGTAATATTTCCAGAAAGCGTTGAGAGAGAGAGAGAGAGAGAGAGAGAGAGAGAGTGAAAGAGAGCGAGGCGTTGTGATGCTCCCGGTAATTGTGGTAATGTTCGAGAGAGAGAGAGAGAGAGAGAGAGAGAGAGAGAGAGAGAGAGAGAGAGAGAGAGAGAGAGAGTGAGAGCGCGAGAGAGAGCGAGAGAGAGAGTGTGTGTGTAGGGTGGTAAAAGAGAGAAAGAGAGGAAGGGGTATGAACCTGATGGCTGGAGAGAGGAAGGAGGGGAAGGAAGGAGGGGAGGGAGGGAGGGAGGGGAAGGAGGGGAAGGAGGGAGGGAGGGAGGGAAAGGAGGGAGGGAAAGGAGGGGTGATAACAGTAACTCGGGATGACAATGGCTAGAGAGGCAAACTCGGCTCCCAATTTTCCCTCTGGCTTGATCCTGTGTAGTGTTATGGCTCCTGTATACACACACACACACACACACACACACACACACACACACACACACACACACACACACACACACACACACAAACATAGACATAAATACCAATGCAATAAATATTTTCACGCAATCGGATTAGACATACATTCACTCTCTCTCTCTCTCTCTCTCTCTCTCTCTCTCTCTCTCTCTCTCTCTCTCTCTCTCTCTCTCTCTCTCTCTCTCTCTCTCTCTCTCTCTCGCTCATGTTTCGCGGCAATATAATGCAATCCCTTTACCCCCAAAACACCTGCTTATTGGTTAGGACACACAATGCCTCGCCCCGTTTTCTTTGCCTTGTGCTGGGCTGTCATGGGACTCTTTGTTATTTTAAAATGTTGATGGTCCACTTAGATTTTATTCTTTTTTATTTAATGTATTGATAATGGTAGTTATTTATTTATTTTTTGTTATGTAAGGTTATGTTTGATGTTGTATTGTTAAGTAATTTTGGATTTTTTAGCTTCTATATTATTCTTATTTATTTTTATTGTGTTATTAGTTTTTCTAAAAAGTCGACTGTTTACTAAGTTTTCCATTTATTTTTTTATATAGAAACGAAAATACATTGCCTTATCTTAACATTATTTAGGATTTCACTTTCACCTCCGTTTTCTTTTTATTCTGAGTATTATTTTAGGGATCACTCAACTAGATAAAAAAAATGCATTGGGTTTTAATTTGACGAACTAGTACTAGATTCAGTTTTGTTTCTTCGTTTAGGTTTTTAGAGGAAGAGGAAGAGGAGAGAGAGAGAGGAGCCTTCAAGCCAACATGGTCCAGTTGTTGTTTTGTTTTTTGTGTGCGTCTGAAATATTGACAGGACTTGAATAAAACATAAAGGAAAAATATCCGAGCTACGTTCTTTTAGTTGCCAATAAAACGTGGAAATCTGCAAGTCACGTTCTTTGGTATCTGAAAATCGGTAGTCGTCAGTCAGTCAGTCAGTCATTTCAAGTCAGTCAATCAATCAGTCAGTCAGTCAGTCAGTTAGTCAGTTAGTCAGTCAATTCTAACCTTACCTAACATAATCCTACATTCAGTCAATCAATCAGTCAGTCAGTCAAATATTTAGTTATTCAGTCATTCAGTCAGTCAGTTAGTCAGTAAATCAGTGAGTCTTCTTTCACCAACAGGCTGGTGGGCGGGCAGTACGTGGGGATGGGCGGCTCAGTGGTAAGTCACGTGAACCTAACGGGCGTGCGGGCGGTGGACGGGGGCGCCTACACGTGCACAGCAGCTAACAGGGCGGGCTCCACCGTGCACACTGCTCGCCTCAACGTGTATGGTGAGTACTGTGCAATGGGCGTGACTCTACTGACGGTAATTCACGCCCATGTATGTGAGGAAGTAGGAGATATGACTTACAGGTGACTTAACACATGGAAACAAGACTCAGGTGACTTACCATATGGAAAAGTGACTTCCTAGTGACTTAACACGTAGAAGAAATGACTTAAGAAGTAATTAAGAAATAGAAAATGACTTATACCTGACTTACTCCTACAAGTGACCTCGTATACACAGATGACTTATCGTAGAAATGAAAGACAAAGCTTAATCGTGGGTGTGAGAGCTTACAAGTGACTTAGCAGATGTGTCATAAGTCCTCCTCAAAGACATCAAAGAGACAGTTGACTCAATTGGTCTAGCTCCCTTTCCATTCCCTTAATAGTGATAAGCTTCCACTCTCTTAGTAGTGAAGAGATTAACCACTTTTTATCCTCTCTATTATCCACGTGATGTTCTATTGGTCATTCGAGGTGTGAGATAATCCCTTACCTCTGTACTGGGATCTAAGACGCTAAGTAAATCCACTGCCTATCAAATATTGTGAATCCCTGAAGATATAACAGGGTCGAGGGATGTGTGTAAACGCGAGATTGTCCTTGAGGTGGTGTGGTGTGGTGTGTTGTGTTGTGTTGTGTTGTGTTGTGACAGTCCCAGCCGCGAGACAGTTGACCTGGGAGTGTAGAAAGTGAGTCAATAAAAGGAGAGCCACACGTGCGTCCCTTTTCAAAGTCCCCCGTGCGAGATGGTACAAGTGGAGGGGAAGATTGTCTCCATACAGAGGTACTGACGCGAGGACAGACTGTAGGGATGACGAGCTTAAAGTAGAGAAATAGAGAAGAAAAAATAAATAAAAGAAAGATAAGGGAGTTAATTTTTTTTGTGAGATTTTAACGAAATTTTCAAGAACAGAGAACAAAGACAAGCAAATAAGAAAAGAGGATACAAAAGGGATTATCAAACATCAAACGTTGCCATAAGATAAAGTCTAGAAATATATGGGTATTTTTAAAAGAATTCCTTGGAGAAAATGTCTGTCGTGAAGGGGGCGTGAAATGTGTTGAAATACTGAGAAAGAGAAAGAGAAAGAGAGAGAGAGAAAGTGTGAGAGAGAGAGAGAGAGCTTTGGGAATGACAAATGCTAGAATTTCTCGGAAGGAACAGAAGATAAAGATAAATGAAGTCTTTCTCACGGCGTACGGAGGATTAGGGAACAGTGAAAAGGTGAAGAGAAGCTCAGTAAAGAAACACAAAAGAGAACGCACTTACAAGACAGACAAAATTTATATAAAACTGAAGAAAATTATTACTACTACCACACCTCTTTTCTTCCTCCTCCTCGTCCTCCTCCCTCGTCCTCCTCTACTACTCGTACTACTCCTCCTACTACTACTACTACTACTACTACTACTACTACTACTACAAGCTCCATAATGTTTATCGATTTCCTCCCAGGCCCAGCTTACGTACGGCCGATGTCTGTGGTGACGGCAGTGGCTGGTGAGCGCCTCATCATCTCTTGCCCCGCGGCTGGTTACCCTCTAGCCAAGATCACATGGAAGAGAGGTAAGAAGAGGGAGAGGGAGAAGGTGCCAGGTAGGTAAGGAAGATATATAAGCTAAACAAATTAGGTAAGATAAGAAAAGAGGTGAAGTAATGAAGAAATGAATGTAAAAAAAGGTAAAGATTGTATAAAATGAGCGTGATGTAGAGGTAAATATTAAAGTAAGGGAATAAAATAGAGTTCCAGGCTAGGGACGTAACAGTGAAAGGAGAAATGCTGGAGTCTATCTGAGAGTTGAAATGTAGAGAGGAAGGGAAAGGGGATATATAAACAAGGTAAAGGAGAGGAAGGCAGTAAGGGAAAGAGGGAAGGTTTTAGCGGTAACTCAGATAAACAGCGGATGTAAGGAGACTTTTAAAAGATGATGGAAAGAAAACGAGCAAGCTAAATAACACTGATAAAGAGAGAAAGAAAGAGAGCAAGAGAATTTGGTAAAGAAGTATAAAGTAGCGACATGTATTTTACACTAACTTACACTTTTCCTCCTCCTCTCCCTCCTCCTCCTACTTCTCCTCCTCTTCCTCTTCCTCCTCCTCCTACTTCTCCTCCTCTTCCTCTTCCTCCTCCTCCTCCTACAGACGGGCGAATTCTACCAATGACAGCGCGACAAAGTGTACACGAGAACGGAACTTTGATCATTCGTGACGTGCAGAAGGCAGCTGACGGCGGCTCCTACACGTGTACTGCCAGCGACAAGCAAGGACGTTCCCACTCCTCCACCGCCACAGTTCAGGTTCTTGGTGAGTGAGGAGAAGGAAGTAAGGGTGGGAATGAATAATGTGAGGGAATGAGTAATGAAAGGGAAGAGAGGAGGGAAGGAAGGAAGGAGGGAAAGAAGATGAATGGTTTGTTATTTCCTATGTTTATTTTTTTTTCCTTTTATATGTTTTTTTTTCATGATATGCTTTTTTAAATTTTCTATTTCGTTTTCTCCTAAGTTTTCTTCACTATTTTTTACTTTTTTGTATGAAGTAATAGGTTTTTACTGCTCTTACATTTATTTTCATTTATTTCCTTTCCATTCTTGTCATGCTCCTCATATTCTTTACGCCTTCCGTTATTTTTCTCAAGTCATTAATATGCAAAACAGACATAACATTGCACTCGCCAAATGAATTATATTATTGAATCGAATCAGCGTGACACACTCTCCCCCTGAGCCTCCCTTCCCTCCTGCCTGCTGCCTGCTCGAGGGGAAAGTCGCTGGGTGGGCGGGAACTAAGCAGGAATTATGGGGTGACAGTTTCACTTATACCCTAGGAACTTAGATACTCCAATAGGGGTTTATAGCACATGGAGGAGCCTTTAAATAGTTTGTGGGGGTCATTTCCAGTCCAAAAGGCAGTCTTGGGTAGAGTTCCTGAGTCATTTATAGTCTGAATGGTAGTTAGGTAGAGTCGAGAGCACACACAAAGTGCTGGAGGACTCAAGTAGCGTCAGAGAGTGAGAGTCGCCTCGCCACAGTCCCGCCCAAGGTACAGCCGTTCAGCCTTCGGAAGGATCTTGCCCTTGGGGAGCGTGTGAGCGTCCAGTGTACCGTGAATGGCGGAGACACACCGCTCTTAGTAACCTGGACGAAGGACGGTGTGTCGGCGGAGGGGATCCCAGGTACGGAGGTGCGTCAGCTGGACCAATACACCAACATCCTCACCATCACGCGCCTCACGCCTCTACACACCGGGAACTACACCTGCACCGCCGCTAACGACGCCGCCACCGTCACCCATACAGCGCCACTACGCGTCAACGGTAACTACAGTGTTTTGTTTCTTTCTCACACTAATGCCTCGAGGTTTTATGTCCCCGTTTTTTCTTCCTCCTCCT
>JAPQNM010000039.1:7868037-7873037 GCA_029783475.1 Metacarcinus magister
CTGCTACCACTACTACTACCACTACTACTATTACTATTACTACTATTGCTACCACTTTAATCATCATCATTATTATTACTACTATTGCTGCTACGATTGGTACTATTAACTGTACTTAGCTTGACAGCGCAGTAGTACAAATAAGCAGCTTAACAACGCATCCAATCCCCTTCTGTTTATAGAACTCCTTAAGGGACAATCGAAACCCACAATGACTAGGAATTACCCAATGAAATCTCTCCGCATCTGGGACACATTTAGGAGTGACTTTCCGTAACAAGTATCAACCCAATTAATAAGAAATCAACAATAAATTTATAATATATCCAACAGTTGAACATATTTCCTATTAATTCTGAATCTTTTATTGTAAGTACTACGTTAGGTCGTGTTTCTGGAATTATAGATCAGAAAAGAACCAACGCTTACGGTTTTTTTCATTACTAAAGCAACTATAGGATGTGTATTACCGGTGTATAGGTGGAGTTAACATTACAGCGTTGCATAGTAAAGTTAGTTAGTTAGTTACCTGCAGCAACACCTGTGAATATTAATTAGGTACAGGTGAACTGGCTACCTTTTTTTTATTTAATGGTTGCTGGCCGTAAGGGAAAGTGAGGTTGGTAATGTAGGTGAAGATTCCCTTTATTACGTTGAAAAAGGTAGTAAATGTTAGTGATATGAATAATTAAATGTGGAACAGTCCTACGGTGCCCCTCTCTCTCTTTTTTTTTTCTTTTCTTCTCTCTCTCTCTCTTTCTATACTGTGTTATGCATGCAAGGGAGAGAGAGGGAGAGGGAGAGAAGTGAATAGTGAATAGAGATAGAAAGTAAAAGGGAAGATAAAGAGAATGAGTGATTGAATGATTGAACAAGTGACACATAGACGGATAGATGGATGGATGGATGAACAGTTGGATGAGAGAGGCGTACACCATTTAGTAATTGCACTATCTCTCTCTCTCTCTCTCTCTCTCTCTCTCTCTCCTCTCTCTCTCTCTCTCTCTCTCTCTCTCTCTCTCTCTCTCTCTCTCTCTCATTTTGCTAAGTGTCATCTAAACTTTCGGTTCAATTTTCCATCCGTGACACTTTCGTCCCTGTAAGGTCTCGGCGCCTGATGTGATAGATTCGGCTCAGGGCTGATTCGGTATTAGAGAGCTTTGGTTATTGAGAGAGAGAGAGAGAGAGAGAGAGAGAGAGAGAGAGAGAGAGAGAGAGAGAGAGAGAGAGAGAGAGAGAGAGAGAGAGAGAGAGAGAGAGAGAGAGAGAGAGAGAGAGAGAGAATGTACATCCATCATATTAGGTGAAAGGAAAGAAGGAAGAAAGGAAGGAAGGTAGAAATACGGAGAGAATTAATTTAAGAGAACAGGAAAGGAAATAAAAGGGAACGAGAAAGAAAGACTTAAAGAAGAAGAAGTAAGAAGAGGAAGAAAAGGAATATAGATCATAAATTTCACAAACAAATCTTCATCCTGTTTGCACATCGCCAGCAACAGAAGGGAAGGCGAAGGTAAACACAGAATGGGAAACACTTCTCTGATTGGCTCCCTTCCTTACTACACTGTGACGTCACGAGACAACCAACCAATCAGAGAATACCTTAGCTAACACATCAGAATAATAACTCAAGCTGATTGGTTAATGAAATAACTTGATATCGATATGAGAATTAGGTTTATAAATTATGTCACCTCGATATTAGGTTACTCGTAGGATTTCGTAGGATAGGTGACGCATCCTTCTCTTATTCCTGACCTCGGCTTGACCTTGACCTTGCTTTAGAACATCTGGTGATGGTGAATCCTTTAGGTATCCTTCGTGGCGTCCTATTTGATCTCCTTTGTGACGTTCCTTTACATCCTTGGGTCACATGAGGCAGAGATAGAAAAAAAATGGAGATTAACCTTCCGTATAAATCAATATTTTTAAGGATGTCAATTGAATTCCTTTAAACTTTTTGATTTTGACATTTTGTTTTATCCCTGTCTTATATCTTCGCCTCATGTGACTTGTATAATATCGTTCATTATATTGTTTTCTGTTTCTCATTTTTCTCTATTGAAGTGTTGCGTCTGTTGGTCATGTTTACTATATAGCTTCCTGGCTGACGTAATGAGCTCGTGATCCCGTAGCGAAGACGTAGCTTGTGATGTCAACAGTTTTAATCCTTTACTAGGTTGTCTTGATCTTGATCTTGGTGCTTTGGCCTGGGTGCTTGACTCTCTTGCCTTCGTATTTCTTACTTACAATCTCGTACTTTTTCTCTCATGGTTTCTCTAATTCTAGTTTCCTTTAAAAATTCATACTGTTCTTCGTTTATTATCTCTATCTTTTTATCTATCTCTTTCTATCTCTTTCTCTAGCCTGTGATGCCATAAGGAGAATCTTGCCGCTTATATATTTAGCTAAATCACAAATATTATTGACTTCAATGTGTGATGTCACCTTCAATAACTTTGGAACGTCTCGCTGCCTGATACGTATATATATATTTTTATCCTAAACTTGACTTCAGCTTGTGATGTCTCCCTCCTAATTACCTTTTAAGGAGAGCCTGGATGCCTGATTAACTAAACTTACCTGTGATGTCAGACTACCTTTTAAGGGTCTGTTTTTTGCCTGATGTCAACGCTCAATTGACGCATCATTTTCTCTATCTCTCTTTTTCTCAGTAAATTTTTAATGTTCTTGGCTGAATAACCTCAGTAGCATCTTGATGAGGTTGTTATATATATTGATTTTTTAATTGTCTTTTTTTTAAATATTTTGAATTGAATCTTTAGGTTATGTGAATATAATATATTTTTTCGAAGTACAGGTAAAGTTGTAAGTATTGTTTCGGTTATAATTTTAATAACTATAATATTTTTGATCTGGTTAACCTGGATATAACTATTTTTGAATCATGAAATTTAGTGGTTTTAAAATCTTAGTGTCAATTTTTCTTCACTGCAATATATTATTAGATGATTATTCCAATATTGTGAGAATATTGAAATTTTATTAAGATAAGACTAATCGCTTTTATATTTTTTTTCCTCTTAATAGTTAATGATGAATTTTTCCTCGTTTTCTGAGGTAGTTTGTGTCACTATTACTAAGTGATTTTTTTAATGTTAAGGATTTTTGGCTTATATTTCTATTACATCCTGGAGTCATTTATTCACAGTAATTATTCTTTACAATCCTCAAATGCCACTCATTCCACGGAGTTATAAATGTGTTTTTTATACAATTTTACTGTAAATACATTTTTAATCTATCATACCAGAACTTTTAACTACAGTATTTATAGGTAATATTTCCTGTATATATATAAGTTGTTTTGAAGTTACGCATCTTAAAATATTATATACATAGTCTTTTTATAGCATCACACATGTACAAAGGTAGTATTCCTTACATCCACAAGGTCTTCAATACACTATTCATATCTTTCCACCATAAGTATACCAGAGCCACACATTATACTAGTGGCAACGAATAATGTCCAAAACTTCACCATACCTCACCATTACCACGGACCCCTAATGTCCTCTACTGCAGCGGGTTTACATAAATACTTTGAAACATTCTCTTAAAACACACCCCGTGGCTTGAAGAGAAGGGGACGCTAGGGAGTGTATGGAAGGAATTTACTGTAGCATCAATTGTCCTCACACGTTGGTCTGAATGATGGCCACAGCGGGGAGGGACGAGGTAAAGGGGCGATAGGGTAAAGGTTTCAGACTCAGCATGTTTTCCTTCTACATAAACAAGAGATATTTGGTTTTATCGATGGTCATGCGTCTATTTGTGATGCTGTAGTTTTATATGCCACCCACAACGCCATATGTAGACTTCCCAAAATAATGCAGTGTGTTTTTAAAGGATGTATGTGTTTGTTTATGTCATGTTAAAGTTTCCATGAGCTCAAGGCAACGTGTAGTGTTTAACAAGATACAGAGAAAATATTTAACTATAAACCGTTTAAACACAAATACCTAATGAACTAAAAAATCATAACAGAACTACCAGAAAATATTTGAAAATGTAATCCTAATCAAACGTACAAAACATAAAACATAAACCAGTATTGAAAACCGTAACAAAATCAATGAAAAGTAAAAGTTATCCTCAGTTAGACATATCAACTCCCATCCTTCACTTTCCTACATTTCTCCCACAGGATATTCACACCTTTCCTCACCCTACAGTTCCCCCGTCGTGGGTTGAAGCACCTAGGGACTCCTCTGTCACCCTCGGAGGCTCTCTTGCCATCCCCTGCCACGCCCAAGGCTTCCCCACGCCGAGGGTCACCTGGAGAAAAACTCGAGGTAAGATGAAGTACAAGAGAACAGGTGGAGGTGAGGAGAAAAAAGATGAGGGGAAGATGGGGGAGGTAAGATGGAGTAGGAAGGGAAACAGGAGGAGAGAAAGAGACTAACAGGCTATGCAAAAAGAGTTACTGAAAGAGAGAGAGAGAGAGAGAGAGAGAGAGAGAGAGAGAGAGAGAGAGAGAGAGAGAGAGAGAGAGGGAGAGAGGGAGAGAGAGGAGTATACCTGCCTCAGTTAATAATTGGCAGGTAGTTGGAGTGACAAACAGTGACAGGTGAATGAAGGCTGCACATTCTCTCATATTTAGAGAGAGAGACAGAGAGAGAGAGAGAGAGAGAGAAAAAAAAAGAATAGAAAGAGATAGAAAATAAAGTGCATGTATTGTTAGGAATAAGTGGTGTAATTCATAAAAAACATAATAAAACAACCAGGTATAAGAGTAAGTGAAACGCGGAAACGCTTTACCGTAGAGTTTTTTCAGCCAGCCGACGCGTATTTCCCTAACCAATCCTTTATGCATTTTCCTTCCGTTTTCTATATGCCTTATCTTCATTGCCTTCATGCCATCTCTCCTTCCCTTGAAACACTAAACCGTGGATGAATATATCATTGTTTACGCAGGAGCAGCAGACAGCTAATAGACAGGTTGAGAGACACTACTATATTGATGCATCCTGTCTCAG
>JAPQNM010000039.1:7880537-7950537 GCA_029783475.1 Metacarcinus magister
TATTCTTATTTGTTCAGTATTTTCCATTTTCTCTCTTGTTTCGTTCATTGTACTTCGTGTGTTTCTTCCTTTAAACTATATACTTGAACTGTGATCTTTTTTTACCTCGGTGCAGTACAAGAACCACTCAGCCATCACGTAATATCCGTTCAATGTTGCTTCCTTCTTAATCTTAAAATACTGCGTCTCTTTTACCATTTAGTGTGGTCTTTTTATGTATATTTTTTTCACCCCGTGTGTAATTTCCTCCTAAGTCAATTACTTAATGTTTTTTTCAGTACTTTCTCCTATCTTCTCCATTCTCTCTAAGTGTTTTTCAACCTAAGTAAGTTTCCCTGTGTGTAATTTCCGCTTTCTCTTCCTGGTTTCCATTTTATCATAGGTTATTTTCACATATATTCTCAGTAGACATATATTTTTTTATCAATTTTTTTTTAAACAGTCGATTCCATTAAGTAAATACTATTCCCAGTACTTAATAATCATACTATTAATTATTATTCTGGTGACAAGAGGGATTTATTTTGCGTATTTTTGCTGTCCTTTATAGTAAAAAAAAAATAGTATTGAAATAAATAAAAAATACACGGCTGAATATTCTCTCTAAGGTAAGGTTTCTCAACGCTCTTCCCTCCGCAGTGCCTTCAGCTCCTCCTGTAGGCGTGGAATGCAGCGGGGGCGCGGGTGGGTCGACACTGGTGGTGAGATGGGCGCCGCCTTCCCCCGCCCATCACAACGGTCTCCTGCAAGGCTACCGACTCACCCTAACACGCCTTGATGACTCTACAGGTGCGAGAGAGAGAGAGAGAGAGAGAGAGAGAGAGAGAGAGAGAGAGAGAGAGAGAGAGAGAGAGAGAGAGAGAGAGAGAGAGAGAGAGAGAGAGAGAGAGAGAGAGAGAAAAAGAGGAAATACAAGCTTCTATCACGCCTACAGAAAAAGTTGAGGAAATTTCACGAATGACAAGTGGGAGAGAGGAGAGCGTGGGCGGCTTACGGGCGTGGACTAACTACTCTGTGACGGTCGCGGCGGTCACCAGGGCGGGCGTGGGCGTGGCCTCACCTGACATGACCTGCACGACGAGGGAGGACGGTAAGGTCATGCTTATTATTGACTTTTTTGAAATTTTGATCATCATATTTTTTTCAGTTTTGTTATAAGATTTTTTTTTCCCTTCTATTAGTTTGGAAATACGTGATTTTCTCTCATTATTCCCTTTTATAATAGTTCAAAAATCATGTCCTTTTCCTCTTCTTACTCCTTCTCTTTTCTTTTCTCTCCTTTATTGTGTTTATTCGTCTATTTATCCTGCCATCCCCTCCTCCTCCTACTCCTTTTCCTTCTTTTCTTTCCTTTACTGTCTCTCGTCGTCCCTTTACCCTTCATCCCGTCATTCAAACAGTGGCGGGAGTACCAGGCGGGCTTCGAGTACTCCAATCTTCAAGTGACTCCGCTGTCTTAACCTGGCTACCACCTCAACCACCCACGGGCCTCCTCCTTGGCTACACCCTCCACCACCGTCCACCCCACGGCCGCACGCCTACCCAGCACTCCCTCCACGCCCAAGCTAATGTACATACCCTCACCCATCTCACCCACGGCACCCATGAATTCTGGTTGACAGCTAGAACGAGGGTCGGGGAAGGGTCGCCTACTTCTACTGTAAAGCTGACGATGATGGAGCAAGGTAAGGGGATGAAGGTGATGGTATGTGTGAGGTGGAGTTAATGGTGTGAGTGACCTTGAGGTGTTGTGGGTGTTGTGGTGTGTTGAAGTGAAATGGTGTTGACTTAAGGCTGAATGGAATGGTTTGTTAATTAGTTGACTGTTCAGATGAATGAATAGTGATTTAATTTGTATGGGATCTTGTTGAGTGTGTATTTTTGGCTTCGTTCTTGATTCTCAGAAGACAAATTCTGATCTAGATATATTCAGCTTCCCATTACGATGATCACGAAAACAATCTATTGAATTTCATCTATATGCACTCCCACGACTAAGTTCCATTATCACTCAATAGTCATAAACCTTCATTGATAAACATGCAATTGAGAAAGAAAACTGATGAAATTGCTATCTCTTATCATATTTCTCACTCGCTTTCCTACGATTATAAAAAGAATAATCAATAATATGCACCCACACACACACTTCCATTATTAAGAGTATCAATAACTGACACTCCTCTTTAAAAGTCTCCCAGGTACATATGTAAGGTTAAATAAATACAATAGCGCTGCGTTTCTATGTAATAAGTTGTATTGATGTTTAGCAGAGTGAGGTGTCGTGGGTGTGAGGGGGAATAATGATGTAAAATGTTGAATACACTCGTAACCATGATTTGCATACTCCAACCTGATTATAAAGCAATTCATGAACCAGGAATATAAACAGTGACGCTTTAAGTCTAATGGGAATGTGTTTTAGCGTGTTACTGTGTGTGTGTGTGTGTGTGTGTGAGAGAGAGAGAGAGAGAGAGAGAGAGAGAGAGAGAGAGAGAGAGAGAGAGAGAGAGAGAGAGAGAGAGAGAGAGAGAGAGAGAGAGAGAGAAAGCAAAACAAGTATATATATATAAAAAAAAAAAAAAATAAGGGAAACAATTGAATAAATAAAAGGTGTAATGTATCACCGTCACACACACACATCCAAAAAAATAATAATTCCTCGTCGATATTAATAACTTGAAGCGAAGCGGAAACTTTTTTTTTTACCCCATAACAAACAAATAATAATAAATAATAATAATAATCCACATCAAAATAAATAAATAAATACACACCTCAACAATCTCTATTATCAAACCTGCCATCATTATTACAACTCTCTCTCTCTTTTTCTCTCTCTCTTTCTCTCCAACGGGACATGGTTGCCAGCTCTCCCCAACCACCCCGAGGGAAATCAGGAATATATATATTTTGGGTGACTTAAACACGCCAATTACCGTGCCAACCCATCCGCTGCTGGCTGGAAATTACTTTTTTATTATTAAGTGAGGAGCATCAAGTTTATATCAGAGGAAGAACGGAGGATGGAGGGAAAAAAAAGAGGAGGAGAAGGAGGAAGAGGAAGGAATTTTGGGTAAAGGAATGATGTGAGGAATTAAGATGAAGTGAAGGAATATTCTAATTATTATTTTACCTGAGATTATTATGAGCGAGAGAGAGAGAGAGAGAGAGAGAGAGAGAGAGAGAGAGAGAGAGAGAGAGAGAGAGAGAGAGAGAGAGAGAGAGAGAGAGAGAGAGAGAGAGAGAGAGACACACACACACACACACACACTCATTAAACCAGCCAGCTAATTAATCATAACACTCTCACAGCCATCAAAACAACAACAAAATATCACACACGCACACAATCACACTCTCACACTTCATTCTAAACAGTCACACATTACCTCACCCTGACGCAGCCTCTCAATGCCCTTCCCCATCTTCCCTCCCGCACAGTTCCTGCCGGAGTAGCCACCTTAGGCAACCGTGTGGTGGTGACGAGAGGTGATGACGTGCGGCTGGTGTGTCTAACAGTGGGAGAACCTCGACCTCCACTAACTTGGGCTAAAGATGGAAGGAGAATTGAGCCAAGTGCAAGGTGAGTATCCTCTCCCATTTTCTCTCTCCCTCTCTCTCTCTCCCTCTCTCTCCCTCTCCCTCTCTTTCTCTCCCTCTCTCTCTCTCCCTCTCTCTCCCTCTCTCTCTCTCTCCCTCTCTCTCTCTCTCCCTCTCCCCTTTATCCTCCTAGTTTCACCTTTTGATGTTTCTCTCCCTCTTTCTCCTTGACAGGTTCACGCAAGATGCCGATGGGTCCCTTGTGCTCCGCGGGGTAGAACGTATAGACCGCGGGAACTACACGTGCTCTATTGACAGTGTACGGAAACACCCTTACGTGCATACCTCCTCCACGTACACCCTTCACGTGCAAGGTAAGTGTCTTAATCCTTTTACTACTCCTGGTATTTTTCTATTTTTCTTCTATCATCTCCTCCTCCTCTTTCTCCTTTATTTACATTCCTGTGTTATTTCCTTCCAGTTCCACCTAGCGCTCCCTCTGCCCATATCTCAGACGCTACCTCCTCCTCCCTCACGGTGTCCTGGGCGGCTGGGGACACGGGCGGGGCGGCGGTGAGGTCATGGGCTGTGTGGTGGCGGGCAGCAACGGGTGGAGGGTCCTGGCACACACGGGAGCTTGGCCGAGCCCACTCCCGTTGTGTTATTAGCGATCTGCAATGTGGCGCCGAGTACCAGGTGGGTGTGGGTGTATGATGTTGATGTTAGTATTGATGTTCTCCTGTTTTTGTGACGTTTATATTTTATAGTTATTTTTCAAAGGCTCATTTTGCATTGTTTTTCTATGGATATGTTATGTTAAGATTAAATAATGTTTTTTGTTTTGTTTCTCACGTCTCTCCTTCCTCCAGGTGTACGTGACAGCCAGAACACACGTGGACGTATCACCAGCATCACGCCCACTCACTGCCCACACCTCTGGCTCCCCACCCGTCGCACCGCCCACCCGTCAAGTAGCCTCAGGGAACAGCAGTGGGCTATGGGTGTGGTTAGGGCGATGGGCGGACGGTGGGTGTCCCATCACACACTTCACCCTCGAACTGAAACGCCCACGTGACCCAACCTGGACCACATGTAAGTACTTATGACCCAACCTAACCTGACCTGACCTGACCTTACCTTACCTTACCTTACCTTACCTTACCTTACCTTACCTTACCTTACCTTACCTTACCTTACCTTACCTTACCTAACCTCGAACTGAAGCGACCACTATGACCTAACATAGAGCCTGTGACCTCTTCCCTCATTTTGACCTATAATATTATGTCACTTAACCTTTAGGAAACGAAATATGGTTCTGTAATTTCTTTAGGTTAACTTATACAGCGTTCTGACTCATATTTGTATTTCTCTTACAGTAGCGAGTAGTTTAGCGCCGCAGGAAGTGTACGAGGTCGGCAGTGTGAGTAGCGGGGCAACATTTGGACTTCGTTTGACGGCACACAACGCTGCTGGCGCCACCATCACCACCGTCACCGCCAACACAGGTGCCGGCGGTGGTGCAGGGGGGGCGGGAGGGCTAGAAGAGGCGCCCCGAAACCCCCTCCACGCTGACCCTCGCCTCCTCGCCTCTGCTGCTGCCTCTGCCCTTGCTCTCGCCCTCACTGTGGCCGCCGCTGTCCTCTGCCTAAGAAGACGTAAGTTTGCGAATCATAGTCTTACTGTATCAAGCTCGTTTGGGGATTATAATGCTGTGGTGTGGTAGCTGGTACACACACATACATACATACACATAAATAAATACATACATACATACATATAGAGGTCACGTTACATAGGAGTGTATATTCAATCTTCTATACGTGTTATAATCCTCAATGTATTTCTCTTGTTCTGGTGACGTGATGTAATAGAGTTAGTAATGGAATTGTAATGGATAGTTTCTTATTTTCTTTTGTGTAAATAAATAGACAGGTGTAATGAAATGTTTATATTGGATGCGTCTGTGTCGCTTCAAGTTTCTCTATAAATTGTTTCGTCATTTATTTACTGAAAAACATGATACTATACTGTTTTCTGTTTCTCCTCCACTTTAATAATGCATGAAAGGTTTGATGTCAACTTTATCTGGATGGAAAACAAGTATGCATGACGTAAATACTTTATAAATTGCATGTTATTTACTCTCTACCTTATACTGTTATTATACTTACGTTACTTATACTTATACTTTGCATGTTACTTATTCTTTACCTTATACTTTTTTTTACGTGTGTACCGAAAAAAAATGGTTTTGCTTGATTGTATAAAAAGAAGTATAACAATTTGGTTCTCTATTCACTCTCCTGGTTCATCTTATGTCTGTCTATCTGTGTCTGTGTCTGTGTGTGTGTGAGGCTGTGGAGGTACGTGTGTGATACATGTTCTAATCTTGTAGCTGTAGAGATTATTTTCCTGCTAGATGTAGCTCGCGTATCTCCCTCCAGCCTCTTTTCTTCCTTAAACATTAGTAATTATCAACTTTTTATTGATCTATTTCGCTTTTTACGTTTATATATTTTTCCAATTCACTTATTCTCCTTTAATTACTTGCTTTTCCTCGCTTAACGATCGTCATTTGTCTGCATTGCTAATTTTTGAGCTTATACATTTCCGTATTCCATGTATTTATAGTTACTTTCACTCCTAACACATGTCAAATCTTCCTCCTTATTGCTATCTCCACTTCCTCCCTTACCCTCCTTTCTTCCCTCCATTAATCCCTTATTTCATTACCTTAGCATCGTTCTTTACCTTAAGGACTAACTCTTACATTCCTTCAGGATCGACAGTTGGACAGGGCGGGAACAGAGGCAATCAGGAGGACCAGGAAGCAGAGGAAAATAAGACCAACCTTCTACAGCAGAGAGATGCTTACTACGCCACCGTTAAGAAACCTCAACCCGTACCTGCCACACTGGAAAGGATACCAGGTAATAGAGAGAAAGAGACAGGTGGTAGGGAGAAAGAGACAGGTACTAGAGAGAAAGAGACAGGTACTAGAGAGAAAGAAACAGTTATTAGAGAGAAAGAGACAGTTATTAGAGAGAAAGAGACAGGTACTAAGATTCTCTTCTCTCCTCTTCTTGCTGTCTCAGAAATCTTCCTCTCAGACCTGTTTTAAGCTTCTGGTGTGACCTTGAAAAGATATGATAGTCATTTTTTTAATGTTTTATTACTTGAATGGTTGTTGTTTTCTAATACTAATACCTCAAGTCTAAATTAATATCAGTTCCCAGTCACTTATTAATGTTAAAATAAACTTTCTGAGGGTATAATAGTTTTAATTACTTGTTTTATGGTATCCTATTCTATTCTCATGTTTTGGTGGTGTGTTTCAGAGTACTCGGAGGATATTTACCCCTACGCCACCTTCCAACTCGGTGAAGGTCGTGGTGGTGGTGGTGGTGGAGGTGGACCTGATGACACTGCGACGGCCAAGTTCCAAACGTTTGTGTATCAAGATTCTCGGTATGGCGTTACTGAGGCCAGGCCGCCCACCTCGGTGAGTCTGTGTGTGTGTGTGTGTGGAAGGTTAATGTAAGTGTAAGTGTTAGTTGAAATGCGAATAATGATTTTGTTGATTTGTTTGAGGCATTAAAAGTATATATCGTGATACAGTAACGTAATTAGAATATCGTCTCTCGTTACTTGTAGTAAGACCGAAAAAAAGCAACACCACAACTAGGAAACAAAACGGGAAAAAAGTCACAGGAAAATGTAGATTCAAAAATACTGTAAAATAAATAAATAAATAAAAAAAAAAAGATCTATTAAGAAATTTCATCAATGTGACTACTTTTTTCCCTTTCAATTAAATTCCTGTGACTTATTTTCCGATGTGTGGTATGCTCGTGGCCCCGCCCATCCCCGCCCCGCAGCCCGACCGCCCACCCCCCACCAGCACCCGTGGGGTAGGGTGGGGGCGCGGGAAAGGGAGAGGCGTGCCAGGGGGGCCGAGGAGTGAGAGTGAAGAGTACGATTCCCTTCAGTCGGACACAGACACTGAACACGCCACGTCATCCCGCACTGAGTCTTCAATCCACCTGGACTCCGCTACCTTGGAGACTCATCACGCCTCCCTCCACCTGCCCCTAGACCCTCACCTGGCAACCCTAGAGGCCCCCCCGTCACGCCCTGAACCCAGCCACGTCGCCTCTCGCAGCGGGGCGTGTAAGGCAACCACCAACAGGAATATGCATCACAGTGAGTCCCGGGGAAGTGGTGTGTAAGGTAACTGTAGTGGATGTAGTTATTGTGTAAAGGTTATTTGTTTTTTTTTATAGTTTATTGTAGTTTTCGATTGTTATTTTTAGACGTAAGGGTTTCATTGGGGTTAGATTAATATTACAGAAGTTGTGTCAGTACGTAGATTATCGGGGTAATGATTGTAGTAGTAGTAGTAGTTATAGTAGTAGAAGTAATAATAGGTATAAGGAAGTCTCCTTCTCTAGTCTTCCTCATCCTCAACTCCCTGTGTTCCTCCTCTTCCTGTAGCTACTAACATACTAACACTCCTTCCTCCGCCACACTCAGACTTGATCTACCACGCACCGGAGTCGAGCACATCCACCGAGCCGTCTCCTGTCGTGGAGCGCAAATCGTTCCCGCGCAAACTGGACGTGAGCAAAGTATCGAGGGCTGGCGGGGCGTTCACCAGCAGAGGCTTGGGTAAAGTTGCCGCCAGCCTCCGAGGAGCCACCGCCTCTTCCTCCAGCGCTACACAAGAAACGAGTCTATGCTTCCCTAAGAAAATGAGTCACGGGTCGTCTTCAGTGGATTCCAAAAGCTCTGAGGATAGCAAATACGGCTTCACTAGGAAGATCTCGCCTCCTGTTGCATTCTCCGGTAGTCACAACGAGCTGTCTGAGGCCGAGTGTGACCTTGAGACCCGTAAGAGGGCGGCTACGGAGGGAGATGCTGCCCCTCCATACATAGGTCATTCAAGGTCACAGTTTAGGTCGTATGTATCAGCTCGAGGGAGTAAAGATTATAGCATCAAGGTTTAGGCGACGACACGACCATTATAAGAAAGACAAGATTGATGTTTCTGTTTTTTTTTCTTCTATTGTTTACGCCTCACCACGACCCCATCTTGGTGCCATGGGTGGCTGGGTTATCAAAACATACAGTAAAGATAAATACTCAATATGTGGATTTTCACTTGGTAAAAACGAAATGAAACTGACATTTTTCAAGAGTTCGTTTCTTTCTATCATTGGGTGCGTCCCCTGTACATAGATATCCCCTGAACTACATTTAATTATCTCGAGTTGTAAATACACGTGCCATGGTGAGTGGGTGTTGGCGTCTCATTTAGTATTCCAATGATTACCAAGACGTTTTCAAACCATCAACAATTTATTTTCTGTTAATAAAAAAAACACTCCGTCAGTTGGTTTGTCGAGGCCGCAAGTTACTCTCACATACATACTGTGTTGACGTGACCCTCGGATTCTTCCCAGCTAGTTGTGTTTTGTATAGACCTGCTGACCACATCCTGTAAAATACCCAAATTGTACTCCAGTAGATGTATGTTTTATTTACGTAAGTTTCCCATGATAGTACAGGTAATACAGAACCACCACTGCCTGTATTGACCACTGAAAACCCTCCCGACACGCTCGCCCCTGACAGCCACTTCAGAAAGCCTTGCAAACAGGTTAAAACTGAGCGTAGCGAATGAAAACCAACACACACACACACACACACACACACACACTTTCTATTAACTTTCCTTATCAGCGTCAATATTAATTTTCCAACAGCGGACATGAAGTTAGTTTAATCCAAGTATTATAAACATGGATTCGAAACTGTACCTACAACTTAGCCACAAGACTCAGATATATCGCAAGGCATTAGTGGGGCAGCGAGAGGTGCTATAATTACTGACTAACCATCCAACACTCACTGTAAAGGAGGTGCTCGTGGTTTCAGATGCTCTTTTGTTTATATTTATTTTGGTTTTCGTTTTGTATTTTGACTTTGTACTTCGAGTGTCCCGCGCTCCCGCCGTCCCCTTTCTTTGTACGTACGAGAGAGAGAGAAAGAGAGAGAGAGTAAGAGAGAGTAAGAGGTATTGCCAGCGACTTCTGTTCAATGTCTACAAAGTGTTTCTGTGATACGATGTCATTGTCCCTCACCCAATAAAGGAAATTATTAAATATTGCATCATTATATTTAACCTGACCAGCGGTGAGAAGGAGATAGAGAGTAATATTAATAGCATGAGTTTAATTAAGTATACTAATCTCTGTCATTAGTTTGCATGTTACTAAATTTATATGTAGAGTAATTAAGAACATAAGAACATAAGAATGAGGAGACTGCAAGAGGCCAGTTGGTGACCTACACGAGGCAGTTCCTTGTCTCCCACCTTTGGAATAATCCAATATTTATCCATCCCACCTGTCATCCCTATCCATACTCTGATCCAACCATCTTTTAAAGCTACCTATTGACTCACCACTTACTACGTGTCTACCCAGCCTATTCCAATCGTTCACCACTCTGTTAGTGAACCAATATCTACCTATGTCTGTGTTTTCTATTCCTTCTGTGATAGATAGTATTTTTTTTTCTAAACTTATCAATCGCAAAGTTCTCGTCAGGCAAACTGTATGACCCGTAAACTAGCACTGACTATAAGACAGGAGGTAAAGTTGAAGATGCTGTCATTTTCATTAGGAGTAACCAGGATAGACAGGAATTAGGAATGAGTATATTAGGACAGGGAAGGTAGGAAGGCTTAGAGACAGAATGAGAGAGGCGAGATCTAGATTCTTCGTGTATATGCAAAAGCCGGTTGTGAAGTCTGTTGAGGATGGAGGTGGCAGTGAGGAAGGTTGAAGAGAAGGTTTATGTATGCAGTGAGGATGAAATGCTTGTAGTTAGTGTGACGGGAAGGTGAGGAGGACAAAGTGAGAAGGAGACGAGTGATACGTGTAGACAAACCCTAAAATAAATAGCCGAAGGAAGTCAATGTGGATAATGAAGGAGGTTTATTATATATTTCTAGCGACTAACTTGTTTCTTTAAGGTGTGTGATGTATAAGTTTAGGATTATTAGTATTTATTATTATTCTTTGGGTACGGATAGTCACCCGTAACTTGTGTTGGTCTGGCCGTGTGTGTTTATTGTAACATATCTTACAGACCAATACCACGCGTCTGGTACTCTACACAACCCAAGCTGCAAGTGTTGGGTTGATGTGTGGCTGATTTGAAACCAAGACGATAGGGAAAATAAAATTATCATCATCAAGGAGTTTAACACAAGACTCTACATCCAGTACATCCATATCTAAACTCTCAGCCTCCTCTTCCCTATTGAGTCTGTGTGGCATTGTGGTCTGAAACTTAATGGTAAGGAGAGTTTAAGAAATTTCAACTCATTTTGTGCAACTGTATGTAAGTAGAAATGCTGAGGGAATAGAGATTTACAATGTTTATAATGCAAGGTTGGTGAAATGTGGAGAATATTAGTTTATATTTAGATATGGATTATGAAGGAGATAGATTATGTGTGAGGATGTGAAGTGTAGATCAAGAATAGCATAATGTAAATAGGGAATAGAGCTTATGGGAAAATAAAAACATATCTTTTTATTTTATTAATTTGCAGAAAAACTGAGGTAAATATATTGTATTTTATTCCTTTTCAGAAGAGTACAGTGCCTTGCTTACACCTCCTCATCCTCCATGCATGAAAAGCCTGCATCCACTTACTCCAGTCAAGCTGTCCTACACAATACAAGACTCAAGCTTATTATTACCAAGCTTACTGCATCCTACCTCTCCAAACCTAACTGTCTTGGCTTCATGTCTGCTTCCATCCCTGCCTCACCACCACCACCATACAAGACTCAAGCTTATTATTATTATTACCAAGCTTGCTGCATCCTACCACTCCAAACCTAACTGTTCTGTCTGGGCCTCATGTCTGCTTCCATCCCTGCCTCACCACCAACAATCCTGCTTTTATTATATTCCAACCATGTTCTCTTTATCAATTGTTAGTTTGTCATTATGTACTTAGAACAGCATCAGGACCCACCCATTTTTGTTGTTAGTTATATGTGTATGAGTTTAAAAGTAAGTTATTTGTCTTTTTTTAATGTTTTTTCATGTTGATTAATGTTTGAAATACCTTTAGTGATCTTGCTGTGTGTGTTATATGATGTGTAATTTATTAAAGTGATATGTATATAGTATTTTTACCTGGATAAGTGACTGGTAGGTTTTATAAGGGAAGTGACTGCAGTGTTGTTAAAAGTATATTGCATTTTATTAAGTAGTGATGGTATGTATGTATACTGTCTTGTCTATAGTTGATGCCTTTTTCTAGGAATTTCTCTCATATAGTCATGATAGTCTCCAATTTTTCCTGTTCTTGCATTTTCTCGTTACTTGCTGGAACTTTCTCATTTTCCTTTTCCCATTTCTCTTTTCTCATTTGCCTTTCTCCCCATCTCTCTCATTACTCCTACACTGTCCTCCCATTTCACTGTTTATAATCCTCTTCCACCCTTAGTCACATCTATACAACTACCATTCTCAATTTATAGATCTAATAAGTTCATCCATATCTTTCACTTCATCCTTTTCTCATCTTTAGCTTCGGTCTAATATAACATTGTATCCTCATTCTTCTCACTCATTCGTCTCGTCTTCATCCCCTCTCCTTTTATTCACTTCTATCCTTCTATCTCTCTATATAAAACACAGATGTGGCGTGTACATAAAAGTTTTAAAAGGCATTTCTAAGTATACCGGGTTTGGCGACAAGCAGGATTTATTTATTTTATTTACGTATTTTTGTTGTCCCTTAGCCAGTACCCTTTTAATTAATGTAAAAAAAAATATGATACTGACACTGTAGCCAATTCTCTAAATATACCACTCATTTTACCAGGTACGAGTGTAAATATAGAGTTCAATAGTTAGTTTCATTCCTCAGGTGGTGATTGAAGGAGGTAGAAGTGTACCAGTGGCGTCTTTACTTCCCTTATGTGGAGACTTCAGCAGCCAGAGCAGCGCCGACCCACCGTCTCCCGCTCTGCCACGGATAGCCTCGTGTGTGTGTGTGTGTGTGTGTGTGTGTGTGTGTGTGGCATGCAGGGGGAGGTTGGGGAATGGGAGGGGGGGTGCATGGTGTGTGTGGGGGGTTCCAGTAGAGGGTAGTGTAGTGTGTAGTGTAGAGGGTAGTGGGGCTCTCCCACCTACATACCCTTCTTCCAACCCTTCCTTCCCCTGCATGAGAGAGAGAGAGAAAGAGGGAGAGAGAGAGAGAGAGAGAGATGGGGGGGAAGGGGGGGGGGCGAGAGAACTAATAAGTCTTTTAGATACCCACAGGTCCCTATCAGACGAGGAGAGGACAAGAGGAGGTTCCAGAGAAGAAGGTAAGTCGTGAGGTGCTCCAGGAAGGGGGGGAGGCGTCCTGATGCTTTTCTAATGTACATTGATATTGTAATAAAACCAATATATATTTAACTATGTTTCCATATCACCTAACAAGGGAAGGGAGGGGAGAGAGAGGAAGAGGAGGAGGAGGGGGAAGAGGAGGTTTGATAAAGAGAGATGAACTTATCGCAAACTTTTTTTTATTGAACTAAAACAATACATATGATCTGAAGAGACCGCATTGTGACGTAAATCTGCCGTCTTGAATCCAGTCAGTAGAATCAGCCAGGATGGAACTAAAAAGCCGAACAGGAATATCACGCCTTAATGTGGACGTGACTGGTAGATCGAAGTCAGCTGCGGGAAGGCGAGACAGAGGAACACTCAAGTCCTCCTTTCTCGTCTCCACACACTAACACGACTTCAATCAACCAGTCACGTCCACACAAGGGTGATACTGAAGTCCTCGTCCCTCTGCTCGGCTCCAAAGTGCTGCAGACTTCACTTCCATTATCTTGCTCAAACACTCCATTGGTCGCCTCGCTGTAGTGTTGCAGCTCAGAGTCCGTTCCCGCTAACATCGATTCTGGAAAGATACACATACATGCATTAATAATTTATAATGAATAAAATATGGTTATTTCGTCAATTTATTCCTACCCATGATAGGTGTTTTAGTTAATGAGTTACTTGTTACAGCTACGTAGTTCTAATGCTATTGCTGTAAATGACTTAACAAGACAGTGAACAAGCCGATCACTCCTGACTTGTCCGCCCTCTGCCACGTGCCTAGGAGCGGGCGAGTCAGACGCCACCGATGTTTCTAAAGCAGTCACTCCACGCTCGCAGTAACTTACTACTCCACAAGGCTATGTATAACCCAGCTAAACAACGTTTTGACAACAAAACAAAAACGGAAGGGGAAAGAAAGAAAAGAAAAGAAAGCAAGAAAACTAAGAGGGCTGACATTAGTGGTAACAAGGTAATAGTCGTTTAAATCACGTAGTTACTTATGACTCCAAGTTTTCAACCACTCATTAAGTCCTTGTTTAACGATCAATTACATTACTTATACTACGTAGTTTGATCACTTTCAGCAATGTTGAAATAAATCTTTCATATTATATTCTTTCGTTTATACGTAACACTTCTTTGACGATAAAATGTAAACTGTTGACCATGCTTAAATCACTCAAATGACCTCGTAAACTAGACTACTTATCTGGGTAATTGGTCCTATTTCCTACATAATACACACCTAGTCACGCCTATCTGCTTAACACTATTAGTCCACTTACAGCAGGACACTATTAGGTCTTACTAAATTACAAAAGCTGTATATAACTACCCATAACTATACCCTAAGACCACCGATAATTACACACTTCAACCATCCATGTAATCAACCTACACGCAACACCACTATATCCTTCCTAACAATTATAACTTAAACACTCACAACCTAACACAACAATGTACTTCAATCCACCTAAATACCCACGCATGGAAATAAAAAATTCAGTCCCGCTTAGCACACGGTCACACGTCTTACCTCTATGGTGGTCCGGCGGCTATTGGACGACGGTGACCACTTTTAATTTTCTTCTGACGTCACGCGACACCAGCGCTACCACCGGCGAGAGAGAGAGAGAGAGAGAGAGAGAGAGAGAGAGAGAGAGAGAGAGAGAGAGAGAGAGAGAGAGAGCAAATACAGGAAACAATACATATTATAAGAACATAAGAACATAAGAAATGAGGAGACTGCAAGAGGCCAGTTAATGACCTACACGAGGCAGCTCCTTGCCCCCCACCCTTGGAATAATCCAATATTTAGCCATCCCACCTGTCATTCCTATCCATACTCTGATCCAACCGTCTTTTAAAGCTATCTATTGACTCAGCACTTACTACGTGTCTACCCAGCCTATTCCAATCGTTCACCACTCTGTTAGTGAACCAATATCTACCTATGTCTGTCCTGAATCTAAGTTTTTCTAGCTTGTACCCATTTCCACGTGTTCTATCCTGACTACTAAATTCTAAAACCTGATCAATGTTACCCTTATTAATTCCTTTTACCCATTTGAAAACCTCAATCAAATCCCCTCTTGCCCTCCTTCTCTCTAGGGAGTGGAGATTAAGACGTTTTAACCTATCTTTGTAGGGTAAATTTCTCAGCCCCTGAATCATCTTGGTCATTCTTCTCTGGACTGCCTCCAAGGAGCCTATATCTTTCCTATAATAAGGGGACCAAAACTGAGCTGCATAATCTAAGTGGGGTCTTACTAACGCTAAATACAACCTCAGAATGACCTCAGAACTCCTATTTGTCACACACCTACTAATAAATCCCATTATCTTGTTGGCTCTATTTCTAGCTATAATACACTGTTCCCTGGGGCGCAAGTCACTGCTTATTTGAACTCCTAAGTCCCTCACACTATATGACTTTCCTAAGGTATTGTCATTTAATGTGTAGTCTACAGACCTATTACCTTTACCTACACTCATAATGCTACACTTGTTAACATTAAACTGCATCTGCCATTTCTCTGACCACTCGTACAGCCTATTTAAGTCATCCTGCAGCATCCTAGCATCATCTAAATTCTTTACCGGTCTTCCTATTTTTGTGTCATCGGCAAATTTACTGATATCACTGTTTATTCCTGTCTCTAAGTCATTTATATAGATTATGAATAACAATGGTCCTAGTACTGATCCTTGTGGTACCCCACTAGTGACATTACCCCATTCTGATTTCTTCCCATTAATCTGTACCCTCTGTTCCCTACTAGTAAGCCATCCCCTAATCCACTCTAGTAACTTCCCACCTATGCCATGAGCCTTGACTTTACTTAACAGTCTCCTATGGGGTACTCTGTCAAAGGCTTTACTGAAGTCCAAATAAACTATATCATACTCGTCCCCCTTATCTATGGTTTCAAATACTTTCCTATAGAAGGATAATAAATTTGTCAGGCAGGACTTCCCCTTGCTAAAACCATGTTGACTATGTCTACCTATTTCACTTGGTATATAATAAATAAGACCCAATGATAGTGAAAAATATTTAATCTGAAGCTCCATGCGACCTTGGGAATAGAATACTGGATGATATAATAGTCCCGGTGGTTACAATGAAAGTATAAAATATATATATGTAAAAAAAAAAAATAGAGAAAATAGTAAAAGCCAGTGTAGTAGTAGTAGTAGTAGTAGTAGTAGTAGTAGTAGTAGTAGTAGTAAGGAGGGAGTGTAATTCAAGGTCAGGTTAGGTTAGATTAGGTCAGGTTAATTAACTTCACCTTCTTACCTGACCTTACCTGACCTAAATAAGCTGTTGAGAGAAAGCCTAAGATATTGCATTTTTATCTTTGCAATGTTATATAGTATAGCTGAAGACCACTCTTATACATGGCACAGTCTGCATGGTTAAGTATACATACATATAGATCTACTGCACATGCAACACATACATACACACATACCTACACATTATATTTACAGAGAATACACATACATATATAATAATCCTATGTACATAAATACAGTCTTAATTCCTTTACATTACACTACATTAAAAAAAAAAAAGCCAATTTATACTTTTTTTTCTATGTTAAATATTGTATAGTAATGACTTTCAGATCCTTAAAAAATAATTAGGTGACAGATAAAAATTACATTATGAAAAGGGTTATGCTATTACAAAATATACATAGTGTAGTGAGTGCTGCTACAACAAGATTCAAAAGTTAAAAAAAATAAAACATGACTTTGAATATAATAAAAGAGAAAATGCCATAATAAACTGCAGCACTAACAGATAAACACAAAAAATGAAGCTCTTTTATTAAACTTTAAGGACAGAGAAAGAAGGAAAGAAGGAGAGAGGGAAGAAAGATGGACGGTTAAACTCACTCATGTAGATTCAATTTACTATTAGTTTTCCTAAGATTAGTACGCCAAGGGTTCGGTAACTCTTCCTGCTCCTCCTCTTGCCTCGTATCAATAGAAGGAGTTTTAGAGTTGGTAGTAAAGGAGGAAGCAGTGGTAGTGGTGGTGTTGGTAGTAGTTCTGTCACTTTCTTTCGTCTCCTCCTTCTCTTGCCTTCTCTCGGTTGTCTGGTGAGAGTCCTGATTCACGGTGTTTGTGATGTTTATTCTCTTGACTTCCTCCACCTTGGGTACATACAACGGACTCCTGTAAAAGTGGAAGGTTTTAATGATCTCTGGTATCTTATGCTGTATGAAAATGTACACTTCAAAAACTACATCATCTTGTATTTAATGAAAATGTAAAAGCTTTCTTATTTTTATATGGAATCAATATTCTATAAAGTTTTGTTTATTGTAATTTGTTGTGGATTGTTACTACTCATAATTTATAGAAAATATTGAACCTCAAAGTATAATATAATCAAAATATAAATAGTTACTCTAATATAATGATACAGATTAAACATGCATGCAGATTAGTAAGAAACATTTCAGTCGAGAGAAGATGTGTATATCAAGTATTAAAGTCATGAGGAAACTAAATATGAGGAGGAAATAGAGGAAGTTAGATGAGGTTAGGAACATAGATATAAATAGAAGAAGGTTTAAGACAAGTTAAGCTTAGACTAAAGACTCAGGTTGCTGCAGAAGAGATCTTAGCAAGGATTTAAAGACTTAGAAATATTGAAGAATATAATGATGTGTTTATTAAAAAGAGTATGAATGAAGGAGAGAGAAAAGTTTAAGCAATTGAAGGAAGAAGCAAATCAGAAAAATTATGTAAGAACCACAGAGGAAATAGCAAATTATTTTATGGAGAGTAAAAATAACATGATAATGAAATGATACATAAACAACACAGGCTAGAAAGAAAAAAAAAAGAGAAGGATGGAACAGTAACAAAAGAATGATGAAATAAAAGTAATATATACTAACTAATTACAATATAGAATAAAAATAATGTACCACTAGGTAAATACTACTAGAAGATTACAGAGTTATGTCACAAATACAAGTCTGATACAATAATAAAATCTTCAAACTTCTAACAACTAATTAATGAAAATACCTCAAGTCTTCAGTCTGCCAGTCTTTCCGTCATGTAGTCTTACTTTTTTTCACATATATTTTAATGTGATAACAACATAATGTCTTTTCTGATATCAATGTAACAAGAATATGAATGTGTAAGAATTGATATAGTACTAACCACCTCTAGCTTGGAAGAGATATTACTACAAACAATTTCAAAATATGCAAACAGAATATATAATGTGATAATCTATAAAATGATGCAGATCTAAAGATGAACTAACGACACCATTATATTTTCTATCTATCCCTTGAGGGTGATCCTTTAATTTTGAATAGTCATAAAGAAAGTAGAATTGAAAGTATGTACGTATATACGCAAGAATAATCTACTACAACGATGTGAGTGAAATATACCGTCAAGTCTTTATAAACACGAAGGGAGAGCACAAAACATGAAGCACATAACCCATTCAAAACAAATCAAGAAGCTCGTTCACCACCAAAGCAAAATTCTCATAAACGCCACCAAAGGAAAAATTTATGCAAGACCCAATTTTGAAAAATCACACTCGTATATACAACATGCCAATAAAACAGCGAAAAAACAGATAATATAGTCCATTCCCAACTCTCTAAAACCTTTTGAGTAACTAAGATAGTTTATCCCTGCACTTTTCTCTTCCTCAAATCACCCGAGTGCATCCCAGTGCGTCTTAAGCAAGCATGAGTAGAAATGATTAATCCTTTGCCTCCTTGCCTCTGTTCTCTACCAGCTACCCTGCCACTCACACTAATGTCTAGTGCTTGGGATGCGGACGAGGTGGGCTGGAGACTGCGTGCATGTGGTGACTGGATGGCTACTGAAACAACAACTAGTCAAATATTGTGCCAGGGAAACTCACTCACTTGCTTGTGTGTGGAGAGAAATAGTTGATTAGTGGCTGATAATCCTAGTGCAATGTTAAGTTTAACTATCGTTTTTATTCATGAGTTATTTATTATACAACTGCACTGAAGGTACGTGTGTATATACAAATTAATGGTAATGATGTATATGAGGTCAGTGAGATAGAATGACAAGCAAAGGAATGACTTATTAGAAAAATACATAAATAATAATAATCTTTGGTAGTCTGTGTATGTATGCATTATGTAGGGAACACACATCTGCGATCCAGCCTCAGCGACTATCTGCGATGCCGAATATGTTGAAGTCGCCACCCAATAACCGCGATTCACAATGACTCGGCAGATATCGTGATCCATTACGACATCTGCTCGTCCTTCACTCGCTTTAGTCGCATAGTAACGTCATTGTAAATTGCGACTCCACAAATTTTGTCAAACTCCCGTCATCGCAGATAGTCGCAGAGGCTGGATGGCAGATGTGTGATCCCTACATTAAGGTCATGTCAGGTCAAATCAGGTTGGGTCAGGTCAGGTCAAGTGAGGTTATCTATCTTAATACTCAATATGTAAAGTTTCAAATGATGATGAAAAGTTTTGAAAGAAGAGTAAGGTAATAATTTTGTTTTTTTGGTTTCATTCTAGAGTCTAGTTCATCAGTATGTATCAAGACTCAAGAAGCTTACCGGTGCACACTATCATCTCGACGCATTATCAGCTGTCTCTTCCAAGGTGGGATGGACTGCATTCTCTTATCCTCGGCTTCCTGTATCCGCATCTCCTCAGCCTCTTTCTTGGCGCGCTCAGCTGCCTTCCGTGCCAGCATCTGTCTCTTCCAGTCCGGGATGCGATTACCAGCTGGGTCAATGTCGGGAACCTGGAATTTTGAAAGGTATTATTATGTATTGTACTCGGTAAGGTGTGAAAAAAATGTATTACAGATGATTATAGAAAATTTATGTGTCGTTATATCTTTAATTGTGTTCTATTTACACATTCCCTGGTGAGAGTATTATTCTGTATGTATTTTGTATCTCACAGCCTCACTGATATACAAGAAACACACACACACACACACTTTAACTTATCTTCCTCACCTGATTTACGAATTTACTGGCAGAGAATTGTTTTGAAAGTTCTGCCTTCTCCTGTTTAATGTGTATCTCTTCCTCCTTAGCTCGTTCTGATTTCAGCTTCTTGATGCCTGGGATGTCAACGCCCATCTTCAACTCAGCAATAACATCATTCTTGACAGCGTTCATCAGTGGCTCGGGTGCTGAAAATAATTAATGATATAAGGTTACTTAGTTTGGTTATATAGATAGAAAAAAAAAGAGTGAGGAGTTTATGAAGGAAAGTGTAGTGTATGTGAGTGAAGTTAAGAGTTCAATTAATTAATTTTCTTAATATTATAGTCATTACATACAAAGATTCATTAAGATAAAAGCTCAGGAACTTACACATCGGTAACTTGATGGCGACAGAAGTTGGTTTCACAGTCTTGGTTTCAGTCTTCCTCAGCTGGACACTCTGTAAATCTGTCACACTAATGGTCGGCAGGACATTTTTGTTACTGGAGTGTGAGAGTGTGTTGTTGTTGCTATGGCTAAGTGTGTTAGTGCGTGTGCTGGTGAGAGTGTTAGTTGAGGAGGAGGTGAAAGGAGCAGGAGGAGCTGGAGGAGGAGGAGGAGCATTAGAACCAATATCTCTTGGAACTGACTCCTCCTCGCTAGACTCTGGGATAGCTGGTAAGGGTGCTGGGATGGCATACGCAGAACCATCATGAGTATCAACTGGTAAATCTTCCTCTGTGATAGTGTGATGTGTTCTGCTGTTATGATGTTCTGCCTCACTGTAATGTGATGTTCCATTGTGATGTGTAGTGCCATTATGATGTATTGTGTTATGGTGTGATGTGTGGACAGTCTTCGCCTCTGCAGTAGGTGAACGCAATGTACTCGTCTCCCCAAGTGATTTCAAGTATTCCGATGGCTTGATGAGACCCGAACCTGAAGGCTGCGCTGGGAACTTAGGTGGAATGAACGGTAGCGTCTTCCCATGCATGAGGTGAGACTTGCCAAGCTGCGGAGAGTGGTTGAGGTCCTCGTGTGAAGCGGCAATTTCTCTCTCCCTTCCATCAGCTAGAATTTTTCCATAATGTTCAGCCATATCCAGAGGAAGAGAGGTTGGTCGCTCACTATTCAAACCTGGGAAGGAGAAAACATATGAGGAGTTAGTTAAGTCAAGGTAGGTCAGGTCAAGCAGTGGCGTAGTAAAGGGGGGTGGCGGTGGCTCTCTCTCTCTCTCTCTCTCTCTCTCTCTCTCTCTCTCTCTCTCTCTCTCCCTGCACTGTTTCTGGTTATCAACAAAATCATACTTACTTCTCTGCGAACTCCTCCTCAAAAACATTGACTGACTGCTTCCAACTCCCTCATGTCCGTCCTCCTCTTCTTCTTCAACAGTAGCGTGAGTGGACCTAGGTGTGGATGGCTTGGAGGAGGAGAGTGATGACAAGTCTCCTTCCTCAGACCTATGTAGGGAGCAAGGCGAGTGTTTGGGGCTCATAACTACATCAGGCATAGGTGGAGGTGGTGGTGGTGGCGGCTCTGAGTTGGTGCGGGTTAGTTGGGAGCGACCTTGCGGGTAGGAAGGAGTGGGTGGCATTGAGTGTGTTAAGTGGAGTCTTCTACGGCTTACTGCTCCCTCTTCTTCTTCTTCTTCTTCTTCGTCATTATCGTTATCATCCCCGAATTCTGTAGCGATAAGAGATATCATGAGACACTAACTAATAGGTGTAAAAAATGGTATAGCGGTCAATGTTTCATGGTTTTTATGACTGTTTGCATTGTGCATTCACTCCTAATGAACACAGACAATGAAGCGATGAATGCAGCAAGAAAAGCGTATTTAAAAATGTAGATAAATTGCAATACTACAACTAAGATAAGGTTCAAGCAAGTCCTCCTCCTCCTCCTTCTCCTTCTCCTTCTCCTCCATCTCTTTCTCCTCCTCCTTCTCCACCTCCTCCCGACGTACCAGCCGGTGGAGGAATGTCCCTCTGCGTGCCACTGTTACTGACGTCAGGTCGGGCTGATTCGTCGCTCAGTGGCGCCCCCCGGTCGTAGTCCGGCGGGGGGACACCTGGGGTCAAGGGTCAAAGGTCAAAGTACGGAAAGCTGCACACACACAAGTGAAGGTCAATCTATTTCAAGGTGTTTTTTAAGGTAGATAAACTTGAACTTCTTTCTTTCTTGTTTGTCAGTCTGTCGTTTTATTTTTGGGGTATTTTTATATTAGTTGTTTGATTAAATAAAAAGATGTATATATATTTTTGTTCTATAAATGCAAACTGGTATTTAGAACAGCATTTATGTTATACTTTTTTTCACCTTAGTTTGTGTTGAAAATTAACAAGGCAGCAAGCAAGCATATGGAATTGCAAAGCTTATTATGACATTAAACAAAATACTCAAATAGCGTTGATTAATTAAAAGGCTGAAGCTTAAACTAAACTACTAATAAGCACACACACACACACACACACACACACACACACACACACACTTAATTCCCCCCCTCACCCCTTGAACCACCTAAACAGCCAACACTAACCAGCAATTAGATCATCAAGGCCCTGTAATCGCTGCCTTTGCCTCGTCACCTCCTCGTCCTCGTCAGGGATATCTTTCTTATGACGAGAGCGACGCGAGGTCTCTCTACCATGTCCTTCCAAGTGGGTGGGAGTAATATCCTCGTAGTGGTGATCATGGGACGAGGCGCTTGACGTGGAGGCTGCATCGTCACTGCTGTGGATGTCTGCCTTCACTGTAATGGGAAGAGGACGTGTTAGGGTGAGACGAGGATGTGTGAGGGTGAGGTGAAGACGTGTGAGGGTGAGATAATGACGTGAGAGGAATTATATTGACGTTGAGTAAAGAGATGAGAGAAAATAATGCGAACGGCAATGATAAAGAAAAAATAAGACGCTAGAAAGAGAGACAAGAGAAGTAAAAAAAAAATAAAGGTATCATTACGTTTGAATTGATAAATATAGAATGAATATATAAGTATGTAAACTCCCTTTCCTTCCTTGTTTTTCTATCGATAATCTGGATCTCCCTTCCCTATACTTTCACTCCTCCCTCTCCCTCCCTCCCTCCTTGCCTCCCTGCCTCCCTCACTGCCCTCCCTCCCTCCCTCCCTCCCTTTGAAGAACTGACCGTTTCCATCTCGTGTAGTTTCTCTTCCATTAACTTTTAGTCACGCTAAGCTAATGGAACGTGACTCGGAAGGTGCGACTATAAGTATAGTGGTGATGGAGGGCGTGAGAGAAAAGAATAAAGTGTGGAAAAGAATGAAGCGAATCGATGGTGTAAGGAAGTTTGTGAAGAAGGGATGAAATGCGATATAATGAGAGAAATTTTTGTAACTACTACCACTACTACTACTACTACTACTACTACTACTACTACTACTACTACTACTATTACTACTACTATCAGTGAGCATATGGTAGTAGTAAAGTACAGCATCAGGTTAATTATCAGACCAGCAGGTGACACTCTCAACAGGTAGACTCAATAAGCAGGAAGTAATCTAATGTAACCAGCAGGTAGACAGGTGGTGGTGGTGGTGGTGGTATATAGAATTACGGTTTTCCTGCACACCGCAACTTTGTACCTACTCGTGTGTGTCTACGTGATGCGACGAAGAAGGAAAATTGAAAAAAGGGAAAAAATGAAAATAGATTAACTCTTCCTCTATTACCACCAACCAAGAAGATTGAAAAATTGGTTCAGAAAGCAGCAGTAGCGAGTGAGTGAGAGTTGTGTAGCAAATAAGCAGGGAGGGAAGGCAGCAGGGAGTCGTGTTCAGCAGGGTGTAGAAACAAGGTCAAGAAGCAGGGAGAGAGTAAGCAGGGAGAAGAATAGAAAGGAAAAGATGAGAGAGAGAGAGAGAGAGAGAGAGAGAGAGAGAGAGAGAGAGAGAGAGAGAGAGAGAGAGAGAGAGAGAGAGAGAGAGAGAGAGAGAGAGAGAGAATCCCCCCAATCGTTATTATCCATCTATTCATCTATGTATCATCTACCTTCCGTTTTCTGACTCATTATTTTCCCATTTTCTTGCATTCGTGAATTTAAAGGAATACTATTAAACAAATCGTATATATATAACTACCTATTACTGAATTACAGTATTTGAGCAATTACCTCTAATACATTTTCTGAAGTTTATTTTTTTGAAGTATAATTAGATATCGTTTTTAATCCACGTTCACAATTTTCTTTATAATAGACTTTCTCTCCTAAATGACTAACTAGATAACTACCATCGTTTTCTTCGAGTTTCTTTTTTTTTCCTATTGTCATGATTCTTTTCCTTCCCTTCTCCTCATTCCATCCGATTAAACAATTATATTTTCCTACATAACATCTACCTTTCCCTTCCCCTTCTCTCCTCCTCCTAGTAGTAGTAGTAGTAGTAGTAGTAGTAGTAGTAGTAGTAGTAGTAGTAGTAGTAGTAGTAGTAGTAGTAGTAGTAGTAGTAGGAGTAGTAGTAGGGGTAGTAGTAGGAGTAGTAGTAGGAGTAGTAGTAGGAGTAGTAGTAGTAGTAGTAGTAGTAGTAGTAGATGTTATTATTCTTACTAATACTGTTATAATAATCGAAGTTTCGTAACATGCATAATATTTTTAATGAGTCTTCACAAGCAGTACCACCACCACCACCACCACCACCACCGTTACAAATTGCTGCCACGTAACCACAAACAAGAGAACCACAGTTGCTTCCTTAACTGTGGTGGGCGTGAGAGACCGCTACTACGCCCTCGCTGGATTATAGTAATGATTTAGTGCCAGGAATTACTACCAAAAATTGTATTCTTAGTTCACAGTGATTTTTTATTTTCTTTTTAACTTGTAAATTGAAAGTCATGACGTATATCCGTGTTCGTATGTTTTGATTTATATATTAAAGTTGAATTCCATAATAGAAATTGAAGATGTTGGATTCCTAATAGATGATACGAATTTTTTTTTAGAATAGATTGAAAGGTTGAGTTAAAAAAAAGTAATTGAAGTTAATTCCTCAAAGAAATCCTAGCAAATTCTTTTCTTTTAACAAAACCAAATGTAAAACAAACCATTTAAAGCAACACAACACCAAGAAAACGAATGAAACCAGGAAAAAAAACACGAAATAAACACCACAAATTGAAAACGAAAAACTACACAACACAGGAAACGTAGAAAACAATAGAATAAAAAAAAAAAACTATAATCAATACGTCATGACAAACGATGTGGCTGTAACTCCATTTTATAAATCTCCGTTACGAAAGTTAATGATACAATTTACACGCTCGTACCGGCCACCTGGCATCAAAAGACCAAACCAATCACCGTTCTCTATCTGCCAACAGTCGCTCAAAGGCGGAAGAGAAACAATTTTATTCTTTACCACCTTCACACACGACAAGACTTAATACTCGACCTCCTTTTTATGTTTTTTTCCTTCGCTTCTTAACCTGAATTCGAAAGACAATATCGTAAAACATTTGAAAGTCATGAACAAGGAAAATTTAGTCATTGGTTGAAATTTGTGTTATTTTTTTTTATATCTAGAATGATTTATTGAGCTGTTCTTGCTATTACTACAACTACACCTACTACTACTACTACTATTACTACCATTACTACTACCAAAACACTACCATCTGCTACGACTATTACTACTACTACTACTTTATTTACTAAGAGACTGAAATAGAAACTATCAAACACACCCACACACCCACCCACACACACACACACACACACACACACACACACACACGGTCCAAGTATTGCTGTCAAGCTTAGCAAACAGTTTTCTCTGCCTATTGATCTTCCTTCATACCTGATGCGCATTTCGGTCACAGAGTAAACAGTTCCTCGACTTGTTTTCATTTATAAAGATCGAGCGGAACAGAGAAACTAGACTGATGTTTTTATTATTATTATTATTATTATTATTATTATCATTATCATTGAGAGAGAGAGAAAGAGAGAGGGAGAGAGAGATAGAGAGAGAAAGTAAATATCTATGTATCAATCTCTCCCTCTCTTAAGGCGTGGTCAGAGGAAGCGGTAATTGTTCCCTCTCCTTCCCTCCCTCTCTCCCTCCCTCCCTTTCTCTCTTCCATTTACTTCACGCTCGGGTTCAGTAATAATAAGCTTAGCTCTTCACTCTTTCCTTATTGACTCATTTCTCCTTTAGATTGATTACTCATTGTTGATCTGACATACTCACACACATTCATCACTTCCTCCTTTCCTTCCATACTTATTCACGCTTCTCGATGTTCAGATGTTTGTTGGGAAAGTGAGAAGAGGAGGATGAGTATGTGTGAGGGTTGGGTGGTTAGGAGATGGTGTTAGGAAGGTGGTGTGGTGGGAGAGGTGAAGGTGAGGTTAGGGATGTGGGAAGTTAGGAAGGCAGAGGGAAGGGTGAGAGAGGTGGTTAGGAGGGAGGGCGGAAGTAGAAAGCGTTGGTGACCGCGTGTGAGAGTTTGGTGATTAAAAGTTAAGTTAAACTCGTCTTTCCTGCATACATACACACACACAAACACACACGCACACGCACGCACACGCATTCATACCTACACACAAGTGAATATATTGTAACTAATGGTAATGTAAACTTAGATTCATACACGCACAAAAAAATGAAAGTTGAGTGAGTGAGTGACAGACAAGACAGACAAAATTACGTCTTCACATCATTAAGAAAGAGACAACTGACTCTACACACTTACCACTAATTATCTTTCCCGAACTTATAATTACTTACAAAACCTAACTACCTGGCAATACAACACAGTATAATTAAACCCAAATTGATATTAAACAACCTCAACACAAACAGACCTGATCACGAAGCAAGAATGACCAACCGTTACTCTTAAGATAACACGTGAATTGATGTTTCCTAGTATTAATGGAAACTTGTCTATATTACCTTTACCTACACCTTACCTGTCTCGCATTCACCTGTGTTGCACGTTAGGCTACAAGACAGACAGTTCAAGGCTTCAAGGTAGAGTTCATGGGAGCCTCGGAGTCACCCTTGGTACTGAGACTCCCTCGGGCACTTTCAGTTCCCACCAACACACATCCTAGAAGGGACTCTTTACCAACCTGGGGACTCGTATCCGGAATCAGCGTGTGTATCCGACTCGGAAATGTTCTCATACTGCGTCTCGGAACCCACGCTGTCCCTGTCCTCGGCGTGTGGCGGGAGGGTATCCTTGATGTCCTCGTAGATGTCGTCGTCGGTGCGGCCTAACTCGCCCCCTCCCATGGACTGCCTCAAGGGCGTGGCCATGGCGAGGGAGGGAAGGTGGTCCTCAGCCGGGTCATACACAGCGGCGTTCAGGTTGTGTTCGTGCCCTGAAGGTGGTTTTGTGGGGTAGCCGAGTGGCTCCTCTGAGTGTTCCGTCACTGGCTCCTCGTCAGCCCACTCGTGTGTGCGGTGAACGAGTGGCGGCGCACTCACTTCTGAATCACTGTTTCCTCCGTCACTCACTGTTCCTCGCTGGCTTGCTATCAGGTCAGTGATGGCGGTGCGGGGGGTGGGCGGTGGCGGGGAAGTGGCGCCAGTGGGCGGGACTGAATCGGACTGGAAGGTGAAGGTGCCTCGCGCAGCCCCGCCGGCCCGTAACGCCTCGTCACGCCCGGAGGTGTGGACGGAGGCGGGTCGTGTCGGTGTGTGGATCGAGGAAAGTTTGCCCGACGCGTGAACGATAAACAATTTCTCTCTAGGTCTGGGCAGGGAGCCGTGGCCTTGTGTGACGCGTCGACACGCGCGGGGCAGCGTCCACGTGTCCCAGGGCCGGGGCGGGAGGGGAGGGCCTGTGGAGCGGCATGATAAGGTGAAGTCGTGCTGCGTCGCGCTGCCCCACGGTGGTGACGGTATGGAATGAAGGTCTGCGCGGCCTGCTGTCATTCTACATTCCACGTTGTCTTCACCACCACTCAAGGGAGCCGCGTGTTGTGAGGCACCACTGACATTCACCTCCGTCGGCGCCTCGTACAGATGAATGCTCTCACTCCCTGGCTCCATGGACTCCGGCGGACTCTGAAGGATCTGTGAAATAGTGCCAAGGAGGTCCACGTGTCCTCGGGCGCCGTCTAGTGACAAGTCTTGCAGCGGTGAGTCCAAGTCCTCCTCCACGATGCAGGTGTAGTCTGGAGGACTCTGCCGCCCCTCACCGCCCTCCTCGCCCAGCGTTGTCACCTGCGTCAGGATGGACATCGGGTCGCCCTCCAGTGATTCATAAGACGGCGGCAGGAAAGGCTGAACGTCCCCTGACACGTGTATCATGTTGGAGTTAACGGTGATGGTACTGTCAGCAGCGTCAGGAGGTGGACTGGTGCTGGTGCTTCCGTTGTGGCCGAGGCTTGCACTGACCGGCTGCTGCTGCTGCGTCACATCCACCCCAGCAGCTGCACACCCACGCTCCTCTTCCACACTGTGTCCACCAAGATGCACAACGACACTTTGCACCACGCGGAGGCAGTGTGGGTCTGAAGACACTCCCTCGTGAGACCCTGGACCGGCCTCCTTCCCACTCTTCACCACAAGACGCGTTACAAGCCGACCATCGCACGTATTATTGATGTTCCTTCCAGTGACTTGCTCCTCCGTGCTCCCGTTCTCTTTCCGGGTTGTAGGGGAAACTTCCTCTTCATTCCTAACGTGAGAGCGATACGTTTCCTTCACACCATCGCCCTTGGCCGTCCTCAAACTGTCTCTAAATACTTGTTCCAGCCGCCGCCTCTCCCGCCGCCGCGAGTTAAGGCAGTTTAGGAAGAAGAGTGTCTGGACGCAGGTGAAGGCGAGCCCCACCACGCCCAGCACCACTACCTCCATGACGGTCACGCTAAACCATCACGCTCATAATAACTCCATGTAACTCTGTCCAATATTCCTTGTGGCTTCCAATCTCTATATATAACGACCTTGAAAGGGACATAAAAAACTTCATTATGCAACTCTAAATTAACGAGACCTAAAACTATCACGAAGCGTCACAACAAATTCACTTCAGGATATATGAGACGCGAGGGGAGACTTAATTATTTGGATGTATGTTAGTCTTTCTTTCTTCTATTTCTCCTTCGCTCCCGGCCTTCCCTCGTGCCTCGTGTTGTATGTGTGTCAGTTGACTTAAGAGAAAACACTTAAAGTCCAGAAGCTCCTCCTCCTCCTCCTCCTCCTCCTTCTTCCTCCTCCTCCTCCTCTTTAATAGACTGATCAAACTCTTTAGGTATGCAAGATGGGCTGCTAATACATTCAAAAGCATTCTCTCTCTCTCTCTCTCTCTCTCTCTCTCTCTCTCTCTCTCTCTCTCTCTCTCTCTCTCTCTCTCTCTCTCTCTCTCTCTCTCTCTAATGAGTCACTCTTAAGGTAATGAGTTATGATAATGAGTAGCAGATATTGCGCACATACACACACACACACACACACACACACACACACACACACACACACACACCCACACCCACATAGTAACACACACACATCTGTTATATACGTTACGGATGCACACAATTTTCCTCCAACAGAACAAAACAGAACACGTAACAGAACAGCTGGCAAACCAACCGTCACAGATGGAAAATTAAATTACATTAATCATTACTATTTGCAATCACTTGAAAAAAAAACTCAAAAAAAGATAACGTATCTCTTCTTTCTACTCTTTAACATTCCTCTTAAGTTGAAATTACAAGAGGAATTATAGCAATCAAGAGTAATATTTGCACGGCAGGTGAGAAGCGCGCCCAGGTGATCTTCAGGTAAGTAGAGGAGCGGTGAATGGCAGGAAATACTGTACCAGGTGTTGGGAGACCGGAGCCAGGTGTGTGTGTGTGTGTGTGTGTGTGTGTGTGTGTGTGTGTGTGTGTGTGTGTGTGTGTGTGTGTGTGTGTGTGTGTGTGTGTGGGTGTGTGTGTGTGTGTGTATGTTAAAAGTTTTACAAAGAACTTAACTTTTACTTCATCCTTCCATTCTCTTACATACATAACATAATTTTTTTCCTCTCTCACCACAACTATCACAACTATCATCATCATCATCACCACCATCACCACATCACGATCAGTGCTGCAACACCACACCACTAACTAACCCATTCAATTACGCCTCAACACCGTTAACTTAATCACTCAACACTACACACAAACACACACACACACACACACACACACACGTACTCACTCCCTCACTCTCAACCCGACAAGTAATACAAAAAACTCGAGTCATTAGTTAATCAATTAGTAATATTGCAACACACCTTTTCAAACCCACACTCGTGATTTTTTGTAGTGTTTATGTAACTTAATTAATTGTACCACACTTAATGTCACTCACGCTACAGAAACCGAGTCACATTTAACGTTTTGTAGATCGTAACGCAACACACTTCAAGGCTTGCGACACCTGATCATTCCTTCTCTCGTTTTTCCGTTATGTTGTATATTTCGTGCATTTTAAGGTGATTGTGATGTCAGTTACGCATCGCTGACCAACCGACCTTCACGTGTTTCACAAGCGTTACTTTGCCTTCAGTGTTCCGTCACATGTGTAATATTTAATACCCAGACAATTGCATCTCAACCTCTCCATCCATCCATCCATCCACGGATTATCACGCGTTGCAAAGATAGTTCAATAGTTTATTCATGTTTTTCTTATTATGTATTGATATTTATGTTTTTTTTCAGTTATTTCTTTCGTTTTGTTTTTGAGTAAGGATAAAAAAAACCCAGTTATATGACCACAGGAACACGAAAATATAGATAATAAATAAATAAATAAATAAAACCAGAAATATAAACAAAAGGACATCGGATAGGACACTAAACGCACGCACACGCACACACGCACCACAATAGGGAGGGTGTGTGTGGGGGTAAGGGGTGCGGGGTGCGGGGGGGGTAAGGCAACGCACACACAATGCAAACACACACGAGAACGACTGTCAACAAACTGCCGCCGATGCCTGTCTGTCCGCTGCAGGGAGGAGAAAGCGTCTGGCAGGGGAGGAGAGGGCGGGAAGAGGGGGAGGGGAGGACCACCACCACCACCACCACCACTACTCCCACACTCTACGCCTCATTGCTCCCTCCCACTTCCCTTCCTCCCTCACGATTTGAAGTGCTCTCCCTCCTCTTTATCCTCTTCCTCCTCTTTATCCTCCTCCTCTTTATCCTCCTCCTCCTCCCTCCTCCTCCTCCTCCTCTTCAGTCCCTCATATAACTAATCATATCCCATTTTGTTCACGAATTTTTATATTTATCCTTCGTTTCTGTGTATCAATTGTTATTCTTTTTCTTTGTAAACTCGTATATTTTTAACCGTCATCTCATTCTCCCTCTCACTCGATCTCTTTCTCTCTATCACTCTGTTGCCGTATTTCTCAGCCTCCACATATCAATTTCGAAATTCCAGTACGCTTTCTCCATCTATTTTCCTTCGTTTTCTTTGAATTTCCCTCCTGACAGTGCAGTGATCAATCTATATCTGACCAACAAGTCTCATCTTCACTTTCTTTTCTCTTTCAACGCTTTCTATCAACTCGTTCTAACGGTCGTATGTTAAGATAAATATAGGGTCTATATTTTACACCTTATAATCAATTTCTTGTGTTCAGAAGTGATTAAGGCCCCTATAATTTGAGAAAATACTATATTTATAGAAGTGGTTCCAATACTATTTTATGATTGTTCAGTTTTTTTATCAATCGGAATTTACCGTGAGAAATTCTGAGGAGAAATGACCCAAAAAAATGTATGGAAGGTATAATAAGACAGTAATTCTAATGGTGTCTGTTTTTTCCCCTCTGTTACCCGTTGCGTGCGTTCCCATTACCTGTTGTTTTCACTCTACCGGTCCCTACTTCCTGTTATTTAGTATATGGACACTTCCTTCCCTTCCTGTTGCCTGCACTCAGGTTTCCATCGGGAGAAAGCCTTATAAAAACAATCTAAACTACCTATTGTTGGGCTTCGATCTCGATAAAAATAGAAGGGAAGTTACTATTATGCTTTTATATGCATTGTGAAAAGTAGCTTAAGAAAGGAAGAGGAAAGTTTAGGTATGAAAGTAACGCAGAGAAAAAAGATCCGGTTGCATGTGTTTGATAATTACCGGATATGTACGTATACGTTAATTATAATGGTAAATACAAAACTAATACTTCTTTATATGTGAAAAAAAGAAAATAATTAAAGGTTATGTTAGAAATGAATAGCTTTCGTTTGGTTCCAGAGGTAATCAAGTCTAACTGATAATGATTAAAAAAAAAAGAATGAAAAGTGACTATGACTTTAAATGTTGTTCTTTACACTCACTACAGATGGTATTAATGAAGAAGAAAGTACGACATTAATGACTTTATTACGATAACCATTAATTATGTCTGTCTGGCAACCATTAGCTTTATATATGTATAGTAGAATATATGTGGTGTAATATATTTTTTCCCTCACTCTCTCTGTCTCTCTCTATCACTCTCTCCTTAGATTACAAAAAAACAAGGTTACGCCCCTATGCACATAACACCCCTACGTGTCATTCTCACCACCATCACCACCATCACCACCATCACCACCACCACCACCATCACCACCACCACCACCATCACCATCACACACTCATCTCAGACCTCCTTACACACATTCTCTCTCTTTTTTTTTTTCTCTCTCTCTCTCTCTCTCTCTCTCTCTCTCTCTCTCTCTCTCTCTCTCTCTCTCTCTCTCTCTCTCTCTCTCTCTCGTCTCTGTGGAATTACTATCAACACCTCAGTGACGTTTCTTCAATGTAATTATAGGTTAGTGTTGTCTTGTCTCCTGTATCGTGAGGTTGTTGTGTTAAGCTGTTTCTCGATGATGAAGTTGTTAGTGTATTATTTTTTTTTGTGGGAAAGTAAGTGAGGTTTGCCAAAAAAAATATATCAGTTTCTCTGTGTTAAATTGGGAAAGGGATTTATGAAAGGAAAGGTGTTGTTTGGTTTTGATTGGAGAAAAGTATTGGGAAACAAGGAAGAGAGATATATATATAATTAGACACATCAACTGAGATTCGTTTGATGAAGCCTGATAGTTTAACGAAAGTATAAAGAAATAAATCAATACCAATTAAATTCAAGAAAATAAATCAATTGAAACACCAACGAAACTTTAGTCCTAATAATAAAACAACAAATACTTAACAAAACCGAACTGAACCACTACCAACCACACCCTTGCCTGCTAATAATATACTACAATACCTTCCCTCCTTTCCCCTACCTTCCTTCCTTCCTGCCTTCCTTCCGCTCTTTCACTTCCTCCTCGCCCTCAAAAGCTCTTAAGAATATATTGAAATACTTCCGTGTTCTGTCATTCCTTCCTTCAATTCAAACAATTCATTCTTGCATCATCCACTTTTAAGGTAGATTTACATAACTCTCTCATTCTTCCTGTCGCTTTTGCAGTATGTGAAAGAGAGAGAAAGAGAGAGAAAGGGAGCAAGAGAGAGAGGGTAAAGATAGCAAAAGAAAGGGAAGACTTAACAATATAAAAAGGAAACTTAAATCCCTCTTTTGAATCTTTATCTTCCTTTTACGACGCAACTTTCCAAGGGTCGCCAGACGGTAGGAATATCAGCTTTCCTTTACAACGGTGACGATGCTCTCCTCCCGCAGGCTAACAGGCGAACGCAAGATGGATGGCGTTAAAGTAGCCAAGAATTCACGCACAACCATTGCCTTCCCGTTAAAGTATCAAGTAACCTAAGTGAAAAGAAAAATATTACTGTTCTCGAGGAAATTGATGATAAAATGTGAATGAGTGTATTAACTTTGTCGAATTTATAAGAATTAAATATCTTTTGATTTTTTATGGTAAAGTAGTAATAGTATTAATAGAAAAATGACACAGATTTGGTTATATTATATTAGCTTTTTTTTATGTGATGGTGATGTGAGACGTGACACACACACACACACACACACACACACACACACACACACACACACACACACACACACACACACACACACACACACACACACACCCACACAGACACACACACACACATTTCCTGTACTTTCTATCGTACGCATATTTTCTTTTTCAAGTATAAAATAAAATCCTTGTATTCCTTTCTATTTCATTTCATTTTTTTTTAAACTATTTTTCTGCTAATACCTACAGGATTTCAGAGTACAGTGACCAACCACACCGTAACAAGGGAACAGAAGGAGTAATAGTAATCTTCCTCTTCCTCCTCCTGTTCCTCCTCCTCCTCTTGCAGCTGTCACTCACTCCCCCCTCCCCCACATTCCACCTTCCTCCTCTTCTTTCCCATCCCTTACTGCCTTCCCCCTTCCCCCCCCTGCTTCAACGAGTCACCTTGGCACTACGGTTCGTGAAATGTGGGTCACGTAACTTGTGTTTAGGTAAATAGTTCCAAGAGTTAGTTGCTTCGTGTTGTTTTGGAAAGGTAATTGAGGTCTTCGTTTTCTGTTGCGAGTTGAATTTTGACTTTTTGTTGTGGTATATACTTTTTGTAATGATTTAGATGATTTTGTATTGTATTATTATGATTACTAGTACTCCTACCACTACTAGTAAGGATAATAATGCTGATACAACTACTAATCTCTTTTTTTCTCTCCTCTCTCTCTCTCTATCGCTTTTCCTTCCTATTCTTTGCCATTAGAAACCTTCCTTTCTCTCTCTATTTTTCTGTCTCTCTCTCTCTCTCTACTTTCTCTGTCACTATTACATTTTCCCTTCATCCGTAATCTTCTTTGATAGCAAATTTCTCTCTTAATACCATTTACTATGAGTGTGTGTGTGTGTGTGTGTGTGTGTGTGTGTGTGTGTGTGTGTGTGTGTGTGTACGATAGTTTCCACAGCGTACGAAACGAGTCTTCACAGCGGGTGATTTAACATAAAGTAAACAATCGTAACAGAGCTTCAGCGTGGCCACAACATTATAATTGTCTCAGTAGCTCACGAGGCTTCATAACAAACGGGAGCCTTCAGGAGCCGCTACGTAAGGACCCGGAGACCAGAACAGCCCGAGGCGTAGTGCAACAGATGGTCATTCCTCACCCACACACCTTCAGAGCCTTGTGCCTTACCTTACCTTACCTTCCTCCTACATTCATGTTTTGAAGTCCAAGAGTTTGTTAAATAAATGCCATGATGAATACCGAAACTAAATCAAGAAAAAATAGCTAAGGAATTTTTTTTCTCTATACCTATTATTGTTATTATTATTATTATCATTATGTGTTTGTTTTTCCATTTAATTTCCACTCCTACGTGATTAAATAAGTCAAATGTGTGTTACGACTATCAAAAAAGGACGAATAGGAAGTAGAGCATATGATAATATTGTTATTAATATTATTATTATTATTATTATTATTATTATTATTATTATTATAGTCAAGGTAAGAATCTATCGATTAACTCTTATTTCTCTGAATTTCTTAAGTACACACACACACACACACACACACACACACACACCACACTGATACACACACTGATACACACACACAGACACACACGACACGACACACACACACACACCACACACACCACACACACACACACACACACCTTAGAAAACGGAGCTTGAGAAGAGAACACGGATTGGTCTTAAGCACAACTATGATAATAATAACAATATAATAAGACTGATAATAATAATAATAATAATAATAATAATAATAATAATAATAATAATAACGATAATATTAATAACAACAACAATGATACTAATAATAATAATAATATTTAAAGAGTGAGGGAGAGAGGAAACAAAGAGAGAAGAGAGAGAGAGAGAGAGAGAGAGAGAGAGAGAGAGAGAGAGAGAGAGAGAGAGAGAGAGAGAGAGAGAGAGAGAGAGAGAGAGAAGGAAGCAAGCAAGAAAGAGAGAAAGAAAGCAAACATACATAAATACAGGTATTTCAACTTACCTTTCAATGTGGAGTGATTGGCTCGAGATGACTGGGAGTGTGAGGGAGAGGAGGAGGAGGGAAGCGAGGGTGAAGAAGAGGAGCCTGGAATCTTCGGTAACTTCCTCCCTTCATAGTCTACCCTTCCTTTCTTCTCTCCCGAATGTGTCTTCCCACTTTCTCCACTCTCTATGACTGCGTTTTCTTTCTCCTGATCGACCTTCCCGTTTTTCTTCTCGTCCTTGGCTCCGTTTTCTTTCTTGTTCTTCTTCCCCTTCCCGTCACTCTTGGAACTCTTACCCACAAAGAGCTCTTGGACCCGGTGGTAAGATACAGCTTCTGGTTTATGCAAGAAGAACGGCCTTTTTGACTTTTTCTCGCCTTCCTTCCCTGCTTCCGCTTTGCTTTTGTTAAATTTCTCTGAGGCTTCTTTAAGATCGCTCAACGGGTTAAGGAAGAAGCCGTTTTTGTCTTTCTGTTTACCGTTCTCCTGTGCTGGTGGTTCTGGCGGCGTGGCGTTATTTACAGGGTGTGGGTGTAGGTAAAAGGGTTCTTGGTGTACGCCGGAGTCTGAGCTGTGACCAGACAAGTGACAGTCGCTCTCACAGGAGGAGGTGCAGGATTCCGACCCACTTGTAGAGCATTCCATATCCTGTCAAGGGGATCGAGAGAGGGAGAAAATCAGGAGAGTATAACAGGTGGTGGAAAGGCAAGAATGTGAGGAAGGAAAAGAATGTTTGCGGCATGAAATCAATGGAAAAGAAAGTTTATATTGGGTGAATGTTATTTTTATTGTATTAGTTCAGAAGGAATGTGTGTGTGTGTGTGAATGTTATTTTTTGGTATGCCTGTTATGTTATAAGAGAGAAGAATGTGTAGTGAAAGCGTAGAATAACATTTGGATAACTTTAACTAAATAACACCAAGATATACCGTTATACACAATTGTCTAGTCAAGCCTTAAGAATGTTGCTAATGATATAAATAGAAAAAATAATAAATAAATAAATAAAAGCATAGAGTTATCATAAACAGATGGTAATAATAAATCCAAAAACCAGTTCCTATGAAGAATGCAATTAACAAACACATTAACGGATTGGTCAAGCATGAAGGCTGCCTCAGGGACACTCAGAAAAAAAAGAAGGCAAGATGAAAACAACATAAATAGAATAAACAACTGTGCAAAGAAAACGAAGAAGAAGAAGGTGAAGCAGAGACTAAAGAAGAAGAAGACGACGACAAAAAAAGAAGTAATAGAAGAGGAGAAATAATAATAATAATAATGCGTTGGAGAAATAATAATAATACAAGTAATAAAACAAAAACCACAATCTCAATAACCTAGACTAACATAATACTACACAGCTTCAGAAATTAAACACGAATATAACCTCAAATCAGTTCCATAGCTATTTCAATCAATGTTTCTTTTTCTAACCTTGCTGGCTCCACACAGGCCTTGGTGGCAGGAGCATCGGTGGTGGTGAGAGCCGGAGTCAGCGGAGTCTGAGTCTGTGGCGTAGTCTGGTGTGGCGCCGTGCTGTACCAGAAGCTGTAGTGCCTGTAGAAGGACGTGAAGAAGGGGTGTGAGTGTATGTGATGCTTGAATGAAAATAAATAAATAAAAATAAATAAAGATACATAAAAGGAAAAAATAATTAGTGATACAACATACTGACAAGTGAAGGAGGAAAAAAAATGTTGATAGGTTAAGATAATTCACTATTACTACTACTACTACTGCTACTACTATCATTATTTATTCAATCTAAGTTTAAGTAAGTATCTGATGTAGCTTTTTTCCTTCCATTGGTGTGTTCAGTAAACTTTATCTATTTGACTTACAGCATTAACTGAATTTACCTTCTGTGTGAGTAACTATTTCTCAGGAGTGTGAATTTAAACACCAGAAAAAGAATTAGCCGAGTCATCGCGTGAATGCACTTTGCTAACCGTTGGAGGAAGAAAACGGGGAAGATAACAATGGGCTGAGTTTACGTAAAAATTTGTAACGTTACACTCTCTCACTCTCTCTCTCTCTCTCTCTCTCTCTCTCTCTCTCTCTCTCTCTCTCTCTCTCTCTCTCTCTCTCTCTCTCTCTCTCTCTCTTTCTTACCTCCATATGGTCGTTATCAGCAGCATCATTTATCGGACTTTTTCCAAACTTGTCAAGAAGGATTGCTGCGCCGTGACGAAGAAGCCAACGAACTGTGTCTGTGTGCCCGCGGGAGGCTGCGAAGTGGAGAGGAGTGGCTCCATCCTCGTCCCTTAGTCCCACGTCCACTCCTTGTTCACTCACCTGGTGGAAGAAAGTGGAATTAATAGGTGAAGGATAAATTACATTGGTTTTCGTGTATAAGTGTGGATGTAGAGACAAAATCGTGGTAGTAGTGGAGGAAAATAGAGATATGTTTTTAGTGGTAAATATAATTCTGAACAGAGTAAATAAACTAATAGAATATGAAAGGTAAATAGGAATGGTGAGTCAGCTATTATATCTAAGCTTGTACAAGTCATTATCTGAGCTACCTACTAAGTTTGCTAAGTTGCTAAACCTTTTCAAGACGGTTTTCTTGTATATACAGAAGTAATTTTAAGCCGGATTTCTCATTATACTTTCTATACTCTTTGACCAGCCTTCTTGCAGAAAAAAAGTTAATAGTCTGCCAATTATCCAGAGAATGAGCCAAATAATCAAAAAGCCAAACAGTTAACAGTCAACAAGCTAAGCCAGACAGCCAGTTAACCAGTCAGTAAATTAGCAAACCAACCCAGACAACAAGCAAGGAAGTTAACCAGTCATCCAGTCAGTCAGCCACGTAGCCAGTCAGTGAACCAACCAGTCAGCCAGTCAGTGAACCAGAGAGCCATAAAGATAAACAAACAGATCGTGCTGTAAAGCTTGTGTCAAGAGTCAGTCAGATGTTCCTTCCTGGACAACAACATGAGTTTCAACTTTAGCCAAGAATGTCCAGCAATGCAGTGTGTGGAAGGCAGATGGGAGGCGTTGTGGGGGAGGCAGGTGGGTGGAAGGTGATTGTCCCTTAGTAATACCATGGGAGAGAGGGAGAGAGGGAGAGAGAGAGAGAGAGAGAGAGGGAGAGGGAGAGGGAGAGGCAGGTGGGTGAAGGGAGATAAACAAAAGTGAGGGGGAAATATTGACATTTTCAGCTTCCTTTCGTTACGCAAGCTGGCGCAGAGGGAAGGGGAGAGAAGGGGAGAGAAGGGGAGGGAAGGGGATGAAAGGGGAGGTATAGGAGAGACGAAGCGTGAGAGAGAGAAAGAGAGAGAGAGAGAGAGGAAGGGAGGACGGAAGCAGGTGGTCAGAGGCTGTGGTTGAGATGAACAGAAAAAAAATAATAAAAAATAAAATAGAGTGAAATAAAAGGTAAAGTTTCCCATGATTCAACGTAACATAAAGGTCTTAATAATAATGAATAAAAAGATTAAATATTCATCTTGTAGTGAGTGAGTGACCTTCTCTCTCTCTCTCTCTCTCTCTCTCTCTCTCTCTCTCTCTCTCTCTCTCTCTCTCTCTCTCTCTCTCTCTCTCGTAAAGGACACATGAAAAACATGGAAACTGTGGGAAGGGAGAGGGAGAGAGAGAGAGAGAGAGAGAGAGAGAGAGAGAGAGAGAGAGAGAGAGAGAGAGAGAGAGAGAGAGAGAGAGAGAGAGAGAGAGAGAGAGAGAGATAAAAAGGTAGGGGAAGGGAAAACAGGAAATAATGTCAATGTTTAAACAATTTCCTGCAGTTGACCTTCATCCTTAAGGTCACGTGATCCGCCCTTGACATGAATAACCTTAAGGGAACAAAAAAGTGTGGTATTTGCTTTCTGTTTTCGTTGTTCTTTTAATTTTAAGGAGTCACGATCTTAAATTTAATTCCTCGTCGTGCTTGAACTCTAAACTATATATTTATTTAACAATTTTGGTGTAACAGTTAAGTTTAGTACTTTTTTTTGCTGTCTAATATCAATTACTTACAAGATTAAACGCCATTGTGTCCTGAATCCGTCAGTTACTCTCGTATCTCACTTCTAATCTTTTCTCTCAGTATTTTCTCGAGACGCACTGACACTCCTCTTCCTTCAAGTGTTGGTTGGAAACTGGTTCACTGATGCTTGTCTTGCTTGCATACTCTTTCTAATTTCAGTGTTACCATTTTCTCTTTTGTGGCGGGAAACGAGCATACACGACGAGCCTAAAGTAAATATTGATATCCTACTTTTCATATTTGTGTTGTAAATGTAGTGTAAAATAATCAGATTTAATGTTATTTTGTGTTATGATGAAGATAAATGACGAGATTGTTTACGTAAAGTTGAGTTTTTGTTTAATATTATTGTTTATGTGAAGATGTTAAATTACGTGATGAATTTTAAAAGAAAAATAAATGAATGGAAATGTAAACAAAATAATCTACAGACGTGCGATCTTAACTTTCATTTAATCTACAAAAATGCATCGTTCACTCACTTTCACCTGATTATTTTTAAGTGTCAGTATAACTTTGACAGTGAAAGTAAAACAATTTTCATTATAAACAAAACCTAGCTCAGTCACCTGATTCATATCTTACAATTACTTAGATAATGAAAGTCTAATAATTTCTAAACGAGATCATTGAGGTTTACTGATTTTCCTTCCATGTTTTATAATCTGGTAAGTGAAATTTTCTTCAGCTTTTACCTACGCCGTTGGGGACATAAGAGTGAAACTTTATTAGTGTGCTGAATAAGGGAGGGAGCCGGAAATGCCCTGAAGTCCTACACCGAATCCTTCACTCCTAGAATCCCTTCGTAACGGAAATTCCTACGAGCAAAAATAACCGCAACTTTCAATAATTATGTTAAGAAATATACTAATAACGTGAAACTTTTCCTGGTGAGTCATGACAGGTGAGTAATTAGTAAGTAAGTATGTTCATGGTGTCTCCTATGCCAGGTAAGTATACGTTGAGGAGAAAAACAAGTAACTTATATATGTATCTATTAGACTATCAATCAGTTAATTTATTTATGTATCTATCTACTTCCTCTATCTGTCTATCTATTCAAAATTCAACTCATCTTTCCCAACCTACTTATTTCCATCTGAGACTAAATCCATCAATGTTGCAAAAATCTATTCATCCATGTATTGCAAAATCCATCAATTCACTTCTAGTAAACATTTCGGCAAGTCACCCATACTAACGCTCGGTGATAGAATAGAGGTAAAGAAAACGCAACGCCCTCACCACCCAACACAAAAACGACAACGCGGAACGAAAGGGGGAACAAAAGAAAAAAGAAAAAAAAGAGGAGAGGAAAAAAAGGTATAAGAGAGAGTGAATGAAAACCCCTTCCCCTTCACTCTCTTTTTTTCTCTCTCTCTCTCTCCCTCTCCCTCTCTCTCTCCCACGCACCAGGAGGAAGTACAGAGAGGGAGAGGAAATTCCAGGAGGGAAAGAAGCAGGAAGGGAAACCAAATGTCATGAAGAGAGAATAAAAGAGATAAAATATTAATGATTTTGTGTTTCCGTGAGGAGAGAGAGAGAGAGAGAGAGAGAGAGGAGAGAGAGAGAGAGAGAGGAGAGAGAGAGAGAGGAGAGAGAGAGGAGAGAGAGAGGAGAGAGAGAGAGAGAGAGAGATGGTGATGATGATGAGAGAAGGTTAAGTGAAGCTGAAGATAATGAGGAAGTGATGAAAAGAACACAAAAACAACAGAAGTCAGAAACAACAAGATGGAATAAGAAGAGAAGAGACAAGAGAGAGAAGAGAATAAAAACGGGGCATAGGAGACAGGTAACAAGGGAGGGGGGGAGGGGGAGAGGGGTGACATAAGGAAGCTGAAGGTACTGTAAGGGAGGAAGGGAAGGGGAAGGGGAAGGGGAAGGGGAAGGGGAAGGGGAAGGGGAAGGGGAAGGGGAAGGGGAAGGGGAAGGGGTAGACAGGAGGGCATCGCCGGAGGGGAGAGACTAATAGAACATTCCGTTAGGTTGAAATAACGCGACCACAAAGTAAAGAGTCATTTCTTAGGTATCCTCTTCTGCAACTACTCTTTTTCTCTCTTCATTTCTCTCTCTCTCTCTCTCTCTCTCTCTCTCTCTCTCTCTCTCTCTCTCTCTCTCTCTCTCTCTCTCTCTCTCTCTCTCATACGATCCTCAGAACTATATATTAAACCCAAAATCTAATAATACTAATAATAAAACGTGTTAATTTATTCATGCTATTAGAGAACTAGCTAAGAGCAATAAAAAACATTACAAAAAATCCCTTACTACCCTAAACCATCCTTAGATAAGATGAATAAACTAAAAAGGTTAAGTAACAGTAACCTACCATCCATTTCAGGCAGTTAAGGCAGCCCATCTGTGCTGCCGCATGGATAGGGGCCATGCCATCTTTAGCCCGAAGCTCTAGACGTCCGCCAGCTGAGTCTACAAGGTATTGAAGCACCTCCAAGTGTCCTTCCTGCGCTGCCAAGTATACAGGGGTGACTGCGTTGTCCATCTGGGCGTTGGCGCTGTAGGGGAGAAAATGCAAGTTAGTATGGAAATAATTAAACTTAGTGGTGAGAAATATAGCTTAGTATGGAAAAAAATGCAACTCAGTACATAACGACTCTTTTTAACAACAAACCACACAAAGAATCACATAAATAAAACCTGGTGTATTGAACTCAAGGTTAACAAAGGATGACTCAACGCAATAACAATATATATAAAAAATAACCAATATACAAAAACAACAAACAAAAACAACACGAACCATGACCAAATAAATAAAAAAATAAAAAAACAGGAAAGGATGAACACATACTTAATAATACAAGGACATATATAGAGAGAGAGAAAAAAAAAAAAAGCAGAAAGCACATTTATACAAGGAGTAAAAACACAAAAGAAACTATAGAACAAACAAAAACCAGAATAAAAGAAGAGGGAAAGGAGGAAGGGTGATAAATATAATGGCTAAAGGATGGAGGAAAAAAAAAAAGTATAGGGTGTGTGGAAAAGTGGAGGGAAGTGGTGGAGGGTGGACAGATGAAGTGGAGGGAAGTGATGGAGTGGAGTGGAGGGGAGTGGAGGGAAGTGGAGGGAAGTGGAGGGGTGGAGTGGTCAGCGGGCAACCACACTACCGGTGACAACAATGAACAGCAAAATTAGGTAATAGAATCCTGTGGTTTTGAAATTTCGAGGTGGTTGTGGTGGTGGTGGTGGTGGTGGTGGTGGTGGTGGTGGTGGTGGTGGTGGTGGTGGTGGTGGTGGTGGTGTACAAGTCTCATCTATCCTTCAGTCTATCCATTAAAGCACTCGTACAATAGAAGAAAATACCACTAACATCACTATAAACATCAAGCCATGGGATACAACTATGATATACTACTGAGATTGTACGTGGGAGAAGGTGGGAGTGAAGGGGGGGGGGAGGCAGTAGCACATCTCATCCCATTCTCATCCTCCCACTGTGATTTAATTTCTCTCCCTTGCAAACACTCCCACATTAGAGGAAAATCTCCCACCCCAAATTACTTCACAAATTATACCTGAGCTGAAAGGAGATCCCAAGATGTGTACTTATCACTAATTGAATTATTGTTTGTTCTTGTCACGTTTTCGTTAATGTTTTTTTTTATTATCATCAACTATAACTCAATGTCTTTTTTGTTGTTAATTTAGTCATTATATAGTTTACGTGAATACATTTTAGTCAGACATACAGTCAAAACGGAAGAGATTTACACCCACCCACACACACACACATACACACACACACACACACACACACAGACTAACAAAGGTTGAAGCAGACTGAGGTGTGCGTGAGAGAATGAAGACAACACTGGGCTGCTGAAACGTATTTGTCTTCCTGGTGAAGAGGAAGATGGATGATAGCGGAAGAGTGAAGAGGAAGAGGGAAGAGGAAAAGTGGAAAGGAAGAGTGAAGAGTGAAGAGGAAGAGTGGAGGAGGAAGAGTGTAGAGGAAAAGGAGAGAAGAAAGGGAAGGAAGGCAGGAAGTAGGCAAGGAGGTAGAACACAGACGGAAGAACAATAATAATCCTCTTTAAAAACCCATAAGTATATAAATAAAAACATAAATATTAGTTAATAAAAAGAATATATGTCTTCCTCCTTCCTACTACTATTACAACTACTTCTATATGCTGGGTGAACAGAGGAAGAGAGAGAGAGAGAGAGAGAGGGAGAGGGAAAGAAAGAGAGAGAGAGAGAGAGAGAGAGAGGGAGTGGCATAGTGAATAGCAGCTGTCGAGGTGAAGGATTTGCATTGTCACGATGGGGGAGGAGAGGAGCGGAAGGCAAACTTATTATTCAGTATCCAAACATAATGAATAAATAGAACTAATAGTAATAACTGTTCACTAGTTGAGACACACAGATAGACACACAGACATACAGACAGACAGACAGACAGACAGCTACATCATGAGCATTTAACAAGCCTAAGAATGTATTAAAATCTTTCAATCTAATATTTCCACAATCATGAATTTTAAATAGGAAACGAAATCAATGCAAAAGTCAGTCCAAATATTAACTTTAAAGGCAAAAAAAATCAAAAATAATAAATAATTAGACGTAACGACGAACAGAGCGAACATGTTTGATAGATAACACATTCAACAAAACCTTGACAGTCTGACTGAACATGTCTAAGTTAAAAAATAACAGGTTTGAATACAGACGGGTAAACAAACGGTAGATACAAGAATAAACCTCTAGATAGAACAAAACTAGATCTTAACCGTCCCACACACACACACACATATACACTTCAAAAACACAACACATCCACCTTTCCCACACACACACACATATACACTTCAAAAACACAACACATCCACCTTTCCCATGACGTATAAATTCTTCCCTCGCCTCTCAGTTCAGCTCAAGACCTATGTGATGTGTTGTGTGTGTGTGTGCAGTTAGAGGGTGAGAAGGCGAGAAGGCGAAAAGGCAGAGTCAGCTTACGCGTCAGTAAGTATTGAGGGTGTGTGTGTTGATAACTGTGTACTGGAAAGACGTCTTCAAGGGTGAAACTAAACTAAACTAGTGTGTGTTTGTGAATGTATGTGCGTGTGTGTGTGTGTGAGAGAGACATACGCACACACGCCCATAAGACAGCATTAATAGAGCAATAAATAGAAGGAAAGTAAAAGATTACAGACAAGTGGTGAGACTATGTTAGTACGTCACCTGGAACATTCTTGTGGTTTGTTAATAAATATAATTACCACTGTCATTTCTTTTCCACTTCCTTTCCTCCCCTCCCTCCCCTGCCTCCCACTTCCCTCTCCTCCCTTCCTCCTACTTTGTGTTATTTATTTCTTTCTTCCTCTTTGCTACTTCACTCTTCTCACTCCCTCCGATTCTTACACAACCCTTCTCCCCCTCCTCCTCCTCCTCCTCCTCCTCCTCTTCACACGTAAGGGAAAGAACAAGTAACATGAAGTATTATTTCCTCTTCGCAAGGCACGTGTCACCATCAAAAAAACCAACATCTTCCCAAACCCTAAAAAGAACATAAAGACGAGAATTCAATACAAATCCACAATGACTTCCAACCTTAACGCAACCTTGTATAAAATAGAATAAATAAAAAAAAACCTGGATATAAGTAACTAAACTACAACTTGAACTTGAAATACACATGTTAAGTACGGGATCCACGGCTTGAACGAGCATAGAATAAAGTGCTTGAAGGAAACGAAAGAATGTGAAGTGAGGTAAGAGGCTGCAGGGAAAAATTTTGAAGGAGAATGAACGTGTGTGAGGAAGAGTATACGAAGGTCAGTCTATATGCACAAGTTGAGGAGGAGGAGGAGGAGGAGGAGGAGGAGGAGGAGGAGGAGGAGGAGGAGGAGGAGGAGGAGGTTATTTAGAAGAGGATAGGCACCGTTATCATGCCATCCTACGGACCACTTGTCACACTGATGGTGGGAGAGGGAGGCTGAGGAGGAGGAGGAGGAGGAGGAGGAGGAGGAGGAGGAGGAGGAGGAGGAGGAAGAGGAAGAGAGGAATTAATGAGATAATCAAAGGGTTGTTGTAGTGAATGAATTGACACTTATTTATTTATTCATTCATTGACATACACACATACATACACATACACACATACACACACACACACACACACACACACACACACACTATAACTACATTTCTGAACATAAACATACACTAAATAATTCACAAGGATCACTATATATGGGTAAAAACGCATTGAAAAAAAAAGAGTAATTCATATTTTCGTTACATTTATCAGTTTTATTTTCATGGCGTCTTGGGTTCAGAAATTGATGATGCTACTGGTGTTGGTGTGGGTGGTGACTGACGTGGTGGCCTTGACTGTGGCACCGAGGCGGGGGGGGAGCAGATTAATGATGCTAGTGATGCTGGTAGTAGTGGTGATGGGACTGGCCAGCAAACTCACCCTCTCTGGACTCTTCCTTTCCATATTTTTCGAGAGAAGGAGAAAATATAGTTCTAATACCCTAACTAACACTCCTTCCCCTTCCCACACCTCACCATTGGCTATCAACACAATGGAGATAGCAGCTGAGAGTATCAAGAGGAACCATCAGGTAGACAACAGTATAGAGAGACTCATAAACCTGGTGCAGGTAAACGGGCTGCTACTGGTGGACGGCCTTATGGTGAGCTCTCAACTGACCACCAAGAACCTGCTGGGGGAAGGTGCGTTCGGCCGTGTGTACGAACTTAATCTATCGGACGTTGAGACCCCGTTATGCATCAAGGTGAGGAAGGATACACTAAGCGACTACTGTTTCATGTGGGAGATTGAGAACTTGCTGCGTGTTGTGGATCTAGAAGGTGTGCCGCGGGTGATAGCTGTTAGTTTTGTACCAGAAGGTTTTATTATGACTAGACACGGATGTAGGACTTTAGAAAACTGGCTGAAAATTTGGGAAAAGGCAAAACCAAGGAAAAGAGAAGTCGCAGCGGTGTTACATCAACTCTGTGTTATACTGATCAATCTCCACGTGCTTAAAGTCTGCCATAACGACCTCAAAGGCGATAACGTGATGGTGGAGTTCGATAAGACGAAGAAAAAGAGTAAAAGATGGCGCAGCGTCAGGGTAACTCTAGTAGATTTGACCATTTTATGTAATTACGGTTTATATCCTTTTGGCAGCTACCCGAGGACCATGTTCATGCCCCATAATGACCCTGAGTTAATGAGAGGTGAAAGGGCGTGTTCTGAGGCTACGGATGTGTTCTCTATGGGTTATTTACTCCATCGCGCTATGCCCTTCCTCACCTCACACCAGCAGGAGGTTCAGGAGTGCAGTGTGATAGCAATGGGATCTTACGACACCAGACCGACCTTCACCGAGATTGAAAAAGTGCTGAAATGTGCCTTAAAATAAAATAAAAGGAAACTAACACGATAATATTTCCTTCAATCACTTTCTTGTATAAATATTGATACATAAAGATTAGCTTGGGGCATATCGAGTCTATAGTCTCTCTCTCTCTCTCTCTCTCTCTCTCTCTCTCTCTCTCTCTCTCTCTCTCTCTCTCTCTCTCTCTCTCTCTCTCTCTCTCTCTCTCTCTCTGAAAACAAAAAACACGCAGTTATAGCATTACAGTGAATTTCGAGGCAACCTATTAGTTCTGCAAGCGGTTCCTCCTCCTCCTCCTCCTCCTCCTCCTCTCGGACACCAACTGCCACGCCATCTGGCCTTGCGAGATCAACTTCCTCCTCGGGCAACACTAGACCCAGGAAGTGAAGGGACGAGGCAGAGGCGAGAGAAGAAAACGAAGTCAAGCGATAAATGATGCACCTCAAACCATCTTCTTTAAGAAATTAGCACTGCAGGAGAGACTCAAATTAATTAGGCTTGTTTCTTTTTAGTTATATATATTGTTATTATCAATTGGATTTCGTTTCTATGCTTCAGGCTGTTAATTATAAGAGAAAACGTGTTGCTGATAAAGAATTGCAAAACGGGAAACACATGAGAAGAAGAAAAGTTACATTTATACTCAAGGAATGAAAGTTTTGTGAAGAGTAATAGTTAAAAAAAGTGAAAAAGTTATGTTATTGTGGATAATTAGGTTTAGGAGGTAATTAACACCTGTGTCTCCCCTTAATTAGCTACGTCATGACTCTCAGGTGATATTAATCGCTTGTGTCATTTAGTGCAACAATGTCTTGATCGATCTTGACATTTTTAAGAGAGAAAGAAGTTAACATTTACATTTCTTCCTGATACGTTTCTTAATACACTTGTTTTTCTTGTTATGTGTTGTTGTTGTTGTTGTTGTTGTTAAGGTTAAAGTCGTAATTGTTGTTGTTGTTTTTATTATTATTTTTTAGGGCTAGAAATCATTCCCAAAACAAAACTGATCATAAAAAAATATAAAAAACCAACACATATTCCACCTCGTTAAATTTACTTCCCATGACACATATATAATCTTTTCTTTTTGTTGCCTTATTTTGACTCTTTCCTCGGACGCCCACTCAACACAAGAAAATATGTGAGTTGTAGAAGAAGAAGGAGAAAATAATTATACAACAGGTAGAGTAACAGTTGTCTAGCTAACTGTATCACAAAGTTACATTAAACCAGTTTGAATTTCTGGTCCTTTTTGGTGTGTCTATCCATCAGTTTGTGTGTCTTTGTCTGCAATTTGATGTTGTGTGGTGGTGATGGAGTGGTGATGATGTGTTGATGTTGTGGTGGTGATAGTGTGGTGATGTTTGGTGTTGATGTGGTAATAGGAGTGATAGGTGTTTACTACTACTGCTATTGCTACTACTACTACTACTACTACCATACCGTACATTACTTTATATAGCATAGAGTCATTCATTTATTCAGTTATTCATTTAATACCTTCTCATTCTAATACTTTCCCTTCGTCTTTACTTTCCTTCCCTTCCTTAATCCCTTCATTTCACATACAGAGAAAGCGTAAAATCCGCGTCTTTTCAATGCACTTTCTACTCGCATTAAAAAAAAAGATACAACAGCAAACATCAAACTAATGCATACTGTTTTCTCTCAGTAGGATCATAACACACAATTTGCTTGAAAAAAACAACAACACACACACACACACAAAGAGGTAATGTGTTTGAGTATCTTTAAACAGGATCAAGAACTAAGCTAATTAGCCGAGTCCTAAAATGGATATTCTTAGTGTTGTTGTTGTTGTCTCACCTTATATTGGGTGGAGAGGCGCCTCTGGGTAACTCTGGGGGTGGAGGGGGAAGAGCGCGCTTAGGACGTGACCCCTGATCTCCCCTCCTTGCCCCCTCATAGCCCTCAGACCAACCCTCCTCCTCCCCATCCCCACCAGGACTCTCTCTCCCCTCACTGGCTGCTGAGAAAACGGAGTCAGTGAGGTTGTCTGAGCTGTGTCCAGGGTCAAGCACGGAGGAGTAGGTAGGGTTGGAAGGGAGGGACTTAGGGAAGGGCGGGGAGGGGCATGATAAGCCTGCTTCAGTCTTCACAAGCCCAAAATCACTCGCTGTTAGCATTCCTTTATTCTTGAGGGATTGAATGGCCAAGTCCAGAGGTGGAGCGAAGTCACTACCACCACCACCACCACCACCAGCACCGGCGGCGTTCTTCCTGTTGTTCCTGTGAGGCAGCGGCGGCCCCACCAGCTCGTACCCGTCGTCCTCGTCCTCATCTTCACTGTTGAAGGATCGTTGTGAGTCGCCGCTGATGCTGTCGCCGCCAAGGACATCATGGAGGACGGCCACCGCCTCGCGCTCCTCCCAGCTGGCGACGGACCGGTTGGTGTCCCGTCGGCCCAGGCTGTGACGCGAGAGCCGAAGTGACACCTGCGGTTTGATCCCCAGCTCGGGCGGCGGTTCGTCAGGAGGGAAGGCAGTGATTGACCTCATGGAGCGGCGCGCCTTGGCCTTGAAGGAACCAGAGCGTCGCAGGGATCGTCTTAACACGGAGCCTCGGGAGAGTGAGTCCTCACGGAACACTTCGTTCTCTTTGGCTGGCGGCAGAATGTGAAGTGACGCCCTCAGGGTCCCAGTACGCCTCACTCCCTCGTGGGAATCCTTGTTATAGTAATTAGAGTAGTAGCCAGGCTTCACCGACGTGAAGATCTCGCGGTGGATGCACACTCCATTACATGATTTGTTCTTGTAATTACACAGGTAACACTCCCCGTGTCTGAAGGAGTGTGCGCGCTGCAGATTTCTCAAGGCGTCCGCTACGAATACTCCAGGGCGGCGCGGCCTTCTGGGAGATGAACGGCTCCCTTTACTCCCGCGACGCTTGGTAGAAAACGCGGCTGAGCAGCGTGTGTAGAAGGCTGAGGTTTTCTTTCGTCGGTAGAGAGAAGAATCACGGAGGCCACCGACGGCGGCCAAGTCCACCACATTGACGCAGGTGTTGCTGGACACACTCAGAAGGCAGCCCATGAGGGGGGGCTCAGGGGGTCGGTGCCGGGGTCATACCAGCTCCAGCATCACTCATTACAAGGCAGATCGGCGAGCGTGTACGCGCCGCGGGGGTCAGGCAGAGCACCGAGCAGGCCAGTGATGTGGGGCGGCGGTAGGCTGTGGTGTATCCCGTTGGGGGGAAGGTGGTCTGTTGAGTCCTTTTGCCGTACCCTCCTGCTACTCACCTTAATGCTTTACAACCTTAATGGTAATTATAGTGTGTGCGTCCCGCGTCGCTCCGTTTAAGCCGTGGAGAGTGAGAGGGGAACTGCTACACTCAGGTTAAGAATATAATAATGCGTACGTCCCGTGAAACACTCCGTTATGTTAAACCAACGCCAACAGAACGCGAGCGAGCGAGCGAGCGAGCGGGGTCCTGGAGGGTGGAGGGTGTTCGCACCGGTTGTGAGGGGCGGCGGCCGTCAGCTGGGTGCCGCGAGGGAACTATAAGGACCATACGGTAAAATGTTTTCTGGTGAGCTTGGGCGGCCACTTACGGAGGCGATGCGAGGACAGGGAGAGTTCAAAACAACCCCTCAGTGCAAATTAGCAAGCTGTCAGGCTGTCAGGCTCGTCATGGTGGTCAGACTGATTCATCCGCTGCTTCAGGCTGGTAGACGGACGGCCGTGCAAACAAGGCACACTATGTACGTATGCATGCAATGGAACACTTCATGGTCATACAAGTCACATTAATCCTTGACTCGCACACCAACAACCTCACATCGCCCTTATGTGCTTGGGGGCAGGCGTGGAGGGGGGGGTGGAGCACAAGGGAGGCTGGTGGTGCGGGAGGAAGGGCTGGTTTGGGCTGGGCTGGTTTGGGCTGGGCTGGGTTAGGCTGCCCTCGCGTCACGCCACAACACCGCCGGAAGCAGACAGACAGGTAGGCAGGTGGGTGGGTGGATGGGTTGGTGGGAGGTGTTGCCGGTCACCTTGTAACTGATGGCACCGTGATGCTGTCAAACTGTCCTTCCACGCACGGCCAAGCAGGAGACACAATGAGCAGCTAAACCCACGACTCTTTACCCATAACTCACACCTTAACGAACTCAAACTTGTCTTCCGGGATGAATGAGTGCGAGTCCAACACGAGTCACGTTCACGCACCAAACACTGCTGTCACTTGAGGGGAAAAAGTTCACGCAACGCAACGCACGCAACGCACGCAACGAGACAATGAGAGAGGGAGAGTGTGTGTGTGAGCGTGAAGCAGACGGGACCACCACCACCACCCTCTACCTCGCCTCGCTGCCACTAACACACTGGCAGCCATCAGCTTACCAGACCTCCCTTCCTCCCCTCCCTCTCTCCACTCCCCATCCACATACCAGCTTCCCCTCCCCTCTCCACCCTTCCCCACCCACTCCACTCCCGCCCCGCCCACTCCACCCAATGCCAAGGGTACGTGATGCCCCACAAGGGAATTATATCTGATCCTAGAGTTTCACCTGAAAAATTACACAAAAAGTATTATAAAAAACTAGATCTTCCACACTAGGAATATCGGAGCGTTCTCAGCCTCTGGAATATAATATAAGGCGAGGAAATAACGTTTATAATTATTAGTCAATAGATGCGACCCCACCAATAGTCTGAGAAACCTTGTTCTGAACCTGAACGGCACCTAGTTTTTGTGAAATAAATGAGAATGATTGCGAATAAACCAAAAGAAAGATTGCAGACTCCATTTGCTTTGCCTCGAAATTAAAGGAGTAAATACCAGATGATTATTCAATATCTCAGATGATAAATATTGAGTGTTGGAGAAATAGAGCAAAATAATAAATGAATAATACAAATATTTCTAACTGTTTTACCAGAAAGATAAAGGAACAAAATTCAAATCACCGTTAGTCATTATCTTAAATTCTTTCAAAACTAATTTTCAAATGAATGAATTTAACGTTTATTTTAATATTCTATTTCACGAAGAGAGGAAATATATATTTTTTTTACTGCGCAATAAAACCAAACAAGGCTGGACGTCCAATCCACACATTCTTTCCACACGTTATAGAGACAGTAAAAGAAAACGAAAAAGAAAACGAAATATTCCTTCTATCTGAAACACTCTTGGGGGAGACAAAAATAAAAATAAAAGAAAATAAATAAACCAGATCGTGAACCTAAATAATTTAAGAACAACTTCCTTAAAAAAAAAATAACACAAATACACTTAACACACACAACCTCGGAGAGAAAGAGAGAAAAAGAGAGATAGAGAGTTCTTGGGAGTCACCGCTGGTTTTCTTTACCTAACAACCTTGTCACAATACCATCCAGTGCAGCTGGGAGGAAGTGTAAAGGGTGGGAAAGGGGTGGGGAAGAAAGGGAAGGGAAGGGAGGGATGAAGAGGAACCGGAAAGAAGGGATGGGAGAGGATGCTAGCGGAAGGGAGATGAGAGGAAGAGAGAAGAGAGGAGAGAGGGAGAAGAGCTACATCTACTGTGTTTGTTATGGTTAAGGATTGAATGAAATTATTCTCGTTATTAGGAGTGAAAATGAGAAAGGTAGTGCTGGTGGCGAAGAGGTGGGAAAAAATATTGATACAAGTGCAAGAGAAAAGCTATGATAAGAATGAGTTGGTTAAGAGAAAATGTGTAACTTTTACCACTTGTTATGTTTGTTTTCTCACAATTTTCCCAAGATGAATATTGACGCGGAACATGAAAGTTGACTGATAAATCTTGTTTATATATATATATTTGCCTGTCGCGTCTAAACACTATGATTAAATTATAAACGATTTATTTTACCCAATATTTGAATGCAACAATTATATAGAAAAACATATCTATGAGAAAAATACGAGTTATAAAAGCATGTATGTGTGTGTGTGTGTGTGTGTGTGTGTGTGTGTGTGTGTGTGTGTGTGTGTGTGTGTGTGTGTGTGTGTGTGTGTGTGTGTGTGTAGGTGGAGGGGGTGTGGGGGGGATGAGACACACACGAACTGATCATCTAGAACAACTATTTTTTTATAAACAGGAACTTGCATGTTTTACTAGATTCTAACACAACTGAATTCTCTTCTACGATTGGCTAGAGAAAAAACACAAGAGCTCCATCCTGATTGGCCGCAGCGCCGAGGTCCTACGCTCCCATTGGTCAGCTTTGCGAGTAACGGCAAGGTACAGGTGGGATCGACCTTAATTACTTCAGGTTCACAGGTAAATACAGACACAAGATATATTCACGAGATTTGTTATTTCTTGAGGCAGTAGGTTTATTATTTTTTTAGAACCAGCAGTGGACCAAGAAATTCGCCCTTGGGTATATCAAACTGGACTATGCAATGTGATGTAGCAGGTGTAGTAGTAGTAGTAGTAGTAGTAGTAGTAGTAGTAGTAGTAGTAGTAGTAGTAAAAGTAGTAGTAGTAGTAGTAGTAGTAGTAGTAATAGTAGTAGAATAATTTGCATCGCTATCACCATTTCATCATCATCATCATCATCATCATTACAAAAGACACCCAACACCTGACAGCCAGCCTGACCTGCCCACCCACATTTTATCTGCGTTCACGGCATCAGCTGAACTAGGCAATTAAGGAACAGGTCAGGTAGATAAGCGTGGCGGCAAGTTTAAAAGAAAAAAAGAAAAAGAAAAACATTCCTGCCTAGTTCACCTCCACAACGGGTGACTAAACGGTGTAGCAAGTTTTGAATCAGAGGCTGACAGTAAAATGATAATATCCAAAACAACTCACCCAGCCACTCCTTGCATGACCTGTTCTTGTGTTGACCTCAGTGCCATGACGCTGCATTACCTTAACACGTGAAAGCTAGACTGTAATAGGAAAGAAGTGAAGAAAAAGAAGAAGAGGAGGAGTAGCTGGCGTGGATAGAAGTCATAGAAAACGTATATATTTTACAGTTTTTTTTTTATATATAGTTAAGTTTCCCTTTAAATTTATCAGTCAAATGCTTATCCCTTTGACATCTCTCACGCCTCCTCCACGCCTCCTCCACACCTTACCACTTTCTTTCTATCTTTCCCGCACCACATAAAGAGAACATAAGATAGAAATAAAAAAATAGATAGTGATTCTTTAATCCACACCAATTTGTGAGCTGACCACACACTCTCACACACACTCTCACTCACACACACACACACACACACACACACACACACACACACACACACACACACACACACACACACACACACACACACACACACACACACACACACACACACACATTTGATTTTTATACCTGTTCCAGCCATTATCACCTGTACCAAACTTATATCACGTTACATACTCTCCTTCCTTCCTTCCCTCCCTCCCTCCTTCCTTCCTTCCCTCCTTCCTTCCTTCCCTCCTTCCCTCCTTCCTTCCTTCCTTCCTTCCTTCCTGATCATGGTCATTGAGGGAACCAGGAAATGAAGATACGTGACAGCAACAGCAATAGCAAGGGAACCATATGGTGTGTGTGTGTGTGTGTGTGTGTATGTGTGTATGTGTGTATGTGTGTGTGTGTGTGTGTTGATACTGACTGACTTTTCACGGTGTTATACGTTCTGTTTATCTTCTCCTCTTCTTCTTCTTCCTCCTCCTCTTCCTCCTTTATCTCCTCCTCCTCCTCCTCTTCCTCTTTCTCCAATAACAATTACAATATCAATAATAACACTAAAAATATATATCACAACACACAAAAAATACAATAAATTAACAACTAAGTATAATTTATCTTAATATATAGTAGTAGTAGTGTAAGAGGCAGAGGGAAGGGAGGAGGAAGGAGAAGAGGGAAGGGAAAGTCAAGGGAGAGGAAGAGGGAAGGGAGGAGGGAAGAGGAAGAGGGAGGGGAAGAAGAAGGCAAATAATTGAAGTGGAGAGAGGTAACGTAATTAAGAAGAAGTGATTGGAATGAAGCGTGAAATTATCCTTTGGCAAATAAAGAGCGAGTGAGAAAGAGAGATAGAAAGAGAGAAAGAGAGAGAGAGAGAAAGAAAAATGAAAAAGAGAAAGAGAGAAAGAGAAATAGAAAGAAAGCACAGACAGACAAACAGAAAAAAAAATATGTGTGTGTGTGTGTGTGTGTGTGTGTGTGTGTGTGTGTGTGTGTGTGTGTGTGTGTGTGTGTGTGTGTGTGTGTGTGTGTGTGTGTGTGTGTGTGTGTGTGTTTGTAAATACCTAGTGGCAGTTTACAAGGGTGCAGCTAGGTAGGTAGATCTGTTTTTATTTTTTTATTATCATTTCTATTTTTTTTTCTTATATCAAGTCTGAGAGAGCAGCACCTTAGGACTAAAACCATCTCCAGTTTTCCCCAAGTCTACATCCTGGAACTCTCACACACACACACACACACACACACCCACACACACATACACACACGCGCGCAGACAAACACGCATTAATATTCATGGATTTAATAGCTGCTCTTATGAACCTTTTAAAACACAGTTGCTTCTTGTCTTGTTGTGGCGTGGAAGACATTTCTCTCTGGTTTAAATACTAGTCTAGTTTTTACATTAACTGACTTGTGGTCTTGTAGTCACTTGTAGCACGCGAGTAGGAATGGCGGATAGATGAATAGATAAATAGATACATAACTAGATAGAAAGACATTTAGAATAGGCAACACACTAATAAACAGTAAGGAAAATAAGGAAAAGAAAAAAAATAGATGGAGACAAGGAAGTGTAAGGAGGAGGAGGAGGAGAATAGGAAATAAACTGATAAAAAAAAATAAAATCAGACAGGAAAATGAGGGAATTAAAAAAAAAATAAGGGAACAAGGAAGTGTAAGGAGAAGGAGTAACACGCCACCACCAGATGGAATCCTATAACATTATCACCATTATATCACCACCACCATTACCACTACGTATATTAACAGTCTTCAACACACTCTCCACGCACCACACACACTCCCCGCACCACAGCTGTCTCTACCACCGCTAGGCTACACCTTAAGGAGAGAACAAGAACATGTAAGATATTGTTAAATGTAGTTCAGTTTTTTATCGTCTTCTTCCAGCCTAATTCAACGCTTGTCTTATGTGGGGAGAAAAGTTATGCTTCGCTACGTCTCTCGTGTTATATAAATCGTGTGTTTTGGAAGAAAGTTATGTTTTGATGCAGAAAGTTATGTTTTGATAGAGAAAGTTATAGTTCTCTTGTACAATTGTCTGTTTTACGAGTCAAGGATGTAACGATAATATGTTATTGTTAAAACGTATTATTTGTAAACATTGAGCATGTAATCGTCTCTTGTATTCCTCGTAAATCCTAGAAAAAGTAGATTGCAAGAAACCTAACACACAATAATAAAAAAAAAGACTATTAGTATATACATTAAAATTTTGTGTCCTGATCTACCTACGTAACTGGTTGACTATATTTAGAGCAAATAATTAATAAACTAATATACGCAATGATCCTTACATCCTTATAAATGTCAATCGGTTAATATGCGTAACAAACAAACACTGCTTATACACCGTTACACCCATTAACACACACACACACACACACACACACACACACACACACACACACACACACACACACACACACACACACACACACACACATACCGCTGTTTGTGAAGCAGGATTCCGTTAAGACTTTCTAAGACAGCAACTTTTAGGTAAACTGGTATTCAGGTAGTTTAATCACCTCCACTACAGGCCGAGTTAGGTGAGTAACTACCAGGACGAGACCCAACCCACCCAACACACACACACACACACACACACACACACACACACACACACACACGTATGTAAGAGAGAATACACAGACTTCAAACATTCTGAACTGAGCCGAGGTAAGAGGACAAAGGGTGTGGCTCAGGAAGACACATACATACCTAAAACAAGAGAACAACAGGTATGAGAGAGACAGAGACAGAGAGAGATTTAAAAGTATGTAAAGAGAGATTTTTTAACAAGTATAACCAAACCACAAACTAAATACATGTTTTATGAACTAAGAACCATCACATTCTCTCCATTCTTTCCTCCATTCCTTCCTCCATAGAATTAAAGTGGGCGGAGGTGGAGGTGACTTATTTCCCACTCATCTACCACTTTCTTTTCTATGGTGGATGTAGCGACCAGGAAAAGTAGTGATGGTGGTTGTCGCGGTTACCAAAGGAACAGACATTACGGGAAAAAAGGTAATTTAAAGGTGATATGAAAGAATTATTTCGTTAACTTTAATGATCACACAGAGGAAACATGTCTGGCTTCCTATTGGTCAGTTGAGATAGACACTAGATTAGTTTTAGCCAATCATAAGTTAGGATTTTTGTCTAGATTTTAGCATATCTATTGTGGGGGTTTTTTTCTCCTCGAATTTTTGCATCCAGTTTCTCATCTACTTTTTCTTCTTCTCTTACTGGAATTTTGTCTGATTTTTGTAGAAGTGGTCAGTGTATGTTTTCCTCCTCCTTTTTCTCTTTCTCTTTCACTCTTTCTTTATTTTCCTTTACGTATATTAACTTCTTCTTCCAACTTTATCTCCCTCTCTCCCTCCTTTCACATCTTAGTAAACTGTCTATCTCTTTTATTAGAGTAATTTCATCCATCCTTCTTCATCATTTTCTTTTCCTTCACCTTCACCTACTAGCAAATTCTTCCTCATTTTCCTCCTTCTAAAAATACTACTTTTTCAATAGTTCCTCCTTCACCTTCACCTACTAGCAAATTCTCCCTCATTTTCCTCCTTCTAAAAATACATATTCTTCAATAGTTCCTCCTTCACCTTCACCTACTAGCAAATTCTTTCTCACTTTCCTCCTTCTAAAAATACATATTCTTCGATAATTTCTCCTTCAATTCTTCCTGCTTTTCCTCCATCTATAAATATCTTTTTTATCAATACTAACACTTTTCTTTTACTACTCAAACCACTTCCTACCTTGAGGCAAAGTAGTCTAAGTATAGGTTGAAGGAAGAAGCAGAATCTTACGAAGTCATCCCCACAAACCCACTGAATAAAAACGATTTCAGACTCTTTTAGACTTCTTCTTTTTACGTATTAACCACTGAAATTAACCACCACCACCACCACCCCCACCACCACAGGCTGTAACAAGAACCTGCCTGCTTTTGGTACGAAATCCAGGGACTCTGATCTTAGTGTGACCGCAGACACCTAAGGCCAAGCGGGAAGTGCATGCGTGTGGGTGGTAGAGTAAAATTAGTGCCTACGAATGATTGGTTATGTGGTGCACTTGCTGTCTGTCTGTCTGTATGTAGTAGTAGTAGTAGTAGTAGTAGTAGTAGTAGTAGTAGTAGTAGTAGTAGTAGTAGTAGTAGTAGTAGTAGTAGTAGTAGTAGTAGTAGTAGTGATGATAGTAGTATAAAAATAGTTTCCCAAGGGTAACTGAAGAAGCTTTTTTAATAGGCAAACTAATGAGGAAATAATAGAAATATATCACCATTAAATACCCAAGTTCCCCCTCCCTCTATCAATCAAGGTTAACGATGTCATGTCAAGACGATACTGGTAGATTAAGATGAGGAAAATGGAGGTAAATAAGAGGATGATGAGGAGGATGTTAATGAAGAAGAACAGGAATAACTTGTATATGAACATGAATAAGGAAAAGAAAACCAGGAACAACACAAACAAGAACAAGATTAAGAACAACTGGAAGAAGGAAAAAAAAATAAAAATAACAAATAAATAAATAAATAAAACCAGAATCAGGTCAAAACAGAACAGGGAAGGCGGGTAACCAGGTAACGAGGGTCGAGGAGGAGGAAGAAATTGAAAAAAATTAAAAATAAATAAAAAAGATAAAATCAGGTACAGAAAATTAACGGGGAAACCAGACGTGGAACTAGATAGGTAGGTAAGCAAGTGGCTGTCTCACCTAAAGGGACAATAAGACAATAAGACAATAAGACAAGGAAATAACTAAAAAAATAACTCACAAATATATATATACTCTAATTCTTTACCAAAATATATCAAACCTACACTCTTTCCAGTCGTATCTTATAACAATACTTTCCACTCAGTTATCCTCTACTATAAACAAAGAAAGAATTCATAATAGTGGAGGTTTTTTTATATGACCTCGAGAAACCTCACCCAGTTCTAGTTGGAAGTGAACCAGTGTGTGTGAGGCGAGTGTGTGTGTGTGTGTGTGTGTGTGTGTGTGGGGAGGAGAGCAAAAAAAATCAATATTCCAGAGTAGCTAGTGGAACGAGGCAAGTAGGGTGTTGGGGTGCTTCAGAGCCTGGAAAGGAGCAAGGCATCGCGAGGGCAACAAACTGAGGTTACCGAGGATGTGTGTGTAGCAGGTTGGGCTGAGCTGGTATCATAAACGCTGCTGCTGCTGATGATGATGATGATGATGGTGATGGTGATGGTGAGGTGAGGTAGTAAAGGACGAAGAAGGAAAATCTTAGTTTGTTGATAATGTGTAAGAAGTGAGCAGATGAGAGAAGGGAATAAAGGATGAATAAGGAAAATGTAAGATTATTGATAATATGTAAGACGAGACAAGAAGAGAGAGAGAGAGAGAGAGAGAGAGAGAGAGAGAGAGAGAGAGAGAGAGAGAGAGAGAGAGAGAGAGAGAGAGAGAGAGAGAGAGAGAGAGAGAGAAGGTAAGGTAAGGTAAGAGGTGATTAATCTTACCTTTTATATACTGAACAAATAAGGATATACAACAATAGGTCATAAAAAACCCCCAGACATTAATGGTACTAGTAAACGACAAGAGAAGTGACAGCTTAACACATACAAACATATACTTACTCATTTATCTACCTATTTATTTATTTATCTATTTATATATTCAGTACACCTACATTTACTTGCTAACACCTGATGGAATGGATGAAGGAGGATGAGGAGGAGGAGGAACCAGAGGGAGAGAGAATTAGATCCCTGTACTACACAAATGAAAAGAAAAAAACATTGGAGAAACAAAACAGAAAACGGGGGTTGGAAAGGATGTATGGGAGAGAAGGGTGACTGGGCTATTTCTAAAGTTTATTAATAACCTCAAATTTGTACTCTAATAAGCCTCCTACCTTATGTTATTGTTGCTTTGTGTTGTAAGGAAGTCAAGTGGAAGTATATGAAGGGTAGAGAGTCAAAAAGAAGAAAGAGATACTTGAGACCTGACCTCTGTGTGTGTGTGTGTGTGTGTGTGTGTGTGTGTGTGTGTGTGTGTGTGTGTGTGTGTGTGTGTGTGTGTGTGGCCCGAGGAGGAGAAAAGGTGATAATTTTTTCAACATTTCTACCTCCCTTCCACTTGCTTCTCATAAACTCATTAGATATATTATACAACGGTCACTTGTAGCGTTCACTTACACAGAGAGTCACTTGATTAAGAGTTTGCTGTCATCTGGTTAATATGGTATAAATTTCTAAACTAGCTCTCTCTCTCTCTCTCTCTCTCTCTCTCTCTCTCTCTCTCTCTCTCTCTCTCTCTCTCTCTCTCTCTCTCTCTCTCTCTCTCTCTCTCAATAACCCTGCATATATACCCCCCAAAACACCAAAACAACCTCAATTAACTAGATACTTAAATAGTTTCAAAATTCATATCATTGTAAACTAGATATTTTTTCATCTTCTTCTACGCTGATAAGAAATGTATTGGTTTTTATCATAAGCTATTTTCTCATACCTGCAAAAATATTTATAGCAAGATTAAAATAAGCTTAGATATTGAATAGAACAAAATATTAATTGTAGGAGTAATAAATGTTTTTTAATTAATATACACTTGACGTTTTATTTTGGTCTACATGTTTTATATTTTTTTTCTTTCTTTGTATGCAGTTAGTTTTATATTTTCAATAGATGTTGTTCAGATAAGATCCGTTCAATAACCGGATTTGAAGTCGTTTAACCCTGTTCCCTTACTACGAATACACTTACGGTACCGGGTATTAGAGGGTTTGATATCAGTTATTTTTTTTAGCCTCGAACCTGGAGCCGTTATTTCCACACAAAAAACACCACAACCAGATTACCAGTCACTTACCACAGTCATCTTTAAACACATTAGGTTACGAGTATCATAGTTGTATTGCATTTACGTCTATCTCATAATTACTGTTTATTTTATCCTCATACACCTTTAGTAATTCTGGTTCAGTAATTTTAAACCTCATTTCTCGATCTTTTTTTTAGTATTTCTATTGCCTTTATAACCTTCGCAGTATAGAACAGTTATTGTTGCATATATGAAGAAAAATAAGAATACATGAACTTATTGCTTGTAATGTACCTTAGAAGACTCTAGACACACACACACACACACACACACACACACACACACACACACACACACACACACACACACACACACACACACACACACCCACACACCCACACCCACACTACTAGGTCTCCCAATTTTCCTAACAGGTTTCTCACACTATTATCTCCTATGTCGACTTTGATTGCGAAATTTTTGCCTTTAGATCCCTTGGTTTGATATAAAATAATTTCTACATTAGCGTTCAACCCCACACAGAAACTGGCATGATTAACCTATCCAAGAGAACACGGGTAGAATATTAAAGCACTCAACACCTGACCACCTACCTGAGACCTCACCTCATACCAATGCTAAAACAGGAAAATATATATGTAGCGGAGATATAAAAAAAATAATAATAATAGTAGTGGTCCTGGTGAATTTTAAACCCATCCTTATTTATTTAGCTTTTTTGAAATCATATAAAATAAATGGAATATATTTAAGTTAAGATATAGCTTTCCAAAATGCATGAAATCTCAGAATGACTTTTTTTGGTGACGAAATGTAGAAGTGATCTCAGGCAAATCCAGCATTTTTTTTAATAGTCTTCCCTCAGGTATCCAATCTATAATACCATGATAAGTGTAATACAAGAGACTCCAACTAGCACGTCGTACAACTAGGAGCATTCACATAGTAAGTGCATACGAGAAATTCTTTAGTCACAATAAAAACATTTCAGAAAAAAAATAAATAATAGAATCAGGAAATCTGTAGCAAGTCTGACGGGTTAGTAAGCCTGTAAGGGATCATAACATTGCGTTCGTCTGAGTCTTAATCTTGATAATCAGGTTGAGGTTCCTGCCACACACACAAACAAAGATAAATAAATAAAACCAGGCCCCGTATTGGAATAATCTAACGTGAGAAAATTATTAAAGTCTTGACGAGTACAAGAGAGAAGATCTATTTCCTAAACCAGTGATGATACATTATTTTTCAAGTGAGTTAGGAAGATAATGTTTTTTTTCCTCCACTCCACACACGTTGCTTCGTCCATAAGAATCCAGGAAGTAAGGGTAACTGGATGAAGGATGATGAACACACACACACACACACACACACACACACACACACACACCACACACACACACACACACCTAACCTCCACACACACACACCCCCTGCTAAGACCAATTCTTCCAATACAACTTGATACACAAACCTGATTCTAAGACTGACACACCAACAACACACCCCCAACACCACCCCAACACACCCCCAAACACCTAAAACCGTTCCTCTGCACCTCAACTCAACCCAACACGATGACGTACCAAGGTAACTAACTGTACTCGACACCAAGGTAGCCAATGTGTCGCTACTGTGCCGAAAAAAAGGTAACTGAACACCGCTAAGGTTATAAATTGGAAGATGAAAGACTAGGTACTTCAGAGAGGGTGTGGGAGAGAGGGAGAGAGGAAGAGAGGGAGGGAGGAATAGAGTGGAACTGAAAGGGTGTTAAACGGAGCATAAATTCAAGTGTCACCGAAGAGAATCCAACCTCACACAAAGGGGATCTATACTATATTTTGTTTATACGTTTATTGATCGTGAAATAGTACTATAGATTTTTTTTATGCTTGTTTCCCCTTAAAATAAACTACTATTTAAATATCGACTTATAACAGATTAATTCTAACTAAATATTGTTAATTTCCTTTGTTTGAAGAAGTTATTTTTACCTGAGTCATGTTTCCCATTGAGAAGCTAACTTTCTATGGTTACTTGGACCAATATTGTTTCCTGCACCTCTCTCTCTCTCTCTCTCTCTCTCTCTCTCTCTCTCTCTCTCTCTCTCTCTCTCTCTCTCTCTCTCTCTCTCTCTCTCTCTCTCTCTCTCTCTCTCTCTCATAAACAAACATTACTACATAAAGAGTAAAGCAAAACGAAACACAATCGTGACCGTACGTGTGTGTATGTGTGTGTGTGTGTGTGTGTGTTTGTGTGTGTGTGTGTTTGGCATGGAGTCAGTGAGCTAATACAAACAAGCAAACACATACCTCCTTAGCATAACAAAACAAAGAAAACAAAAGACAGTTGACTCTACTAGAAAGCGAGACACACACACACACACACACACACACACACACACACACACACACACACACACACACACACACACACACACACACACCTTACTTTACCTTACAAGCAAAATCCATCCATGTTTGCTTTAATGTGATTGTTTGTTGTTTGTTCTTGTCCAAACAGATGTAAAAAGTTAAACAGAAGTAACTATTTTTTCACACCTGCAATAATTTCTGCACACGTTTTTTTTTCTAAGATATTAATGTAAATATGTTTTTTTCTTGATGTTTATATTATCAATAATATATATTTTTTTCTCCCTCAAACGTTCATGTATCTGTCTGTGTGCGTTTAGAGATAAAATTCAGATACGATATTTTTTCAAACACTTAATTATACGCTATACAATTATCACGTGTTCCATTATCTAAACATAACTATTTTCAACAACGGTAAAAAAAGAAGATATTTACACATTAACTCTTAAATAAAATCTGGTATAAAAACAACATACTTTACATTGCAGAGTAAATTGTATTACTCTATACCAAAGCAGCACTACAACACATCAGAATTTTCACTAATACATCATAACCGGTTGGACCAAATCACTACCATCCACTACCACCACAAAAACACACACACCACACCTCCCACACACACTACACACTTCACACTCGTTCCTCCTGCCACACTCCAGCACACACCACCTACACACCGAACCCACGACACACGACTACGCCTTCTCAGTGTGTTTGTAGGGGTGTTAGGGGGTGTGGGGGGTGTTGAGGGAGGAGAAACGTGTGTGGGTCGTTGATGTGTTGCTGTTTAATGTGTTTTATGTTCTCTCTGTCTCCTGCTTTTTGTTTTATATTCTATACTTATTTTACGGACACCTTGATCAAACATTATTTCTGACTAAAATTTTAAAGAGGTTACCCTTGAAAATTTCGTGAAAAAAGTTGATACCTCTGAATCTCATAAAAATTGCTTCATAAGGTTTTTTCGGGTATACTGAACACGAATTTAGACTTAGTTTTATGATTACTATACTATTAAACCCTATTTCACCCTTGTTTGCCTAAGAAAAGAAAAGAAAAAAGAGTAGACAAGTAATAATAATAAGAGAGAAAGAATAAAAGAGAGAAAGAAAGAGTTTCAAAGATAAATTTAATGAAAAAAATAATTCAACACCACAATCAAAACTGACATTCAATATTCATAATTCATAAATGATATAAACATAATAGAAAATATACTTATACTTTTAATTCTCTCTCTCTCTCTCTCTCTCTCTCTCTCTCTCTCTCTCTCTCTCTCTCTCTCTCTCTCTCTCTCTCTCTCTCAGATAATTCATTAGCAGCCTCTACGACCGTGTGATTTATCAACAACAGGTTTCAAATAGTTCAAGAAGGTTTGCATCCACAACACAAATTCTGAAACCGTTCCAGTTATTATGTTTTTTTTTCATCTGTGTCATAAACTTTCCATAATTTATAGACTGGTATGAAAGTTTGGTGCATTTTTCAAAATTAATTACTAAATACCTGAGTCTCTCTTGTTTTCGTTTGTCTAATGATTTAAAACGATATTAAATATTCTTTCTAAATTAATGTATCGTAGAAACTATTATTATTACGATGATGATGATGATGATAGATAATTATTGATCATCATTAATTATTCCCTCTCAAGAACGTATATATTTAATGATCGTCTGAGAGTCATAGAAAATTATAGTTTTTTAGGGGTAACTAGCGTAAAGTTGACGCAGCACACCTGTTGAAAGTTGTTAAATGAATGTCACGACTCACGAGATGTTGCCTGGAGGAACTAAATGTCGTGCTGTAAATGTAGTTTATAAAATGAGAGAGAGAGAGAGAGAGAGAGAGAGAGAGAGAGAGAGAGAGAGAGAGAGAGAGAGAGAGAGAGAGAGAGAGAGAGAGAGAGAGAGAGAGAGAGAGAGAGAGAATATAACTTAAGTATATATATATTTAGTCTCTGCTACCGGAACTACCTACTATAGTCATATGGCGTTGTAGGTGCAGTTATGAAAAATAAAAAAAGTTATACAAAACACCACCACAACACCACCAAAACACCATCACACACACCCAAATACCCACCACACACCACAACACCACCACAGCACCACACAACACCAGACACTCACCTGAAATCGGGCGAAGTCTCCACCAGCAGCTTAACGCACTCCAAACATCCCCGGGCGGCAGCATAGTGAAGGGCTAAAGCTCCGCCCTGAGTCTTGTCTACTCCCGGCATCCCAGCGTCCAGCAGCAGCCAGCGGAGCACGTTAAGACGCCCGTATCTGAAGGGAGAGAGAGGAGCCCTGTTATTCATGATCCCTCACGTGTCTTGCCTGCCGGGTGGAGATACGATGTGTTATTAAACTCACTTACTTACAGGAGCGTGTGGGTAGGAGACACGTAGGCTTGTTAACATGCAAGACTGTGTTAAAGTATGTAATAGATGAAAAAAGTTATATATGTACAAAAGAATATGAAGTTATTATTTCCCTCTACTTTCTTATCCAACATATGGTGAGGATGTGAAGACAGTTATATATTCCTAAGATATTTTTAAAAAGTTCATATTTGAGTTTATTTCTAAGGATGAAAAGCTGGAGTACGTAGAATAGCGGGTGTTAAGGTAAAAATAAGGTTATATATAGTCATTCATGTCTTCAAAGTACAGCAACACAACACCAACACAACAGAACAGTAAATATGTCCAGCGTCAAAGCGTATTATTGCTTGCATCTCTTACAAGTTCCCTCCAAAATTTTTCACGCCTTGCAAGGACTGGTTCTGTTCTGTTCTGTTCTGTTCTGCTACCTTGAGTTATACAATGATCAGGTTTACTTCCAGTCACACCCGCAGACAAGCGTTAAATTAAGGAAAACAGGAAAATGAATTAATATCACCCAAGATAATTATTTTCAGACACTCCGGTATAGTTGTAGTAATATCTGTGTTGTAAAGATAATTTATATCATGACAATGCATAAATTATTACACATGATCAATCTTATTTAATTATCTTACAATATATTTATAAGATGCACTTCTAGACATGATTTATACAAAGTCAAATATGTATTATAATCCTATCTATCTTCTTTCCTGTATAAACATTAACACCATCATGTTAGTTCATCCATTTATAAGACTACACTTTTTCCCACCTTACTTGCAACACGACTAACTCCAAACATACTATTTTTAGAAGACACGTTTTCAATGTAATCGCAAATTTTTTTTTCCAACGTCATCACATCAATGAACATGAGTAAAGAAAAAAAAAACACAGGTTCGCACTCATATAAACACCTCATTGATTCACCCAAGCGAGGCAGAGTAGAGCAAAAAAAACAATTGACGGTGCAAGCAAGGAGCAAAAACTATTAATAGCGAACAGTGACTCTACAGTTTTTGGTCAGACGGGGAGGGAAAAAAATCGACCTTCCTTCTGGCGAAATATATATCAAGAGGTGAAAAAATGCTTTTATTAGACAAGCAAGGTAAATAAGGATGATAATATGCTAGAGGTGAAAGAAGATACAAGTCTTGTCGGTGTTGTAATAGAAAGATGGTGTTTTTTTCTCTCCTATCCAACCTGTTTCTATAAAAGTATGCGGTTGAATGCAAAAAATACCCAAACTTCTCGAAAAAAATATTGACAAAAACTAGTATAAATTTGATCTTGCAATTATCTTGTAAGAAAGGGAATGAAGAAATTGATAAATTATTGGTTTGAAGTGAGGTAAAAACACGAAGGTTTGAGAAATATTATGAAAATCAGTGTCTGTTATAATAATCAATTTTACTTATTCCCTCATTTACTCGGTTACTCATTCACTTTTCATCCTCACTCGCTCCAGATAACATGTGATTTCCTTGTTTTCCTTCAATTTTCCTTTCTATCTCCACGTGAACATATGATTTCCAGACGTAATATTTTTGAATTGATAAAATATACATATAAATCGTGGTTACCTACATCTTTTTTTTCCCCTTTCTTTTCCAGGTATACAAATCATTTCCAGCCGCATTATCTTAAGTCAAGTGTAATATTTATGTGTATTACGCTTTCAGATCTCTTCTTCACCATTTTTTTACGTTTACAATGCATTACACTTCTCTTCACCTGCTTCGTGTATCTTTCCACCTTCCCTTTCCCTTCCCAGACCATTGCTTGCTTCATCAATCTTAACATAACCTAGATTTCCATACAATTTATATATTACACTCTTGCCCAACATTCACAGCATCGTAAATATATACAACTCTCACCTCAAGGATTGGATCTGCTTTATAATTCACTCTCAGTGGAATAAATGTTCGTAAGATTTATTTATAGAGATTCGTTTCTGATACATAATTTTAAGTCAGTATATCATGATCAATCTCAAGGTCATTCTTTATAGAGGGAGAAAGGTGGTGAGGTAAGACGTATATTTCGTCCTATTCTTGGGTAACTTTAATAAAATAAAATAAAAAGTTAATACGGCGGTAGAGAATATTGTCTAGTCATTTTAATTACTTTTTACGTATTAAATCAAGTGGGTTTTATTTATTTTTTGAGTTATTGCACTTATCCTATATTTTTTTAGATTTATTTAAGTTTACTAAGCATTATTCATGTATAGAAAACGGATGTGAGGTTAATGGCTTGTGTTAGAATAGAGCCCCCGTTTGTTTGCCCTCTCGTCCCACCTTGCCATTTTCTCTACAGTCAGCAAGTTAAAAGATCTAAGGAGAGACTATGATATAACTACTTTCATGCGAAGACACCAAAAGAAAACGTAATGTTGGTCATGGGTAGCTGAAAGATATATTTTACGCGCCAATTAATCGCTGAGTTCTATAATCGATTCCATAATTACTTTCACTTCCAATCAAATACGACGTTATGCTATTTACGTTATGTCAAAGATCAACTTTCTAGCGACAGGGTTGGAAGGGGAAAAAAAAAGGTGTAACTGCGTATTATAAACTTTCCATTTTAATAGTTTTTTAGATAAATTTCTTTGCTTTCGTTTCATTCACTTCACATATTTTATGGAGACACTATTTTCACTTTCAAAAGCTGTCACGGTTTTCTTCCATTCTCTCTCTCTCTCTCTCTCTCTCTCTCTCTCTCTCTCTCTCTCTCTCTCTCTCTCTCTCTCTCTCTCTCTCTCTCTCTCTCTCTCTCTCTCTCTCTCTTAATTAGCACTACAAGAGAATGTAACCCAGTATATTTAAAGACATGGCCAGGTAACGCCTAATACAGATGTACCGTAACGTGTGCAGACCGTACGTGCGTCACAACACACACACACACACACACACACACACACACACACACACACACACACACACACACACACACACACACACACACATCATACACCTGCAAGAACACAAAGATAGATATATATTCAATACATTTATATAACCACTAATATATGTAAAAGGAAAGTTACGATAAAATTATAGTTTCACAAATATAATGATAATAAAATATACTGTAGCTTGGGAAAATAATTCAATTGTGTGTGTCATCAGTTCCAAAATAAGAAAGAAGGAAAAAGAGAAAGAATATAAACGATGAAGCAATTTATAATGTGACGAAAGAACAGAGAAAGTGAAAATATAAACAAATAAGAATAGGAAAGAAAATGGAAAAGTTGAATAAATTTTAAAACCAGTTATTAAGTTATTTTTCCAACGTAAATAAAAAACCACAGATAAGAAATGAAAAAAAAGTCTTATTACGTTTTCTTTCGTATGTTTTTTTGGGTATAACTAAAATATAATTCGTAAAAACTAATAATAATATGGGTAACTTTTTTATATATTCCTCTTAATAAAAAAACATTTACAATCACCTCAAATAAGGAATACATTGAAGGCCATCCATTTTTTTTCCATAGATTTTCTTATTCTTGTACCAAAACTTTTCAAAAACAACACACAAAAAAGTTAATAAAAAAAACAGGCAGAGAAAAAAATACATAAAAACCGAAGGAGAACAGAAAGAGAGATAGAGAAAGAAAGAGATAAAAAAAAATCAATAAAAAGAAGGCAACGATAATAACAAAAAGGAATGAAAAGGAATAAAAAGGAATAAAAAGTAGTAACAAACAACAGCAGACAAGAAACAAATAATAACCTTCTTCTCTTTATGTATGTATGTTTGTGTGTATGTTTACTTGTTTATGTGCACCTTGATTGTGTGTGTGGACAGGTAAACGAGACAATAACTACATTTACGTGCAACTCTCACTCTTCAAACAACACACAGGTGGAAGGGAAGGTAGGTGCAGCTGACACACACACACACACACACACACACACACACACACACACACACACACACACACACA
>JAPQNM010000039.1:7955537-7965537 GCA_029783475.1 Metacarcinus magister
CATCTGCCGTCACATTGGCTTTTGAACCTAAGATGGAAATTAATCTGTTACGCAGGGACACAGGGCCATTGTAACATTCGAGTTTTCACAGTTTACCTTCCCCAAGTTTCCCTAGATACCCATTTATCAACTAACCTGAGCTGTGTGCCGACTGCCCTCGCCCGGAATCAAACTCGGATTAAGTGAAAGGACACCAATCCAAGACAAACCAAGACAAACCAAGACAAGGCAATACAAGGCAATATAAGGTAAGTCAACCCGCCTACCAAGGTGATACACGTTCATCGCTGACCACAAACACCTTACCAAACCACCACACGGTCGATTACGCTGGTGATAGTGATTCCAGCGTAACTATAGCGTGACAGCGGAGGCCAGAGGGAAGGAGAGAGAAAGAGAAGGTCGACAGTGCCTTAGGGAGATGTCATTGCTCAAAGGGCATTGATGATGATGATGATGATGATGATGATGATGATGATGATGATGTGTGTGTGTGTGTGTGTGGAGGTGAGCAGGTGTGTGAGGGCAGCATATGGGACAGGATGGTGAGACAGAAAAACAGATGGTAGAGAGGAGGAGAGATAAAGAGAGAAACGTGTGGAAGCAATAAGTGAGAGGAAGAAAAAGGCAGGTGTAGAAATAACAATAGTGGAACACATATAACTTTCTTCTCTTGATAACAACTTATAAGACGAAGGTTCGATCTTTGTGCGACACTCCACTGATTATAAACTAGTTCGGAGTCAATTACTATTACTTTTATTCCTTTCATTCCTCGAAGAGTGGTCAAGTTTTCTGTATGTACTCCAAGGGCGACCTCAATACAGGGACTTGAGAGTTAGCCTTGAGGGTGGAAGGTTAGGGAAAATAGTGCATTGCGTCATTTATCAAAGGAAAAAATTTTAAGTGTTTTTCTTCTTTTTTTCCAGGACCGTTCAGCTCCGTTACATTACACAGCCTTCGTTGCCTCCAGCTAGTGGGGATTCTGAGAAGACGCGGGATAAAGGATAATATACGTGGAACCATTCTTTCATTACATACATTACACGCACTAAAAAAAAATTATATAACTAACCCTTGAGCAACATCACATTTATAGACGATTTTTCGCTACCACAACTCTCTACTTTAGTTTGGTTTCACTCGAAGGCCACAGGAAAAGATACGTAATCCCAGCTATGCTATAAATATCAAAACACCACCTCGGGGACTGACTATCTCTTTGAATGCCTTGCCGAAAGACTTGATATTACCGCTGGACGACTCGAAGAAATAACGCCAACCAAACCACCGATTCTCCGCTGGCAATTACTGACATTTTCATGGATGAGTGTCACAAGGTCTCCGTCTACACACACTGGACACGTCTCGACTCACCGCGAGAAACCTGTATGTAGTGGACGAGGAAAAGGAGCTGAGGGAGCGCGTGTGAGTGAATAGCAAAAGTGTGGAGTGTATAGAGTGGAAGTGTGAAGGTCAGGGCGTTGTGTGGAGTAGTGTAAGAGGCTGAGTGTGTGTATGGGGGAGTAGGTAACTTACAGAGAAGGAGGAGGAGGGGGGTAGTGTGGTTAGTATGTGCGTGGAGGACGTTAGGGCGTGCTGAAAGTGTTGCAGGGAGGATGTGGGGCTTGCCATGAGCGGGGGAAGGGAGGGGAAGGGAGGGACGGTGTACACAAAGGATCGAGCACGGCTGTTGACTGAGAAAACACAGAAGGACCCCACAGCCTCCTCTAGGAACTCCACCAGACACGTTCACAGCCTCGTGTCTCATACAGTAAACTCATGAGGCAGAACCACCACCTGTGCGGATTAATTAAGGACAGCTAGGTCATTAGGGCGTCACGGATTCGACCAAACGTGAGAAGGCTTAAAGTTTTCGTGGTAATTGTTTCATCTTGTACCAGTTGTTTGATTTGTAATAGTTTCCCTTCGTGTGTTTATTGTTGAAAGAAAACTGGATGTGGGGTAATAATGGTTTGTTTGATGTCTTGTTATGTTGTTAGATACACACGAGTACTAACTTAAAACTATTTAATTCAGTGGGAAAGGGAGAGAAGAAAAAAATATTTGAAGGAAAAGTTGTATTCTCTTATGGAACTAGACAAGACAGGAATCGACTCCACCTTCCCAGACCGTAATATAAACGGAATGTCTGGGAGAAGGAAAAAAATAATCTCTCTCTCTCTCTCTCTCTCTCTCTCTCTCTCTCTCTCTCTCTCTCTCTCTCTCTCTCTCTCTCTCTCTCTCTCTCTCTCTCTCTCTCTCTCAACAAACTTTCAACACTTATTTTCACACTTATTATTGCACTTTCCAGCTTCTTCCTCCGCTTCCCTCTCTACCAGGATGTTCGTCTAGCCTGGGGCGGCACCCTAAGCGGACCCTCCCCTCCCACAGGCAAGGGCGTGGTAGTGAAGTAGCGTCCCGGGCAGTTTTTACGTGGACAACCTTAGACACCCTTACCATCCCCATCATGACTCTCCCTTCTAGTGTCCTTCTGTCCCTCCCACCCATCCTGACCCTCTTCCCTTATCTTCCTTTTGATTTCTTTCTGTTTTTTCTTCGTTCTGTTATGTCTATTTCGTTACATTAATATCTTGTTCTCATCTCCTCCTTCGTAATGTTGTCCCTGTTTCATTTTTATTTATTGCTATCTTCTCCTCCTTGTTTATTACCTATTCTTCTTCTTCCTCCTCCTCCTCCTTTTTCCTCCTCCTCCTCTTAATCTCACTACTCAGACTAGCTAAAAAAAAAACTTGTTTGTCTGCTATTCCTCCTCCTCCTCTTTCTCACACATCTATATATGTGTCCTTACTGTCTTACTGACCTCCTCCTCCTCCTCCTCCTCCTCCTCCTCCTCCTCTTCTGTCTTAGTTCCATGAGTCTCTATCTCTCTTCTCTTAATATGTTTTCCTCTTCTCTTCTCTTCCCTTCTCTTTTCTTCTCTCGTCCTCCTCCTTGTCTTCAACATTAATAACCTTCACATCCAATTTTTTTTCGCTGCACACAAAACAATAATTTCTGCTTCCCCCTCCTTCTCCTCTTCTCCTCCTCCTCCTCCTCCTTCCTTTATCCTATCCACTACATTTTTCCTTCCACAACGCACGCACACACTCACCCACCTCGTATGGACTCAATTATTTTCTTCATCGCAGTTCAACGCACAAAACACGACTCAATTCTCTTTTTTCTCATCTTAACATTTAACGTCACTTGATATTATATTCTGAATTCATTTTGATATTTTGTTCTAATTTCTTTTCTTTTTTTTTAAATCTTTGTTCTTAAGTGTTCTGTAAGTTTTGTAAAATTTTCTGTTTTGTTCTGTCTTTCTTACAACACAACGGGATGAGGAAACACTAGACAAGATCAAGACCTTTCCTCCTCCTCCTCCTCTTGACCTCACCCTGACCTCCCTACCCTACCTATCCTTGAAGCCAGTTAACCTCTGACCTAACTCTTGACCTTTCCTGACCTCTCCTCTCTCCCAAGACATAAACGTGTAAACAAATATAAATGAATAAGTTTATTATCTATTTATCTATTGAGAGAGAGAGAGAGAGAGAGAGAGAGAGAGAGAGAGAGAGAGAGAGAGAGAGAGAGAGAGAGAGAGAGAGAGAGAGAGAGAGAGAGAGAGAGAGAGAATGACTTAACACTATTTTCTACCTTATCATTAACAAGATAAGAAGCAGATGAATGAAAAAAAATAATTATAAACCCTCGGTAAGGAGGAAGAAACAAATCTTTCCACCTGCAGGAGTCAATTGTGTCCGTTAAGAAAAAAAAAAAAAATTGAAATAAAAAAAAATAATAAAAATAAAAATTAATCCAAGGATATTTTAATCTTCCATCATCTTTATCTCTCTCTCTTTATCTCTATCTATCTTTACCATCTTATAACTAACCTCATATACAACACAGACAATTCACCTTCTATCATCACACTATCATCATCATCAGCAGCAGCATCACAGTTAGCTACGGGAGAGAGAGAGAGAGAGAGAGAGAGAGAGAGAGAGAGAGAGAGAGAGAGAGAGAGAGAGAGAGAGAGAGAGAGAGAGAGAGAGAGAGTTAGCTAGCCACTTTCTCTCAGGTATGTGGAACAGTGTCCAATGTATTAGTGGAGACCCTGATGCCTCTTAGAGATGCAATAAGGTCAACGTAAGGTTTAGCGGCAGGGAAATTTTTGATATCCCTTAGCTGTTTAGTTTTGTGTCTCTATCTCTGTATCTGTTTATAATCCTTTGTGTATGTTATTGTATCTATCTCTATCTCTTTCTCTCTCTCTATTCTTTCTCTCGCTCTATTCTCTCTCTTTATTTCGCTAGGGATAGGAAGTATATATAGATTTTTTTCTTTAATATACAATTCTTTTTTTCATGTTTTTAGTGGTTTAAATTTTTCTCTCTCTCTGTATCTGTTTATCTGTGTGTTGAAGAATTTTTCCTTTCATCTATCTATCTATTTATCTATCTATTTGTTTGTCTGTCTGTCTGTATACCAGGATGTGTGTATAAGGAAAGTAAATAAATAAAAGAGAATTGATGAGAAATAAACAACAAACCAGTATCGTGGAAAACTATTTACCCATAACTTAAGAAAAAAAATTCACGTATTATCATCCTTTTCTTTTTCTTGGCACACACGAACAGAAAAAAATCATACAACACACAACACACACAACACACACACACACACACACACACACACACACACACACACACACACACACACACACACACGTGGTTATCCTCCCTTGCCTTGACATTCACGCTAGGGACAGTTGAGGGACACTTGTGGGTGGGCTTTAGTCAAAGGTTCAAAAAATCTATACGTCTCAAATTAAAACCAATTTCCCTTCAACCTGTACAACCCAAACAGTTATAAATTCTAACCTTCAACCTCTTAAAAGGATAGATAATTATAAATAAAAACAAAAATAAAAGTTTAATTTAAATATCTATACATGATTTCCAACACACACACAGACACATAGACACAGACACAGACACAGACACAGACACACACAGACACAGACACACACACACAGACACAGACACATTAAAGACTAATGGAAAATAAAGTCAAACAGAACCATTAAAATTGAGACCATTACATTAACGTTTATTGACATTTATTAAAGGTCAAGGTGTTTGGTGACAATACAACCTAAGATTACTTTTATATATATTTGATTTGGTCTCTTAATATTCCGTTGTAGTCCTATATGTAATAACAGAGAAGTGGAGGAGTGTAGAGTGTGTGTGTAACTGTGCAAAAAGTAGACTGCCTCAAAACGTATATTGAAGTGTTAGGCAATAGAGGAAATGATGGTGGTGGTGGTGGTGGTGGTGGTGGTGGTGGTGGTGGTGGTGGTGTTTTTACAGTACCATACGTCACCACTAATGACGCAGTTCACTTCACCACACACACACTCACCACAAACATCACCACAGTTACAAAATGATACATAAAAATACCTCCAGTAAATCAATACATGTAATATATTAATTCAGTCATCCCTTAATTATAAAATGAAAACTTAATATTAAAGAAAACGCAAACTAGAGTGAAAACAGACGATGAAATATGATATTACTGAGTCCAAAATAACGGAGTGTTTTCTTGTTATATCTAAATGTCAATCACGTAGGAGAGAGAGAGAGAGAGAGAGAGAGAGAGAGAGAGAGAGAGAGAGAGAGAGAGAGAGAGAGAGAGAGAGAGAGAGAGAGAGAGAGAGAGAATAATAGGACTAATACTTATAATAATTAACACAATCACCAAACTATCGACATATATTTACACTCCATCTTCTATTCACATATATACTTTAAGCTTTACGTAACAACATCTCTCCCTCACTCACTCTTATAATTCCTTCCTACACACTTAACAAACAGAAGAGAAAAAAAAAGAAGAAAAAAAAAACAGGGTTAAGATGAAAAAAAAAAAAAAAATTCCAGTTGGTTGAGGTGACTCTTACATAAGAAATAGATCGGAAATACCTCTTTTCTTCCCCTCCCTTGCGACATTTTGATCTTACGATGCGAATAAGATTTTAACCTTAACACACCTATGGAAATTCAGTGCAATATATATCTTTACCCTCCTATTACTCCTCCTCTTCTTCTTCTTCTTCCTCCTCTTCTTCCTCTTCCTTCTCTTCCTCTCTCAAACAAAAAAATACGAATCACAGTTTAAGTTCGATAATTTCAGGTCACACAGAGGGTCGTAACCTTGAAATGAACCCCGGATGTAGCGCAGATGACAGATGGTAGACGTACACACACACACACGCACCTGTACCCATCACACGTACACACACGCGCACACAGGTTTACACGGGTGGGCTGGCAGACACAAAGCTGATCAAACAATTATCTTTCTGTAAACAAACTAGTGTCTTCTTTTACCTGTTTCACTCCTTCAGCAAACAGAAAGCTACGCTGAAGAACACACACACAGACATACATACATACATACATACATACAGACAGACAGACAGACAGATAGATAGACAGACATACACGAGTTTCATCTTCTTCATTGTTATCTTCATTAATAATACATAAACTTTCTCCTTTTGTATTGGCATGTAAGTTCTTTATCCGATTCAAGTACTTAACATACACTCAGCTATTACTAAGGGAAGAAAGTGACATACACACATACACACACACACACACACACACACACGCACACACAAACCAGTTTTCAAACATCCAAACACGCTACAGGTTTTGGGTCAACCCGAACTCTCCCAGCCGTCTTCCCTTGTCTGTGTGTCTGTGTGTGTGTGTGTGTGTGTGTGTGTGTGTGTGTGTGTGTGTGTGTGTGTGTGTGTGTGTGTGTGTGTGTGTGTGTGTGTGTGTGTGTGTGTCTGTGTTCAAAACGCTTTCCCATGCACTAACTCATTAAACAAACAATTTCTCTACGACTTCCTCTTCTTCATTATCACCATCTTCTCTTCCCACCTTCCTTCATCTCCTCTTCCCCACACACAGACGACTGCCCTACATACACACACACAGACACAACTTCCCTCCCCTCCTTTCTACCTCCTCCTTTCCCTTACCTACTTACCGTAACCTGCCTTAAATGCCAATCTTACCCTCCCTTCTCTAAGACTCAATTCCTAAGCCCTTCTACCAGTGCACTCCACGTCTGTCACACGCTCAGTTTTTTCTATATGAGTGACCGACATCGCATCGCCCGTGGGAGTGATTTTCGAGGTTCCTATAATAGTTATATGGAATGTGTCTCACCTATCAACTGAGGGAACTTAAGACCAGGTGTTCCCTAAGGTAATTATCTGTTTGTGTTCTGGGTTACTTGACGCATCTCTCTTTCTATTGTTTTTGGAGAAATTATGGTGTTGTTAGTGATTTCGTTGTGTTAGTGAGTTGTGATGGTGTTGAAAGGTGATTATTTGTATGTTTTGTAATGAAAAGGTGATTTTATGGTTAAATTTTTGTGTGTGTGTCCTTTTAAGTGATGTGTGTGTATGTTTTTGATATATAGAAAAAAAATGTGTATAGATTTCCTGTATGTTTGTGTGAGTTATACTTATTGAGAGTTTTCTGTAATAAAAATGTATACATCACGTTTTTTTTAAAGTTCCTTCTTCTATACTTTTAAATAACATTCTGAAATACGATTCTTAACACCCATTACAAAAATCTATCTATAATACAGTTAACATATCAAACAATTTCAAAGCTACATAACTAATATAAATTTTTTCATAACAATACCACTTTTTTTTCATTCATTCATTTACCACTAATCCTAACTTCTTATTCTTCATGTAAACCTTTCAATAACCTCACGTACTCTACTCTTACTTTGACCTCCAAACACCATATTTAACTAACAAAGGACAGTACTTCTTACCTTCATTCACTCACGTATCATCATCATCGTCATCATCAGACACACACAGACGTACACTCATTCTGGGATTTTAACAGTCCCTCTTAACACCTTTCTATTATCCACACACACGTCATATATGAAAGACCAGGCATTCAAGGGGGGGTGTAGGGGTATTCCAGCGGGCATTCCAGAGATTCTAGTCATTGTTTTTTCACTTTCATTTAATTCCTTAGTTAAGTATCCAGTCGGTTATGTTGACAAGAATCTGTGACCTCGTTTCAGGTTAAGCTCCGTCTAACGCCCCTTATGCAATGAAGGCAAAACTAGTTATGGCATGAGTGTGTGTGCGTGTGTGTGTGTGTGTGTGTGTGTGTGTGTGTGTGTGTGTGTGTGTGTGTGTGTGTGTGTGTGTGTTGCAAAAGTGAGATATAGTCTTGATTTTCTCTCTCTCTCTCTCTCTCTCTCTCTCTCTCTCTCTCTCTCTCTCTCTCTCTCTCTCTCTCTCTCTCTCTCTCTCTCTCTCTCTCTCTCTCTCTCTCTCTCTCTTTTACTAAGAAGAACTGTGAAAGTGTGTTTTTTGTGTGTGTTTATGTGTGTATGTGTGTTAATGTTAAGTTCATATGATGTAATTGAATGCTTGTTTATTTTTTCTTAGTGTGTGTGTGTGTGTGTGTGTGTGTGTGTGTGTGTGTGTGTGTGTGTGTGTGTGTGTGTGTGTACTTTCTTTACGGTAATTGAATAAAGAGAAGAATACATTTACAAAGAAGCTGATAAATCTCTCTCTCTCTCTCTCTCTCTCTCTCTCTCTCTCTCTCTCTCTCTCTCTCTCTCTCTCTCTCTCTCTCTCTCTCTCTCTCTCTCTCTCTCTCTCTCACACGTGATGCTTAATCTCAGTAGAGAAAAAAACATTAACAATAAGAACAGTAAACCACTACGTAACGGGCGGCAATATAAATTTACAGACGTATTCCGTTAGAGGTAATGAGGAGGAGGAGGAGGAGGAGGAGGAGGAGGAGGAGGAGGAGGAGGAGGAGGAGGAGGAGGAGGAGGAAGGAAATGGTGGGTGAGAAAAAGATAATGATTTAAATGAAGAGACTACGAAGATGAGGGAAGGAAGACATGGATAAAGACAAGACAATGAGGAGGATTGTAAATGATGGATGCAAGAAGGAATGAAATATTAATAGAAAGAAGAAAATGAAATCCGTGAATTTTCGTGACAAAAATAATACTACAACTCTTCTATTATATACATACTAGACATACACACTTTTAACACACTTCTAAACACACTTAACCAAACCTTACTTTACACAGATTAAAAAAAAATTAAGGTGGAAGTAAGAACGATAAAATGTGGTAACTTATAACGAGAAAAAAATGAGTTTGTGAGAAAATCAGATTAAAAAAACGATGATAAGGCAATATAGAGTTTGTGAAGGCAAGATATTAAGGTGTGAGGAGATGGAGAGAGGGAGAGGGAGTGGAGGAAATAATTGAGACATAGAAACGAAGTAATAATAACGTAGTAATGGAAAAAATCGTAATGTTTGAACCACAAAATACGTAAGAAAAGGTTTGGTTCATAGGAAGAGTAAAAGAAATATTGTATGACATAATTTTTTCTAGTGATGAGAGAATGTTGTTCTTGCAACAGGGAGCGAGAGAGAGAGAGAGAGAGAGAGAGAGAGAGAGAGAGAGAGAGAGAGAGAGAGAGAGAGAGAGAGAGAGAGAGAGAGAGAGAGAGAGAGAATAAAACACAAAACACACAAATGATGAAAGGAAGGAAAAAAAAAAACACATTTAAATATAACACAAACAAACAGACAAACAAAAACAATATTTACCTTCACAGTAGCAATAACAAGTGTAGATCAATCACTTGTCAACACACACACACACACACACACACACGATACGCACACGAAACACAACCCCAAAATATAAACAAACAAAAAAAAGAATCCGGGTAGGCGACAACACCTCACCTTGCAGTACACAACACAACCACCACCACCACCACCACCACCACCACCGCACTTTTTATAACACACACTTTTCCATATCACAACCCACAACACTAGTCTATAAATCCAAGAGTATCCTTCATAAACTTAATACCCTCGCC
>JAPQNM010000039.1:7968037-8016574 GCA_029783475.1 Metacarcinus magister
ATACCTTTCCCTCCCTAATGATAATGACAATGATAATAATAATAACAATAATAATAATAATAATAATAACAAATAGCATACAAATAATACAAATAATACAAATAATAATAACAAATAGCATACAACTCGACCTGAATATTCTCTTCTATTTATCTCTCTCATTACATACAGGAAATAAAATCGATATAACATAATTAACATCAATCACTCATTACACATTTCCTTTCCCTTTGCACTTCCTGTCAGTGCATACCGAAAAGAGAGAGAGAGAGAGAGAGAGAGAGAGAGAGAGAGAGAGAGAGAGAGAGAGAGAGAGAGAGAGAGAGAGAGAGGTGTGGCCAACTTACACCACAACCTACTGTCTTTGTGACCCTTGCCTGACCCAAGTGTGACCCTAGTGTGACCTCTAGCTTGGCGCCGCCCATGTGCTCTTGTTTCTGAGGTCCCGGAAGAGGAGGAGGAGGAGGAGGAGGAGGAGGAGGCAAGGGGCAGGTTATGGCAGAAAGGTAATTGTTGTCTAAATACTTGCTAGAGTTGTTATTATGTGTGTGTGTGACGTAAGAGAGAGAGAGAGAGAGAGAGAGAGAGAGAGAGAGAGAGAGAGAGAGAGAGAGAGAGAGAGAGAGAGAGAGAGAGAGAGAGAGAGAGAGAGAGAGAGCAACTTAAACCATATAGTATAGTAGTGGTAGAGGTGATGATGATAATAATAATAAGCTACATTACGTGATCTCAAGTTGAATACGCAGGAAAGTTAAGGGGAGGGTAATTGAAGTCCTTAAGGTAGACATCTAGTTTTAATTTAAGTTGTAGCAGTCTCCCCCTACACAATCCAGCCATTACTATTTAAGACAGTATTGTAGATTGTATATCACTTGGTCTGGCACACCAGCAGCTCTGGGCTCCCCTCTCTAACTATTTCTTACAGCCTTCTGCTTACTTAGTGCTATACTTCATAATGCAAGGGAGCCAACCAGGTAAGTCAACCAGGTAAGGTAAGCTAAATAAGAATACAATAGTGAGTCTTCCAAAATAGTTTTCTGTATCTGCAGGCACACCTCGTTTTCTGTTTGTAACCCTAACCTTGGCAGAATATAGATGGCCAACTGTCGTATTTCTCATTTTCATATATAGAGACAAAACAATATATCATAGCCAAACATAATTGTATGAGATAGGTAGATAGAGAGAAAGAGAGAAAATGGGTCTTGGATGGCAGAGGGAGTGCAGTGAACTAGAGTAGAAGGAGGGAAGGGAAGGTAAGTACCGGACAAGAGGAGGAGTCAAGACATATGTTAGATAGCAGCCACCAGGAAGTACAGTAACCAGAGAAAACTATGACATATATACTATGACAGCATAACTATTACCTTCTCTCTCCCTCCTGTTGTTATACCTTCACACTTAAGCTGCATCCTCAATCACCCTTCAGTCTTATATCCTTCTATAAACATCAGGCAGAATATAATCTTGTTTTTTTTCAGCTTTTTCAGCTTCACTATCATCATGGTGAGAATAGTTGTGGTATATACATTGTATTTTACGTTATGTTGTTCGTATATAAGTCTGTTTGGAATTCAAAGTGGTCATGTCTATCTGGTACTAGGTTTATAGGGCCTTGAAAAAGACGGCTGTAGTTTTAAGAGAAGATTTATCTGTTGTTGTTTTTCTACTGTTACTAAATCAAGTGTGTAATGTTTTTTTATTTATTTATTTTTATTTATTTTTTACATCATAAGGGTACTACTGGCCAATTAATTTAATGTATAGAGATTTCTACTCAAAAAATTAAGTATATTGATGTCCCAGATAGGAGGTAGTTACAACAATGCTCTCTAATGTTATGTTGTTTAATATAATTCTAATGTATTGAGTTGTCTATCTATAATATCAACAATGACCAAATTATAGCCAGAAGCTGATCGATCGTATACTTAAGTTTCCCCCCCAAATACTATTGACCCTGATTCGTTTTCTAACTCCCTTCCAACACATTTAAGTAGAAAATGTGATGAAAACAAGTTTTTATACACTATTTCAGGATGGCAGAGTCTGTTTGAATACTCCTGTAGTATACATAGCCTTCCTCTGACCTTAAATGCTGCTGCTCACTATGATTAGGTATATAGAGGCAGAAAACAATTCAATTCCCACCGCTCGTTCGGTCATGACTGGCCTATCAAAATCTTCACTACTGCCTGTCACCGACCGGTGCCAATGGCTATGGAAGTTATTTATTTTCATTAAAAAATGTAATGCAGCACTTTTATTGCAGTGTCAAGCTCCATCAAGAGGATATGATAGCTATCAGTAACCCCCGTATACTCCTACACACGACCCGTCACCCCGTAAGGCACACATATACTCTTAACTTCCACGAATATTCTTGTAATGACTGTTACAGCTCAAAGCAGTTCATAACTAAGCCTTACGACACGTTTAACCATCTTACAGACCCTCGTGGATGTGTACAATTGATCTCAACATATGGTGTATTTTTGTCAATTTTTCTAATGACAACGAATCCTCTGTGAGTTTAATGACCTCGTAAGTGTGACCTCCTCCACCAAATAGCCCTATAATGACCTGACTTAATGGCCGGTAGATTGTGACCACCACCACCGCTGCCACACGACCACGACCACGTAATGGCCAGACTTAAAAGACCCAATGACCATGACAGACAGACAAACACCAACTGACACCATATGTTATAGTAATAATAGTAGAGGTGGTGATAAAGATAAGGTCCATTACGTGATCCCAAGTTGGAGACGCAGGAAAGTAAGGGCGAGGGTGAGTGAACGCCTTAAGGTAGACATCTATAGTAGTTGTTGTAGTAGTAGTAGTAGTAGTAGTAGTAATAGTAGTAATGTTTATAGAGACGATAACATTATTCAAATACCATGTTATTACTTACACTTTACTTAGAATAAAATAATATAATAAAGTTTGTCCTATAAAAAGAAAAACAGGAAGCGTTTTTTTATATTAAGTAATGTTATGTTATGTTATGTTGTTATGTTATGTTATGTGCTCTGTAATTATTAGTCTATGTATCTATTATTATTATCTTTTTTTTTCAATTAGGTCAAAAGTCAGAAGTGAGTGACATTTACCATCAAATTCTTACGTGCAAGGACTACGTGTCTGGTTCAGTTCCTTATAATAAACAATAATAAAAAAAAAAAAAACACTATTATAAAGAAGGTTAATGTCACGTCTTGTTCATAAGTAAAGGGATCTAATTAAACTATACGGTACATTTAATACCTTAATAACCTTAGATAAATGTGTGTGTGTGTGTGTGTGTGTGTGTGTGTGTGTGTGTGTGTGTGTGTGTGTGTGTGTGTGTGTGTGTGTGTGTGTGTGTGTGGAAAAAGCAAAAAAAAATTGAATAAGAAGAAAACTAGGAACTGCAAAGAAAAAAATATATACATAACTTTCACAAAAATTACGAGTCTCTCTCTCTCTCTCTCTCTCTCTCTCTCTCTCTCTCTCTCTCTCTCTCTCTCTCTCTCTCTCTCTCTCTCTCTCTCTCTCTCTCTCTCACTTTTTTACCCCCTCTCTCTCTCTCTCTCTCCACACCTTCAACATATGTCAGAGTGATGAACAGCCTTCCACCAACACCACACAAATGCCTTCACGCTGGCTGGAAGTGGAACAGCGTGGAGTTGCAATGGTGATTACAATAGTGATGGAGGAGGAGGAGGAGGAGGAGGAGGAGGAGGAGGGTGAAGATTGAAAGCCAAGGCAAGAACAGTGACCGGGCGAGGCTGTGTGGCAATATTATCAAAAGGTCAATAAAATTACCCTGAAGAGGAGGAGGAGGAGGAGGAGGAGGAGGAGCAATATGAAACTAAGGAAATACTATGATGTCACTACGAAGCAAATATAAAACAAAAAACACGTAATATATAGAAAAAATAAAATAAAAAAACCAGCTTTCAAACCCAACCTCACCCATCACTTTTACTATTGACAGCATGACTCGACTAGGAGAGGCAATGATAGACAGACAAGACACAACACAACACAACACAACACAACACAACACAACACAGCCCAAGGGAATAACAGTCGATGAGTCTCCCAGGAAAGCAAGAACGAACATAATACACTACTCTCCCTTTTGCTCTCCTACAGAAAGCCAGCCAGCCAGCCATCAATCACTGACTCGTGAACGAAAACATCATTACTACCACAAACATGATTCCACGTTACGCAACACTATAAGGGAAAAAAGATGTACTCAGTGAGGAACCCTAAACAAAGAGAGAGAAAGGAAAGGTCTGATAAAACAAGAATCCTTCAGGTAAATATGAATATGCGATTTCGTAAAAAAGGAAAATAGTGCAGTGAGGCAATTTCTGTGAAGGGATGACGAAGGGGAAACGAAACTAAAGTATATACTGAAGGACTGGGAAATATATACTAAAAATAGAACATAAGGAATGCAATACCAATAATAACACACCAATTTGTTACTAAAATACATCCACACATTTTCCTAGCAACAGATGTGTCAAAATAAACAGACAGTAACGAAACGAAACGAAGCGAGACAGATTGATCAAGTAACAAATGGACGAATGATTTATTGTCGAAAGAAAACGGAGGTAAAAGATTTGAAAACCGTAACACGATCCTCTCAATCAACGCTACAGAAATATCATCACTGTTATAAATCTACACCATCCTCTTTGTTTCTCTTTAGCCATTTACTCGTCTATCTCTTTCTCTGCCTCTCTCTTTCTCTCTCAAGGGATGGAGAGAGATTAGAGTAAGCGCCTGGGAAAAAAAAGTAGCGAGTGTAGAAAATTTAACAAGTGAAGACGCTACAATCACATCTTTTACGCTAACGAGAATACTTTTACGAAGGAGACTACTGGAATTGTGAAGAGGAGGAGGAGGAGGAGGAGGAGGAGGAGGAGGAGGAGGAGGAGGAGGAGGAGGAGAAGGAGGAAAAAGAAAGGCAAGTTAGATAAAAATGCAAGTTCACAGTACACACACACACACACACACACACACACACACACACACACACACACACACACACACACACACACACAGACACAGACACACACAAAATAGGTCGAGTGTGCTGCAGACAAGGGAAGAGAAGGACGTGGGGCAGAAAATTGGTTTTGGAAAGAATCCCAAACTAACATCTGGAACGAATCATTATCATTATTATTATTATTATTATTATTATTATTATTATTATTAGTAGTAGTAGTAGTAGTAGTAGTAGTAGTAGTAGTTGTAGTAGTAGTAGTAGTAGTAGTAGTAGTAGTGGTATTGTTGTTGTTATCCTCCTCCTCCTCCTCCTCCTCCTCTTCCTCCTCCTCCTTCTCCACCTCCTCCTCCTCCTCCTCCTCCCTTCACCATACATCAACCATTCAATTTCCTTTCACTTTACATAATCAATACCGTTTTCAACACCTCCATCCCGTCACTGCTGAAGCGGAAAGTATGGTGGCTTAACAAACACACACACACACACACACACACACACACACACAAGAACCTAACATTATGCTCGATAGAATGCGGATTTTTTTTAGTAGTAGTAGTAGTAGTAGTCGTGTGTGTGTGTGTGTGTGTGTGTGTGTGTGTGTGTGTGTGTGTGTGTGTGTGTGTGTGTGTGTGTGTGTGATTAATAGTATGACACTAAGTTAGACCTAGATGTGTCAACGTATAATTAATAATAATGTTTAGATGCAGATGGTGATAATGGTGGTGGTGGTGATGGTGGTGGTGGTGGTGATGATAAGAGAGAGGAAGAGGACCGCTGAAGAGGAGGAAGAGGAGGAGGAAGAAGAGGAAGAGGTGTAAACGAGACTAGGAGAAAGCTTGTGTCTTCCACCTCTCCACCTCTCCTCCTCCTCCACCTCCTCCTCCTCCACCTTCTCCTCCTCCTCCTCCTCCTCCTCCTGTTACTTTCCTCATGACAACTGTCGCTCTAATATCCAAAACAAGCTACTTATCATGAATCTACGTCATTTTACAACGAACTGTATACTTCCAACGAAATTTAGCGTAAATGTAAAGTCTAATTCGTCAAACTATTACTCACACCTAATCAGTTCCCTCTTGGCGCTCTCCTTCCGTTTTCTTTGGCGCTGTTTGTTTGTGGGTTACTGTGTTATTATGCAGAAAACGGGAGGTAGGTAGAGTAGTACATTTGCCATCTGTCACCACACCGCCAGATGGAGGTTCATAAATCTTTTTGTGTTTCAGCTAAGGCGGCTGGAGTCATTTGCTTAATTATCTCGTAATTACATAATAAGTGGAAACTATAATTATCCTTCCACTAATACTTTGGAGTCTATAATGTAAGGTGTGTGACGGTACTAAAGATTGATTACCCATACATTGTTTATTTAGTGAAGTTTACATTTAGTTTGGTTAGGTTAAATTAGGTTCAGTTAAGTTAGGTTCAGTTAAGTTAGGTTCAGTTAAGTTAGGTTCAGTTAAGTTAGGTTCAGTTAAGTTAAATTAAGTTAAATTAAGTTAGGTTAGTTTAATATTAACAAAACAAGAAGCTGATGTGAATTAAACAGCTTGTGTGCGTGAGTTTCCTGGAAGGCAGTCAAGTCACGCACTGAAAGGCAAAAAATCCTTAGTCGTGTGCATCGTGTTTGTGCATCGTGATTAAACAGGAGTCAACACCACAAACACCACAACACCACCTGCAAGCACACTCGTACCCAAACACCACCACTCACCTACCGACCTACATAACACACCACATGGGATCACAAGAACACCAACAACAACAACAATAACAAAAACAACAAAAGGCCCTACCGCGTGAACACCTGTCGCTAGCCTTATGAATAACCAATTAACGGTGCAGTGCGTGTCTCCCCCAGGTACACACTAGCCTGGGGGAGCTAAGGGTGTGCTGTGGGTGACATTTCCAAGGGGAGAGTTACCGCAGGGAAGTAGACGCTAAGTGGTAAGTGTTGGATGATGATGTAGATTTCAATTACCTTGCGGCGACGTGTAAGACTGAAGCACCATCTTTATCTGTTAAGAGGAGGGTGTTCTTGCAGTGCTTGCTGAGGTACTTAAGGGTGGTGATGTGGCCCAAGGCAGCAGCGTCGTGGAGAGGTGTTGCTCCAACGTCACACCTCACTACACCTCTCTGTCTCCCTTCTTCAAGTAGGAATCGTAGGATGTGGTCATGTCCCCCTCGAGCGGCGTAGTGGAGGCAGGATGCACCTTGAAGATCCCTGGCACTAGCATCAAGGCGTCTCTGTTTGTTTAGGTCCTGTAGGTACTCTAGGTCTCCAAGACGACACGCTAGGAGAGTCGTGGAGATGATGTCGTCTTTAGGTAATAAGTGAACCAACGTTGATTTAAGGATGTCAAGCCGGTGGTCATTACGTAGCAGAGTGGCAAGGACTTCCGGTTTTGATCCTCGGTTGACCTCTTCAATCTCGCAGTAAGTGTGGATGCTGGAGATGCTACTCTCACTATAACATCGCTGCTCCTCACCATCATCCAGACATTCGTAAGTGTGCACGGAACAGGAGCAGGAACAAGGAAACTCACTGTAGTAATGTGACTCGCTATCTTCATTTGGCGTGTCAGGATCAGGAGGAGGAACAGGAGGAGTCAAATAACGTGTCCCGCCATGGGCTTCTAGAGTGGCTGAACGTGACACATTCTTATCATAATAAACCTTCTCTGCATCCTCATCATCTTGGGAGAAATTAGTGTACTCGAAGTCGGATGAATCTTCTTCTTTACCCGTGGAGACGCAACACACACTCTTCCCAGCAGTGTTGAACCTCATCGTCCCATCGTCATCACTGGTATCATTTCCACCTTCACTACTTCGCCTCCCGTCAACGCTCCCCCAATCACTCTCATAATTAGACACCTCAGAGAACGACATACTAGATGGATTTGCGTTCATCTGTATCCAAGTAGCGATATTAGTTTTCCAGTGGACGCTTTTCTTTGGTCTCCGCGATGTCTTCTCAATGCGACCAGATAAACGAGGACTGTCTAAACCAGCCTTCACATGCACTAAGGGACTTCTAGGAGGTACCCAAGGGCTGTCTCTCCCTGAAGCCTTGCGTAACTGAGGGCTGTTTAAAGGTTGTCGATTCCCAGCGATCCTAAGTCTTGGGCTGCTGATCCCCGGCGTCTTTCTACCCATAGTACTGTCAGGCAGAAACACCTTTTGGGCAAGACTGCGACGTGTGACATATCTAGGACTTGATACCTGTTGTTTAGTGACCCAGTTGGCTTTCTTCCCAGTTAAGTCTTGGTACCAGGAGCCAGATAGGTCTAGTAGCTTGAGTGCAGGTGTGATGGATGTGAGTTTCCGCTTTGATGTCATTTTGTCCATGCTCTCCATGCCTTTACCACTCCCCATGATGTGTAAAAAGTACCCGCCACCGTTGTCAGAGGTGTAGTTTGGGTACTCGCCGCCGTACACCATCTCGACACTCCTCCTTACGTTAGGTTTAAATGCAAGTCCTCTATAAACGTTCCCTCAGTCTGTATCTAGCGTCACCAAGGGGAGTTTCGCTCTGTTAGTTATTATTATCCTTGAATAAAAGCACATTGTAGGTCAGTCTGAGAAATTTTGAAAGGAAACCACGTGGTCGTCTTGGGTAAATGACAGAGTTAAGATGTCATTCTAAACTTGAACTGTACGTGATCCACATGCATTTGAGAACGGTCACTGTCCAAACGTACACAAACACACACGTACACAAACACCCATCCACACACACGTTGCAGGCAGTCAATGTACTATCAGGGCACTTTCTTCAAGGTCACTAAAGTATAAAGACACAGATGTAATAGTTGATGTCACCATTTTCTTCACTAATCACCTCATCTTCACTCTAATTAGAGGAACACCATTGATTATCTAACGTAAGGGGATCACCCACGGTAGGAGGGAGGTAAGGGTGCGCACCATCACGTGTGGAGGTGCGGGAAGAACTGACAGCAGCGACCATAAACCTGCGATACTCCAGGTTAGTCTTCTTCTCTTTCTCTTTCTCTCTCTTGTCTCACCTTCATACGCGGACTCCCACCACCACCACCACCACCACCACCACCACCACCACCACACCACCGCCACCGCCACCAAGTCCTTCTCCCTTTCAACAACGGACTGGTTTATTATGATGTTTATAGTTTTCCCGGTGTGTTTTCACTGTCATTATTTACCTTTGTGTTGAGATTTAGTGAGTTTATGATACCTGGTCTGTTATCTCATCTATCACGATCCTGCTACTACTACTACTACTATGACTCCTCCTACTACTACTACTACTACCATCATCATCATCATCATTATTAATACAAGTTAGGGATTAACCAACACAACTTAACTTACTTACTTTCTCCCACACCCTAACTTTCCAGTACTCCACCCACACCACACTGACGTCTACTAATTAAAAAGAGAGATACAAAAAAAAAGAGAAAGAGTTAACTTTATGGCAGTGAACAAGCATTACAGACAAGTGTTTTCACATGGACAATATTGACAAGTTCCACACAGACACACACACACACACACACACACACAGACACACACAGATAAGAGAAAGAAAGCAAATTCCCAAGATAGGAGTACATTCTCACATCACAGACATTTTACGAGATAAGTTACGAGACTGTATAACTTTTTTCTCCCACTCACCTGATAGGAAAGAAGAAGAGAAGAGGAGATGGGAGAACAGAAAAAAATAAATAAATAAAAATAAACTACAACCATCAGGAAAGTTATAAAAGGAGAAACAACTACACGAAGCAAAGGATTTATAGAAGAGTTTAAAAAATTAACACGAATGAATATACGGATTATACATAAACAAAAGCGCATCTAGCTCTCTCACACCCAAGTCTAATGTCCAGTGACCTCAATATTCCGCCTCTGGATACTTTCTTCTATTTTTTTCACTTATATAAATAATCTTAATATACTAGTTATACTTAAAACTACTCATTACTTGACTCTTACTCGTTCTCTACCTCCAGGGCATGGCAGGAACGAGGTAGGTTACTTCTAGCAGTGTTGTTTGCTTGCTCGTTTCACCTCCATGCAATACTAGAATGATTTTGTAACGGAAGCATAATTCTCACTGACACGACACCACACAACACACACACATGTAGGTTAAGGTGAGGAGTAACACACATACACACACACATACATACATACATATAAATTTCCACTCATGTATCATACGCTATAGATAATGAATATAAATGGAGTTTAGATGTAGCAGTGCAGGTAATAATAGGTTAGGTTAGGTTAGGTTAGGTAGTGATAAGTCTTAGTACCAGTCATCATCACTATTACCGCCTCCTTATCACCACATCCTCATTACACCATCACCACAAACTCACTCACCACCTGTCTGTCTGTCTGTCCGTCCGTCCGTCTGTCTGTCTTTTTTTTTTTTTTTTTGTGCGTGTTTTTTCTGATCTAATCGTCAATTTTGTGTTTTTTTTCTCTCGTTTTGTCTTCCTTCAAAATGCAATAGAGACACACACACACACACACACACACACACACACACACACACACACACACCACACACACACACACACACTTTCTCTGGATATAAAAACATAAAAATTCATAATATTACTGTTCACAGAATATACACTATAATTTCTACCTACTCCCGCATATAAAGCAAGAGTAAAAAATAATAATTAATTCAGTATAGAAAATAAGTATTAGTTATATAGTGAGAGTAAGATAATGAGAGCTGACTACCTCACAGCACCTTGCCTTTGTGTCTGTCTGTCTGTACGGTTACTGCTCTACATTCTCAGTAATACGGTGTTAAGATTTTGATTAGCTTATTAACTGTTGAAAATGTTCCTTATCTTAACATTAACTCGTAATTCGTATATGTAAATTGACTAATAAGCGTGTATTATAATATTATGGTTTTGTAAAGGTGTTTGTATTGTTAATTAGTATCTATATATGTCAGTAAATAATATAAATGACAAAAAAACTACTAGTATTACTTTGCGTTTAGTGCTAATATGACCTAACTCATTTTCTTAAGATAATCGATAGAGTTGGTAACATAAGACTAGTTATGTATATTTAATGGTAAGGAAAGTATTCAAATTTTACTTTCTTTATGATGTAGTTAATTATTTAATGTCTTATTATGTCCACTAGCCATATCAAGACAACGTTGTCTTGCCATAGTACCGGTTCTAAGAGTCGGACTGAAACCAGAACATCGAAGAAACCGTCAATTCTTTTTCTCGGCAACTAAACTAAAAATTATCCAGCATCGTGAACTTGGATTTTCTCGCTGAAATATACGTCTAAATAAGTCAAATATTCGTGATCGTGTAGGTATAAGTTAATAAGAATGCATTAGGTATTAATAAGCGCACCTGTTGGCCTTGAATTAGGAAGAAAGTTGGATATAAGCAACACGATACACACTTATATCACGAAAATTCAAGGTAGAGTATTATTTTTTTTCTTCTCTCTTTCACTCCTGTACGGTACTAAGAGAGTCGACATTTTTCCACGTACTAACTAACATAACTTTTCCTCCTCCCTAGACATCAATTACCTGGATGAGACACTGATCAAACCGAAGTATATGAATAAATGATAAGGTGTTAATAATGATAATGATACTATAGCTAAATATCAGGTAATTGTAGTAAGGAGAGAGTAACACCTTGACTTTACCCGTCTCCTTCCGCCTTCCGTTCCCCACCTCTCGTGTCTCACCTGGAATGGAATCGAAAATAATTAGACCGTAATATTTAAAAGGTGATCAAGTAGTTTTTGGAACAATTAAATAAGATCACTTAGTCATTATTATTATCATTATTATTATTATTATTATTATTATTATTTTGTCTAATTTACAAAAAGTGACCCAATTTAGATGTGCAATAGGAAATTTGTTTGTTTCCTCTTTTACAAATTGATGTTTTTGTTTCTAGTATGTTAAGAAATAGTATTGCTTACCACACACACACACACACGCACACACATCCACGCACACACACACACACACACACACACACACACCCACACACACACCCCCACACACACACACGTGGAAAAACCAAACCATGAAGTGAAGAAACATATGAAAAACGAGAATAAAGCAAGAAGGAAAATAATAATAGAAAGAGAGAATAAGGATAAAGGAGTAAAGAGAATATAGAGAGAAAGGGTAACACAGAATCAAGGACAGACAGACAGACAGACAGACAGACAGACAGACAGACAGACAGACACACACACTCCTAAAAAAAACAATAAGAAAGGAAGACAAGAATTCCATGATAAGAAAATTCCCGAAAATGTTAAATATCACAAACACGGAAGGAAAGAAAAATTAATATATATATATAAAAAATCACAAAAATGTCAATAAAAAAATATATATCATACGCAGATAAATGATAGTAAAAGAAAGTGTAAAAATGATAAAATAGAAACACAAAGAAGTCATAAAATAGATCAAATAAACAAAACAAAACAAAAAAACACAGCATGAGATATACATTCAAAATTTTTTCCTTAAAGTCGAGTCAGTAATATTACGTCGACATTGCATTCATTTATATACAAAGAACAAAAATTAGAATTACGTTTGCATAAATACACTACAATTATGCAAATAAATACATACGTCACATTTAAGAGGCAAATATAAACACAAATATTAGATAAAGTATATGAAAGAAAAAGAAAAAGAGAGTAAGACAAGAAGAAAAAGAGAGAGAGAGAGAGAGAGAGAGAGAGAGAGAGAGAGAGAGAGAGTTTAAAGGTCGTGCGTGTATTGACAAGCTGGAGTATAATACGAAGGTCATTTCTGTCAAAACATAAAGGTGTCTTGTCCTCAACCTGTTCCTGGGCCTTGACGGGTCTGTATCACGTATGTATCACGATTAACTATTCAACTATCAAACAGCTTAATAAGAACCTCTAACTATTTCACTGTCAAACTCTTCTCTATATGTGTCTGAGGTTGAAGAATTATTATCCAGCACAGAGTCAAAGGCCAAGGAAACAGAGTAGAGCACAGAGGCAAAGCGCAGTTATGTATGTATACGCCCTGAATTTGACTTATACATTAAAAGGTAAGATCAGGAAGGTTCAGCTTAGGTTCTTTCTATATATTATACATATTATCATAAAATGTGCTGTGTGTGTGTGTGTGTGTGTGTGTGTGTGTGTGTGTGTGTGTGTGTGTGTGTGTGTGTGTGTGTACGGTGTCACAATACAACTTAACACTATCTATTACCACCTCACATCAACCACCATCATTATTATTACAAATGTCACGACTCGGAGCACACTATAAACATCACCACGCCTTCATCTTACTACCACACCACCACAATCACCACCATAATCACCACCATCATAATTATTCCCCGCAAGGCCGCCACTGTAGGAGACCCAAATATGTGGACAGATAAGTAGCGCCATCTATTGACAGTTTAAGAAAGCTGAGAGACTGTTCAACACGTATACACAACACAAGGAACCTTTACTACACTCCTCTCGACCTGACCAAATATATACGACTTCCCGTTTTGCATTAAGGATCTGGGAAAAATTCAGGTCAATTTCATTATCTGTTGATGAGGAAAATCTGAAAAAAGTTTAATTTTTTGTTTCTAGAATATTTTCCCTTTTAAAATTCCTCGACTGAAAGCTGGACATTAATTATATTCTCGTTTATTATCATTATTATCAGTATTATTCATTTTCCTTTTAAATTCTTTGCATAAAAGCTGGAAATTCATAATAGTCTCGTTATCATTATCATTACTATTACTATTACTCATTTTTCTGTCAGAGGAACGTCTAAGAAAGATCATAAGGAAGAAAAGGAAGGGAGTGGCAGGGTAGGATAGGGCAGGGCAGGGCAGGGCAGGGCTTGGTGTGGATGGGGGTGGGTCAGGGCGGGTCAGATTAGGACAGCACAAGCAGGTGAGAAAAACTTGCCCAGGTGTGTCCCCCTGACCTTATCGGCGCAACCACGATCACCACACCCAACTTAAGCAGGCAGGCAAGCAAGGCAGGCAGGGGAGACAGAGAGAGAAAGAGATAAATAGATAGATAGAGAAAGGGTGAGTTAGATACAAAGAAAGAGAGAGAGATAGAGATAGTAGGAGGGTATATTGCACGGATTTTAGTATCCATGCAAGCATTAGATAGGTAAGTATACAAAGGCATGGAGAAAGCTAAGGAATAAGAGAAGAAAAACACAAATATTGAGGCCGGCTCTTTCAACATCACCGCCACCACCACCACCACCACCACCACCACCACCACCACCACTACTACGTCCTTGCAGCATCTGAGACTAAATTAATCAATGTCAACTTGCAAAATAGGTCGCAGTGTAGAATGAGTGGCAAGCTTGTGTGTTAATCTGTTAATTTGCCTCATTAACCCATGTTCTTGCCTAAACTGACACTCTGATACCCTCCTCCTCTCTTTGCATTGTCAAGCCACGGTAAGTAAGTGTATAATATTTACTGTACCTGTGTAAATCCAGCAAGTGTGTGTGTATGTGTGTATGTAAATAAATCCCTTTCGCTTCATGTATGTATAGATGTTTTTTTTGGGTAAGACTATCTGTATATACTCTTAGTGACTCGATATATGTATGTAGTGAATATAACTGATCTAAAACCACACACATCACACATACACGCTAACTCACAAGGAAAAACAACAACACTAACCACAACAGTAACACGACGAGCTAGTAAAGTGAGTGGCCATCAATTCTTAAAGTCACCCCAGAAATCAAAAACCTGAAATATAGCGAAAGAAAACGTGTCTCGCGCAGCATGTTTAGAGGGAGGAAGGGAGTTGGGTGGGTGAGTGCGGGGAGGTTACTGATCCAGCCAGCCAGCCAGCTATCTAATCGTGCGTCAGGTCTGCTACAATGCAATCCCGTTCGTTTCAAGAAGACCTTAATACTATAGTTTTTGCCCCACTTTTTACCTCATAGTCGGGAGCAACCAAAGACGGGTCGTGTGTGTGAGAGGGAGAGAAGACGCCGCCCTGACCACTGACTGAACTTGAAAAAGGGAAAAAGTCTAGCGTCTTCCCACAAACATTGGTGTAGTATGACCTAAAAAAACATGACACTCGGGTGCGCAAAACATGGAGATTATATGACAAAGTGTGTAAGTGTGTGAGAGAAAAAGAGAGAGAAAGAGAGAGAGAATGGGATGTTAAGGTATAATTCCCAACTTGAATATATTATAAACTCAAATAACCTTCATCATATACCTCAATAATATAGAAGTGGGGTTTATATACACATTTTCGACCTCAGTTGTTATAATCTTAGCATCTATTGCATGGTATGAAGTATAAATTGAGGTTAGATAATGGAGACTGATTATGTAATGACAGAAGGTACTATTTATCAACACTAGATTATGTAGACACCTCCTCTCCTTGATCTAGGTGTGCACGAATGACCTGTACTGTTAGGCAAAGGTGGTATATCTTGCATCAGTTAGCAAGACCAGACCAATGACCGAACACACACACACACACACACACACACACAGACACACACACACACATAAAAAAATAGTTATATAAACAAGAAAAATTAAACACATAATAAAAAAAAAAAATAAAAGCAATCAAAGGAAAGCAATTATATAAACAAGAAAAAAAACAACAAAAAAATATTAATAGTAAATAAACCAGTCGTAGGTACAAGAGGGAGGAAGGAAGGAGGAAGGGGGGGGGGTGTTACCTGCCTCACCTGCGCCAGCCTCACCCTTACCTGCCTCATTAAGCCCACCTGAATTACTACTTTATAAACGATATGTATATTATTGTTATTATTATTATTATTATTATTATTATTATATTATTATTGTTTTGAGTCATAATATTTTTGGGGTTTACCAACTCTCTCTCTCTCTCTCTCTCTCTCTCTCTCTCTCTCTCTCTCTCTCTCTCTCTCTCTCTCTCTCTCTCTCTCTCTCTCTCTCTCTCTCATCTCGTTTGACCACTTTTCCTTTCAGTTCCTTGGGTGTGAGAGAGAGAGAGAGAGAGAGAGAGAGAGAGAGAGAGAGAGAGAAAGGGAGGGGTGGGGGGGTAAGAGGAGGAGGAGAAAACAGGCGTGACTATGAAAGGACGTTACTTTCCTTCCTCCTCTTCCTCTTCTTCTTCTTCTTCCTCCTCCTCCTCCTCCTCCTCCTCCTCATGTCCTGTTTACTTTCAACTGCATTTTTTTTTTTCATTTACACATTTACCTATAAAGTGGAAAGATCGAGAGAGAGAGAGAGAGAGAGAGAGAGAGAGAGAGAGAGAGAGAGAGAGAGAGAGAGAGAGAGAGAGAGAGAGAGAGAGAGAGAGAGAGAGAGAAAGAGAGAGAGAGAATGCTTGTTCATGGTGAATGTTGTTTCTTGAAATGATAGTTGATGTCAAATATAACATTAATATTACATCACGTCTCTCTCTCTCTCTCTCTCTCTCTCTCTCTCTCTCTCTCTCTCTCTCTCTCTCTCTCTCTCTCTCTCTCTCTCTCTCTCTCTCTCTCTCTCTCTCATCAAAAAATACATTAGTCTAAGGTAAAAAAAAATATCAAAGAAAACCTTGAAATTTGTACTATGACATTTCGGATTTGAAGTATAGATAACATGTAATAAAAAGGACATGGAAAGAAAAGTATAAGAAGTGTAATTATAAGTATAAGACATTTAATAAAAGTACTTAGAACCCTTTTTTTATATTTATTTATATTTATGTGTTGGTATTTAAGTTACGTTTCAGATATTTGTAAAGGAATTCACTTATAAGGTAAAGGTTTGAATTAAATGTGAAATAAATATAACAATAAATAAATAAATAAATAAATAAAACTAACGACATGAAAGAAAAATTTGATGTCTATATTGTCTCCACTAAGTGCTAATTTTTTTTCAATCTGTTTTTTATATATTGATTTATTTTATTACGAGGAAACGAAGGCGGACGAGTGGTTATAACTTTTACTTAAGAAACTGAAGGTAAACAACCGTCTCAAGAAACTTATAGACACACACACACACACACGCACACACTAAAAAAAATAATAAGAAGAAAAAAGAATAAGAAAAAAGTTTAATTGTCATATAAAAAAAATGATTGACTGAAGAATAAAAATTGAGGACACTTAAGTTTTATTTATTAATTTATTTGTTGATCATATTTCCAAACATTAATAAATAAATAAATAACTCAAATAAATCAAAACAAATCAGTCCCACAAGTAAACTATAAACAAATGAAATGCATTAAATATTTCCTTACGTTCGAAATTTCCATAAAAAAAAAAAAGAAATAAAAAAAAAATATGCAAGTTAGCACATCGATCGTGCTTTGTTTTGAGGTGAAAGCAGGTGTTCCCACGCTAAGTGAAATGACCAGGTAAGACACAGGTAAGGTAGGCAGTGAGGCGGGGAGACCTAACTGACACACACCTGACGAGAAGGATGAGAAAGTGTGTGTGTGTGTGTGTGTGTGTGTGTGTGTGTGTGTGTGTGTGTGTGTGTGTGTGTCTCTCAGCCTCGCTTCTAAATACTTCCTTCCTTGTACCTTTCCTGTGGTTATTTTTTTTATGTATCGTATAATTTCATGGCTGTTTTTATTTTTATCTGACCATGCACTAAAAACTCAGGGAATTCTTGTTCTTTTTCAGTTTTTTATTTTCTTCCTGGTTGAAAAAATAAAATACATAAACTGGTCTAGTAGTAAAAAAGAAATCTAAGTACTTTATTTTGTCTCCATGTAGCGATTGAGAGAAAAAATTATATATATGTCTAGTAGTAGTAAAAGGAAGATACATTTTTTAGTCACCTTTTGTAGATGACCAAAAAAAAAAAAAAAATGCAAATCTAGTCATAAGAGAAGGAAGACGTATTTGTTTTTCTTCCTATGTATAAAAAAAAATAACGAAACAAACCATGGAACTTATTTATTGATCTATTTATATATTCATTTATTCATTTATTTCATTTATTCATTTATTTATTTATTCATTTATTCTATTCTATTTTATTTATTTATTTCATTTTTTTTTTAACTTAAGAAGGACGAGAGAGAGAGAGAGAGAGAGAGAGAGAGAGAGAGAGAGAGAGAGAGAGAGAGAGAGAGAGAGAGAGAGAGAGAGAGAGAGAGAGAGAGAGAGAGACCTTACGTGACTTAGGGCACGACGACTGTAGGAAGACTAGTTTTTATATAATAAGGTCTGGAGGCTGCCGGTTACACACACACACACACACACACACACACACACACACACACACACACACTAGTTACATAAAAATCTTAACGGAATACAGTTATTAAGTTGTTGTTTTTTTGTGTTATATTTTACTAATAAACACAAATAAAATATCTATTAAAATGTATGTAAGAAGTCTCCCTCCCCCAAAAAAAATATACAAAGACACTATTATTTAATCAAGAATATATGCAATTAGATAATAAAAGAAAAATATATATATGGGTCAGATAATATAATATAATATAAATAAAATATAAACACTACAAATAAAAGCAAATAGAATAACAAATTTCCTCATAAAAACACCCATTGATTATTTATTTGACTTAATATTTAGTTTTCTATTTTTCATAATGTTTCGTGATCTATTTTTCGTAATTCCTCGTTTTCTATTTTTTCAGACAAATATTCACATCCACGAAATAAAGGTGAAAACTCAAACATTTTAAGGTAAGACTGAAGCAAAGGCCACCAATTGAAAAAGAGAAGAAATACTGAGGTCAAGAATGTGTTTTGTTAAATGTCACACAGAGAGAGAGAGAGAGAGAGAGAGAGAGAGAGAGAGAGAGAGAGAGAGAGAGAGAGAGAGAGAGAGAGAGAGAGAGAGAGAGAGAGAGAGAGAATAGACAAGAGACAGGAGACAAACAAACAGTCATACAGACAAAACAAACTGACCCAAAAACAAAAGAAACATAAAATAAACAAAATCAAACAAAATAATCGATAAAAATAGCAAAAAAAACCAAAAGCCAATCACAGAGTTATAAAAACGACCACGAGAGGCGCCACACTCCCTCTACTGCCTTCCAAGAGTGACCACATGACCTCACTAGACAGCTGTGACCCCGGAAAAACGTGCAGCACCGATCGGGAAAGTCATAAGCTGACCTAACGCTGGTCATAAAGGTTGAGGCGTCATTTGTTTCCAGTGCGCATTTCCTTCATCTTAGTCTCGCTAACTCATTCTCTCCATAAGGGCGTTGAAGCTATTTCCTTAATGTGTAAATTGGTCTGGTGTGTTATATTGCGTTGTTTTATTTATATATATATGAAGGACGAGTGTGGTTTTTTTTTATGTGCTTGCTTGTGTGCATGTATTGTTTTAAGTAAGTGTAAGGTAGTTGTGTTTATATTGTATTGTAGATTTACGAACTTATTTTCCGAACCATTATTTTTTTCATCAATTTTTTTTCTTCTCTCCTCACTGTCTGTCTTTCATCATCTATCCACTAAATATTATTCCCTGGCCTCGTCTTTTATCTTTTATCTTATCTGATCTTCCCATCCCTCACGTCGTTACCTTTCCAGAATAGATCACTTGTCTTGTACTGCAAATCAAACCTTTACGTCCTTGTATTAACAGGTTTTTTATTTTGTCTCTCTATATAACTCTTTGAACTCAAATTTCACGGCGTCTGAATATCATTACAACATTCCCTTTCCGCTCCATTACTAGCAAATTGAGTGACTAGTTGAGTGGATATTGTCACTTGTGCGGTGTTAAAAACGTACATTTTCTTCACTTCTCTCGTGTCATTTTACTCAAGTTAATATTTCCACCACGATATTTCAGTTCCCATTAGAAATTCCACTGATATAACATTCACAAATTAACGAATACTTCCTTTCATAAGCCAGTTCTTTCCTCATTTTTTTTTCTCGTCCTAGATTTAGACACCAAATTATATATAATCAGCATTTATATTGAAAAACCCTGGAATTCCTGTCTTGCAACCTTACCAACGGCTCCCTTCCACAATATATGACAAGCATCTGACGTCTATATAGTTAATTCCCAGCCCGTCCGTTATATTAGAAGAGTCCCCCTTATTAATTCTGGTTTTCCTTGAATGTCTAACAAGTTTCTTTTTTTTCTCCCTCCCTCCCTCCCTCGCCCTCGCCTAAGGGTGCATAACTTAATGAAAGGTGACAAGTTTTCTGCCAACGAGACAGTATGGAGAGGTGGCTAGGTTGTTTACCGAGAGAGAGAGAGAGAGAGAGAGAGAGAGAGAGAGAGAGAGAGAGAGAGAGAGAGAGAGAGAGAGAGAGAGAGGGGTGGACACGAGCAAGCAAACGAGGAAATAAACGTGTCATGAATGATGCTAGGTCACAGAGAGAGAGAGAGAGAGAGAGAGAGAGAGAGAGAGAGAGAGAGAGAGAGAGAGAGAGAGAGAGAGAGAGAGAGAGAGAGAGAGAGAGAGAGGGGGGGGGGTGATTGTGACAGACAGAAAGGTCGAAACAGACAAACACAAGCAAAAAGTCATTAACGAAGAATTATGAAAAAAATTGAAGACTTGTAACAACTGAGTGACATCAAACCTCACAACCAAATGAAAATAATAATGATAATAATGATAATAATAATAATAATGATAATAATAATAATACCACGACTCACTTTTCATAAACAATTAGTAATCTTTCGTTTCATTCTTTTGATTATATACTTTTGCATCATAATATATTGCAAAGTCACGTTAATGAAATATAATAATAATAATAATAATAATAATAGACTCAATACTAACATTACAAAGCACAAACACACAACTGAAACTCTAAACTAACAACTTAAATATATTAAAAACCAAATCAAATATATATAAAATCACCTGAATAAAAAAAAAAAAAAGTTGAACAGGTAAACCCAATCAAATAATCAATTGTCTTACGAGGTATTGTTTCCTACCTGTGTCTTGATTACAGGTAAGTTTGGGTTCACTACACACAAACTAACAGGTAACAGGTAACAGGTATAATTTCCTATCAAGAGAGTTTCGTGACTGTAACCTTTTCCTCAATGCATTAAGAAAGAATTGAATACTTAACATGTAGCGTTGATATTAAAAGTTTAAAATATCAAACTGTGCCTCAAATAAAAAAAAATAAAGTGTTGATTATATGTGTATCAAATTAAATGTCGAGTGAATATATTATGGATAAACAAGTAAGTAATTTAGATTGATGTTGTTGAGGGTTGTTGGTACTCACTAATTGTTGTGTGGGTGTGTGTGTGTGTGTGTGTGTGTGTGTGTGTGTGTGTGTGTGTGTGTGTGTGTGTGTGTGTGTGTGTGTGTGTGTGTGTGTTTTGGCTTCCGCATGTGGCAAGGCCTATTAATTTTGTTCTCCATTAAGCTAGTGAGAGTGAGAGTGAGAGAGAGAGAGAGAGAGAGAGAGAGAGAGAGAGAGAGAGAGAGAGAGAGAGAGAGAGAGAGAGAGAGAGAGAGACTATCCCCTATATAGATATCAACACTATCGCCTCACCACCACCACCACCACCACAAACAAATATAAACAGATAAAGAAAATCAGAATCTCTTTAAAGGAATCATAACCTCATTAAGGGAGTTTGAACCTCTTTTAAGCAATAAGGTGATGAAATCCTTCACTTCGTCACCTTAACTGTACTTCGTTTCAATATTTCAACTTCGTGTTAATGAGAATTCAGACAATTAAGTAATATATTATCTTTTTCTTTATTGACAATGACGTAAATTATAATCTTAAGCAATCTCGGACTCTCTGTCTTTCTCACTTTACTTTTGATATTAATACACTTACTCTGTTATTTACCCTGCGCATTTATGTTATTAGTTTGCCCTTTGGATTAATATAGCGATGAAAAAAAACAATAGAGCATCTAGTCTACAGGTGCAGGAAGTCAGGAGTACACACAGGACTGAACGAGCGGCATGTTGGAGAAACTGACTCACAAAGGGGGAAAAAAATATTAGGAATAAGGAAAAAACATGAGCCAGGGAAACGGTGAAGGTGAAAGAAGAGAAACAATATGAATAATAAAGTTAAACAGTACTAAACGAGGAGGAAAAAAATAACAGTTGTAGGTGAAAATTTAGGAAAACGGAAAAATATATTACATGAGAAAGAGAAAAAAAGAAAGGAAGGAAGGAAAAAAAAACAGTATTTGAGGAGGGGAAAAAAAACAGTTATAGCTAAAAAAAAAGGAAGAATAAAGACAAAAACAACAATAACAGTAGTAATACACAACGACAAGAATTGCTCTGTCATACACGTTCCAACACCTTGCAGTCACTAGTGCATTGTTTAGGCCGTGTGGAGGAGGCTTGGGTGGAGGTGGTGGAGTGGGTGGAGGCATGGGTGTTAGTAGTGGGTGGGGGGGGGGCAGGTAGGTTCGGTTTCTGCGAGGTCGATGTTGCTTGTGGAATTGTGGAAGAGAGACAATGGAATCGAATCGTTTATATAAAGTTTCCGGTCAGTGTTATGTGGAGTCACGGTGACCAATTCCTTGCGTCACCACCTCCTCTGCAGATTCAAGTCACGGATGAAAGCGTTTATACATTTTTTCGTGTGGTATAGAGAGAGGGAGAGGGAGAGAGATGGAAAAAAAAATGGGAAGCACATGGTTTTCTGGTACAAAACATCACTTAAAACTATAATAATAATAATAATAATGATAATTGTCCAACACCAATGATTAATATTTGACGTCGAGACACATGTGGCATATTTATCCCTATTTTTCAACCTCAATAACTAACAAATATTCTTCCTTTGACCCATTTAAGCTTTCCATTCACGCTGGACAAACACATTTTCTGTCAACATTTGATAATTCCCAACCTCTTCACTGCCGTAAGTCCCATTCATTCTCCCTCACGCCCGTCACTATTTACACACGCCCCCAGGGACCCCAACACACGCCCAGGGTCCCAACACACGCCCCAGGACCCTCACACATACCCTAGGAACCCCCACACGGCACCCAAAGGTCAGTGGAACGCAATAGGTCACCATCACAACACTACTACGAATTCCATCTCACCAAGAGGTCATTAACGTGATCAAAAAGGTCATAATAAACGTGACCTAAGGAAGCATTACATGACATTCCTCATTAATCAATGCGAGAAAATGGTGACCTGGTTTTGTGTGGAGTTAAAATCCCTCCCCCCCCTTTTCACCTCCATTCACGCTCTTTTTCCCCGCCCACGCCAAGCTGCGCAAGGGAGGGGAAGGGAGGGGGAGGTTAGCCCATCGTGAAATACCACAGGGAACCGTATCAGGTCAGCAAAGGTCGAGGTGCGCAGAGCAAACATTTTATCTGATGTCCCGTCCTGACCTTCAAGTAAGGTCATGTATACTCTGGAAGCAGGTTAGGATTCCGGTCTTAGATATGTGTCAATGATAACCGTTTTGTGTGTGTTTTTTGTGTGTGGGATCTTCTATGATGCGTTAGAAATTAGGTTATATAGATAGATGAAAATGATGTAATGTTGTATCTATATTTGTAGTGTTAATCTTCTAAGAGGCGCTAAAATTAAGTCATATAAATAGAGATGAGATTAACGTAATATTTTCTATTTTTGTAATGCTATGTAAAGGAAATTTTTATTATATGTAACATTAATAATTTCTCTAACAACTTCTTATCCATTAGAAACTATAACTTCATCTTCCACAAACTTTAAATTTTCGCTTTTTAGGTGAGGAAATATAAGCAAATACATAACTTAACTATGAACCAAGATTATTTCCACCTCAACAATGTCCATATAAAGGCAACTTACTTTTTTTTATATATATTTTTCCACACCTTTTCTCTCGCTCTCGCTACCGTGCAACAGAAACAAGAACACCCACACCCAAGTAACACCAGTAACCTGAATAGTTTTTTCTCTCTCTCTCTCTCTCTCTCTCAACAACATGATTCCGTAACAAGTAAATATGACGTAACAACACTACAACTTAGAGCCCCAATAAGTACTTCGTTTTCTATGACCTACACCTCTATTAAACAAAACGTCCTTCTATAGAAAAAAAAAACCAGAAAACAAGACTCAAAATAAAGAAAATCAACTAACAATAATATTTCAATTTATACACAACATAAAAAATAAATATTCTAACCTCTCATTTGATCTATAAGTACCCCAGCAACACAGTACTTAATTTGACCCCAAAGATTGATCGAGAGAAATCAAGGCGAACTAGCAAGTAATTATACAAGATCAAGAGCAACTGACCCTCACACCTTAACCTCTACAACAGGAGACAACAGATCAAAGAAGACTAAAAAAGTAATCATAATGTGACGATGCATTAGTAACAAGGAGGAAGATAGGAGGGGATAGAGGATAGGTTACAGGTGTGTGAGAGGAAAGGTGAGGGGTGAGAGAGGCGTGTTAGTGTCGTGGGATATCATGATAGGTGTAAAGGTGTGTTTCTCAAGCCCGTGACCTTACCTGGGAGAGAGAGAGAGAGAGAGGAGAGAGAGAGAGAAAAGAAATCATTGATGCTTTGATAAATAGATTGGAAGAGAGAAAAAAATGGATAGACTCAGACAGATGTAAGATAGCATAAAGAAAACTGCTGATTTGATATGTATAAAAAATGGTGATGTTATCTTTAATGTCAAAGGTGGTGGTTGGTATTGTTATTATTATTATTATTATCATACATACATACATGCAAGGTGACCTAATATTAGTTATTATTATCATCATTATTATTACCATCATCATCATCATCATCATCATTGTTATCTTATTACGACTTTCGACTGAGCATAATTTTTTTTTACGGATTGCGAAAAAGAGTTAAAATGTCAATATTGAGAGTGTTTTCATTAGTATTATTCCAGTTTCTTTACAATTACATAATAACCCGGTCAGTGCCACGCCTTTATATAAATATGTAAACTTAATATCAATGTTTCTAAGTACTAACAACTTAATATATAAACAAAAAAATAGTAGTTCTAATTTTAACCTCTCCCTCTCCCTCTCCTCTCTCTCTCTCTCTCTCTCTCTCTCTCTCTCTCTCTCTCTCATGGCTAACAATTGACCAATAGAATAATCACTGACCTTCAGAATACATTATCCTAACTTTCTCTCCCTCCCCCACACACCCCCACAACACAAGAGGGAGAGAGAGAGGGAGAGGGGGAGAGAGGGGACTCGTGAATATGCACAAAACAAAAACAAAAGAGCAACAGTTACGTTAAGAGTTAGTATTTGTAAGCTGTCTACTCCCATTTGATAATCTAGCTCAGTCGTTCTTCGAGTTTGAACAGAAATCGCATCGTGACTGCATGTTCTGAGGCAAATTATTGTTTATATATAAAAAAAAATCTGGTTACTACTACTACTACTATTACTACTACTACTACTACTACTACTACTACTACTACTACTACTACTACCATCAAGAATGTAAGTAAAGAAGAAATAAATGCTGAAATAAAACCAAAGGCCGTTGTCGTGATTGAAAAAAAAATAAGAAGAAAAAGAAAGAAAATTCTGATCTTACAACGGGTAGCAAAGCAGGTTAAGAAAGATAGGAAGGCAATATACACCTCCCTCCTAACCTATAATTAGGAAGCAACACAAAGAACAATTATTAATAAAACTATAAAACTTGAATGATCTTTGAATTATATATATAGGAAAAAAATTACTCGGCACTAAAGTTGGATACAAGAAAACGAAGAGGAGGAGGAGGAAGAGGAGGAGGGAAAGGAAGATATAAAAACAGGTTAACGAAAGAAAGGGAAAGGGTGTAGAATGTAAGAAAAAGAAAAAAAGAAATAATTAATACAACGGAGGAGGAGGAGAGAAAAGAGAGAGGGAAAGAGGAAAGAAAGAAAGAGAGAGAGAGAAGGTTTTATTACTGTGGTGGTTTGAGAGTCAGTTTTCGCTTACATAAAAGAAAGAGAGAGAGAGAGAGAGAGAGAGAGAGAGAGAGAGAGAGAGAGAGAGAGAGAGAGAGAGAGAGAGAGAGAGAGAGAGAGAGAGACAAACACACACACATACACAACCATTCAAGTGGTATTTAAAAGTATAAACACCCTCCACTAATTTACTAAAGGAATCTAACACCTCAAGAACGCCAGGTTTCATGGAATTTATGAATGCAAACTCAAGGTAAAACAAATGCAATTGAAGGGAAGAAAAAAGATCATGAAAAAAGTTTACGTAAATGAACTTTTCTGTCTCTACGTATTTACAGTTGATCTTAAGCTTGATCCTCACGCTCGTCCTTGTCTCTGTCACTAAGCTTGATGTTTTTCCTTTACCCTCAAGCTGGTTTGCGGGTAAAGGAATGATTTAATGGATTGGTAAAGTACGAAGTTTAAACAGAGTGGTTGTAACGGAATTTTTTGTTTAGTTTAGTGGTGTTATGTGTGAGAACTGTTAGTTATAAATGCCATGATATATAGAAAATAAATAGATGAAATGATGATGATTATAAGTAACATAAACAACTAATATTTTCGCCTAAAAACCAAACAAAAACGAGTAAATAAAAAAATATATATATATAAAATCCATCTTGACTAATACTTATTCTTTCATTTAACCACAAAACTACAATATCAACCATTATATAAACATCAAAAATACTTTAAATAACATCAACATCAACATAACATAACATAACATTAGACCACAATTACACGAGGAGAAAAATAACAGCAACGATCTCATAACAGAATCAGACATATCGAGGTCGATCCACACACACACACACACACACACACACACACACACACACACACACACACACACACACACACACACACACACGTCACACTTCTTATTGAGGAAATCAGATCATGAATAGTCATTTTTCATATGCAGTTTTAGATAGTTTAAAAAAAAAACCAGAATTGAGCGTGACTAAGCGTGAACTAAAAGTAAAGAGAGCGAGAGAGAAGTATGAAATATATATATAAAAAAATCAAAATAAGAGAAAAAAAAGTGACTATCGGACGGAGGAAGAGTTGTAAAAATGATAAGTTTTGTAAAATTTTTCTGGCTTTTCCATCTTTCTTCCGCGTGTTTATTAGATTAGAACCATTTATGACAAGACATTTGCATTTTACCCCCTGACCGACTTACGAGAAGGAGATAAGGAGGCGGAAGTGTGCGTAACGGAGAGAGGAGGAGAAGGAAACGACAAGATAAAAGGGGGAAGGGGGAAGGAACGAAGGAGAGAGAAGGAGAGAGAGAGAGGTAGTATAATGGAACAAGTTTACGAGATACGAGAAGAAAAAAAAATGGGAAAAGAAAGATGATAAATTGCAACTAGATGGAGATAAATGGACGTAATAATAGTAATAATAATAACAGTAGTGTCAGGAAAACAATACATCAATATAAACACTACTACATCAATATCAAAAGAAACAAATAATAAAAAATGAATAATATTATCATTTCCTATAATCTGTCCACCACCACCACTACCTTCACCTTCACCTCTCTCTCTCTTTCCCTCTCTCTCTCTCTCTGTCTCTGCTTCTGTAAACAAATTTGGTGTCTCTCCAAACACGCATTACACTAGAGAGAGAAAGTGTTTTGTTGATTTAAGCGATGGTGGCAAGGTGACACTACGAGGAGGAGGAGGAGGAGGAGGAGGAGGAGGAGGAGGAGGGTGTTACAAGAAGACTGTCACGTTACAAACTGTTACGTACGCGACACGCAATCCTATATTCTTTTTTTTTCTCTTTTTCTTTTTTCTTTATTTTGAGAAGACAAACGCTTGCGACATTTATCTCTGATTGTTTGCTTCTCTGAGACCATTCACCTCTCTCTCTCTCTCTCTCTCTCTCTCTCTCTCTCTCTCTCTCTCTCTCTCACTAAGGTGCTGTTCTCAAGGTGTTTTCGTGTATATATATAACACAAAAAGACGGAATGATTCTTAAATAACTAAGAGTGTAATAAAACTTTACCGTAATTCCATGGAGTAAGAGTGTGTGTGTGTGTGTGTGTGTGTGTGTGTGTGTGTGTGTGTGTGTGTGTGTGTGTGTGTGTGTGTGTGTGTGAGATTGTCTACCAGTTCCAATTATTAAGGGGTAACTTTATGATTTACCAGACGTATACTTGTTTTTTTTTTTTCACCTCTCTCTCTCTCTCTCTCTCTCTCTCTCTCTCTCTCTCTCTCTCTCTCTCTCTCTCTCTCTCTCGTTTTTTTCTTTCCAAGCATCTATAACTCCATCACAAGGTTACGTAATGTTGGGTCCACTCTCCCGTTTTCTTTTTTTTAGGTGTGGGTGAAATAAACGTTACCTGACCAATATTTCTCTTCCCATAATTAACTTAACTGTTGATGTACTGGTCTGTCTGTCTGTCTGTCTCTCTCTCTCTCTCTCTCTCTCTCTCTCTCTCTCTCTCACACACATTTCCAGGTTACATTCCTCCAAATTAATCTTATGAAGTCAAAAAAATTAATTGTACATCAAAACACAGTTATTCAGGAAACGAGTTTGCAAATTTCTCTTAACACGCGACCAAAACCCTTAATTTCTGTTATATATCATCTAGATCTCTTATTATCCTCTTTGTATAGAATCTAAACCTATAATTCCCTTTACATATCATCCAATTCTCTTATTTTCCTCACTAAACAGAATCCAAGCCTCTATTTTCCTCTTAGATTGCATTCAGATCTCTTATGTTCTCTTATTTTCCTCTTTACACAGAATCCAAGCCTCTATTTTCCTCTCACATTGCATTCAGATCTCTTATGTTCCTTTCTCCACAGTAGCCAGGCGCCCGAGGGAGACAGCGACAGGAGAGAGGAAGACGGGAGTAATATTAGGTCACCTTCTGGCATTTGTATCTTTAGTTATCATTGTACTGAGAGGAGAAGGTTGTGGCCCTATTCTGGTAACAATTGAGAGACCATCTGGTGTGTGTGTGTGTGTGTGTGTGTGTGTCTGCAAGCATAATTTTTTTACCGTCTACGTCTTACTCTGGGTTGTCTATCATCGTGTCGACCTTAGGAATAATAATAATAATGATGTTTGTACGTTCAATATTTTTTTCCTTTTTTTTTGTGTGTGTGTGTGGCTGTTGTTGTTTCCTGTTCCTCTTTTTGGTATTCATCTCACGACTCCATCTTTCCTTCCCTCTATCATTACTTCTTTTCCTCCCACACCTTTTTCCCTCCCTCCCACCCACACAACAAGGAAAAAAAAACACCACCACCACCACCACTAAAACTTTCAAAACAGTACCCCATGAAATAAGAGGAAAAAAAAACAAAAAACAGCAATAAAACCAAAGTAAACCCCATTTTCTATAACCCATTCACTTTTACAGGCAACCTCAATACCATCTTATATATATTTTTTTTACCTGAGTCACCGGTCATTGTATAAAGAAAAGAAACAGTGATTCGATAGCGGATTCAGGTGCATAAAAAACGGATCAGGTTCGTGTTGAATAAAGAGAGAGAGAAAGGGAGAGAGAGAGAGAGAGAGAGAGGGAGGCAAGCACACGCACTACAAGAAAGAGAGAGAGAGAAGAAGCAGGAGAGATAGGAGGGAGGGAGATAGAGAGGGGGGGATGCTGGGGATCTGGGAAGCTAGATCAGGGGGATGAGAGGGAAATGAGAGGTGTGGCTAAGATAGACTTGTGGGGGGGGGGAGGGAAGTGGGGGGCATCATCACCCATTATTACTTTCATCTCACCACAGAAAAAAGGGGGAAAAAAACACACACACACACACACACACACACACACACACACAACCGAACAAACTCAAACAAAGAAGAAAAAAATATATCAAGGGAGTGGCTGGACACGCAAGGACAAGGAGGAAAATATGAAAAGAAAAGGAAAAGGGAAACAAAAAATTTAATATAAGGATCACAATAAGATAGAAAAGGGGTAAGGATCCGGCCTTGAAGGAGAGGTGGGGGGGAGAGGGGAGAGAAGGGGGAGAGATAACACATAATTACAGGTAGGCTCATACAAGGTGACATACACGGGTAAGTTAAGCCTTGGGTGTGGACAGGTAAGGTGATTAGACTGATAGTATTGCTTTAATTAGGGTGTTGAAGGCTAGTTAGGGTGGGGCAAGGTGAGGAAAAGGTGGGGAAGGGTGGGGGAAGGGTGGGGAAGGCTGGGAAACGAAGGAGAAAGGCCGGTACTGGAAAACTGGAAACAGACGAATTTATTAACTGGAAGGACGCTAGAAACTGGATTGTGTTTACCCTTGCAATGTCTGTCAATACTTGTGTGTGTGTGTGTGTGTGTGTGTGTGTGTGTGTGTGACGTGACTAAGTGCCTCTCTGACCACCTTCTAAGTAAATAAGAAGGAAATGTCACAAGAAAAAAACTAGTAAAAAAAAAGATTAAATAAATATATATTAACAATGAGGAAATATTTGAAGTTTTGTAAAATATGTTCGTGGAATAAATACTTAAGTTAGTAAATAAAAAAAAAAACATAACAGAAGGTTAATCCTGATTGGGATCAATAAAACCTAATTAGACATACATATGTATATACGAACAAAAAAAATATTCAGTGAAAAGGATGATTAATGAGAGACACACACACACACACACACACACACACACACACACACACACACACACGCTTTCTTCACTCTCAATCTTACATGGCGTGCTATCAATGCTTTGGTGTTGCAAGTCTTTCCTTACACTAATCACAGGTTATTACTTCTCTCACGTTACTAAATTTCCCAGACACCTATACACTTCCTCCTACAGACTCTCTCTTTCCACTTATATATATTTTTTTTATATATCTCTCTCGTAGTAGGAATAATAACCTAACACTAGTAGGTAGCTCATATGGCGGCGTCCTCTCTCACCCTACAGTGGCGCCATCTAGGTGAAACTTCCGTCCTTATTGTTGTTCCTCTCAATGCGTAAGAGAGAGAGTGAGTTTCCCTCCCTCTCACGCCTCTATCTATCCATCTGCCGCTGTTTCACGCCTCCTAACCTTTATCAATACAGGGACTTCCCCACCAGAAGGAGGAGGAAGAGGAGGAGGAGTTCAAGGAGGAAAATTACTAACAAATGAGGTAGCAGTGAGGATGAAGAAATAAGAAGGATAAATAAAGAAAGAAATATGAGGATAGTAGTAATAGTAATAGTAAAGAAGGAAGAAGGGAAGGAGGAAATAAGGTGCAAGGTGAGGTTACCAGCGTGACTTAAGTAAACATGGAAGTAAAAGAGAGAGAGAAAGAGAGTAAAAATGAGTGAAAGAGAGAAGGATAAACAGTCATCCACACACACACATATACATACATACAGACAAGCCAACAGACATCCACACATACAGACACGTATACAAAGACAGACAGACAGACACAAGCTCAATAAAACAATATAATTTCCTCTCCCCGTGAATCACAAACAGACACCAACAGACCTTGAAAAACAAATGAAAAACGGAATGCGGAAACGAAACAAAAGGGAAACGAAAACAAAAAAACAAAAATAGAAAGAGAAAAACAAATTAAAAATAGACAGATAAAGAGGCATAAAAAAAAATTTGTGAGAAATAAAAAACAAAAAAGTAGATAAAGAAATAAAAAAAAAGAGAAAGAGAACAAACGAAATCATAAAAACAAAACTGACAATCAAACAACAATTAATAAAAAAAATAAATAAATAAAAATAAACAGACTTCTCTAAAGACCACAAGCTTATAATGAATGCAAGGGGGAACTACGCTATTATTTTTTCCCGTCACGTTCTACTCTACAGGGCATGAACGAAGGCCAACGAGGCAGGTAGAGGTGTTGTGTTGTGGTGTGGTGTGGTGTGCTGTCCAGGTGATTCACGTAGTCAGGTAAAGATAATTAGACACCTGCCCGAGGGGGAAGACAAAGGTGGGCTGCTCTGATCAACACCCAAGGAGACAGAATAACAGGACTCACATAAACACACAAACAATCGATTTCAATGATAAAAAATAAATAATAATGATAATAATAATAGTAATAATATTAATAATGATGATAATAGTAATAATGATAAAAATAATAATAATAATGCCAATAATAACAAGATAAATGCATTACTTATATTTTTTCTTTTAATTTCTTGAACTATTTGCTTTGCCAAGAACTTTTTGATCTGTTTTTCATCTAATTTTGTATTTTTCAGTTACAGAATGCACGTAAATATTAACCTTTTATTATTCTTTTTACGTTAGCATCAATATTTTTTACGTATATTAACCTCAATGTGTAATTTTTATCTAAGTCAAGTTAATCTAATCTATCCATTTATTTTTATCTTCTCTCAACCACAATGTTATTTATAGTCTGCTTTCCACTTCAAATTAAATAAAAGTATAAATAGTGGAAGAAGTGAAGGTAAGTAAGAATCATCGGTAAAGTGAGTGCGAGGATTATAAGGAAAAGTACAGAGAGCGAGAGAAAGAGAGAGAGGAGGAGGAGAAGGTGAGGAGAAGAAAAAAAAAAGGAAAGAGAGAGGGAAAGGGAAAGGTGACTCAATGAAGGAGGAGGAGGAGGAGGAGGAGGAGGACGAAGATGACGAAGACGATGATAAGAAGGAAGGAAGATGAGGTCACGAGAGAGCATGAAGTAGCAGAAACAAGAACAAGAATTAGAACACGATAGAGAAGAAGAAGAAGAAGAAGAAGAAGGAAGAGAAGGAGACAACGAAGGAGAGTGAGAGTGGCCTGACCAGCTTCCAGACGAACCAAGAAGAAGGAAAAAAAGTAAAAAACAGGTTCAGACGAATAACCACGAGAAGGAAAATTTACGCGGGAGATTATAAGACTTAACTAAATTCAAGACAGGTTCCAGCGGCCTCGTAGCGGGAAGGAGAAAAAATCTGTTATGATGGATGCAGAAGGGAGGACAAAATAGATTAATTGTTTGTGTTGTATAGTGTTAATTAATGGTGGTGATGGTGGTGGTGGTGGTGGTGGTGGTGGTGGTGGTGGTGGTGGGGAAAAAGGTCATTTTCTATATTTTCTCATGACCTAACACACACACACACACACACACACACACACACACACACACACACACACAGAATACCAGGACACAATCTTAAATAGCCTTGACTTCTCTAAAGGCAATGCTGGAAAAGGACAAGGAGGAGGAGGAGGAGGAGGAGGAGGAGGAGGCTGCATTGCAATTGTTTTTATTTTCGTGTTTTTTATTGTTGTTGTTGCTAGAGTAGTAGGCGGTGGTGGTGATGGTGGTGGTGGTGGTGGTGGTGGTGGTGGTGGTGATGGTGGTGGTGGTGGTGGTGGTGGTGGTGTATGAGAGGACAAGAACTAGATCACAAAGCGTCTCGGTATAAGATCAATCAAGGACACACACACACACACACACACACACACACACACACACACACACACACACACACACACACACACACACACACACACACAGCCTAAACAACCTTGCATTACCATCCTTCACTAACTGGTTTTATATATTATTTTCAACGTCATACCTTAACTTAACCGAACCAACATTATTTTTTTTGAACCTATCGTCTATACACCTTATTAGTTTTCTTTCGTTATACCTTCAACTGACCTTACCCAAAGTATGCACACACGACCTTGTAACAGTTCATCTTAAGAAGTCAAAAGTTAAACTACAATAAATTCAATAAGAGAGAAGAGGAGTATCAACACATATTTACAACCTTATAATTTGTCATATCCCTTTTTTTGATTACTCTATTTTTTTTTTAGGGAACAGGCAATAATTATATGGAGTTTTTTTATATATATAATTTGTTTTGCTCTTAGCTGGTTCTCTAATAGCATAAAAAAAGAGACAACAAACAAAAACAAACAGTAACAAACAGCAACGTCACATACCTAAACACTTATTACAGGTAACAAAACTAACCTTCATTATTGATATTTAAGTCTTAAAGTTTATACCAATACAACTACCTCCACTAGAAGAAAGTCAAGGTGGTTTAAAAGGCTTAGAGTGGGGTAAGGTGGAGTATAGAGGTGAAGGAGGTGGATAGAGGTGGAGGGAGTAAGTGGCATATTTCCTTCCCTTCCACAAGCCATTAGTGTATAATTGCCTCCCGAAACGGTCTTTATAAGGTGTGATTGTTAAAGTTTTCGATTGTTAAAGTTTTCTGAACCCTACTGAGGCTCTACGCTTGGTTGCTTGTGAGGAGTGAACACCCACACACGCCCACGCCCACACACACGCCCACCCACACACACACCTGCACTCAATATATACCATCCCCGTTTTCTCTCTCTCACACCCTCAATTTCACACCCAAACCTATAATTTCAATTTAGCAAACGTCACTTTATTTAATCATCAATTCTACTTCTTTTAACTTAATAATAATAATAATAAAAGTGATTGATTTGATTATTTTCTATCATATATGTTCTCTAGGGAATTCCATCTCTCTCTCTCTCTCTCTCTCTCTCTCTCCTCTCTCTCTCTCTCTCTCTTCCTCGTTTATTCTCCCCTACTTTCTCTTCCTCTCTTTCGTCATCCACCTACTTCTTCTTGCACCTCCTGCCTTGACATGACCCCTACGTGCAGCCCTTCATCTTGACCTTGTCCTTGATCTAGCATACATGACCTTGAGGGGTTGTAAACTTGTCCAGGTGAAAGAGGGAGGAAGGGAAGGTATAGGGGCAGGGTGAAGGGTAAGGAGGGAGGGAGGGAGATGGGTAGGTATAAGGGAGGGAGGAAGGGTAGGAAGGGAGGGAGAAGGGTAGGAAGGGAGGTAAGGGAAGGAAGGATGCAGAGAGAGAGAAATGGAAGGAGGGAAGGAGACAAAAAACTGGGTACATTGAAGATAGTAAAACTTTTTCCAGTCAGTAATGTGGAAAAAAAACCGGTAAAAAATATGATACTGCAGGTTATATTAAACGATTTTAGTGATTTAGTTAACGTCAAAGTGTATCTAGACTTTGAATTCAGTTTAGGTAATTCATCAAACCTTCTTATAACTTTACTAGGAAGTGAGTTTTATATAGAGAAATAATAAATATAAACTAACATGATTTGAACTTGATATCACCACCACCACCACCACCACCACTACCACTACTACCACCACAATTTCCTTCTCCTCCATAATAAAAAGTGAATACATTTACATCATTCATTAACAATAATCATCTAGCATTCACACACCTTCACTACCTGTCACTATATCTAACACCTGTAGAGAAAGAGAAAGAGAAAGAGAAAGAGGAAGAGGAAAAGGAAGAGAGCAGCACACCCTCCTCCCTACCTCCTTCCACCCTTCCGTTACATATACTCCTTAATTCCACCTTTCTTCTCCTTCTATTATAATTTTGTCATTTAATAGGCCTCGTGTGTAATATTATTGACCGAATCTTTCAATATAGATCAAGAGGTGAAAGTCGACCTTCAAGAGTAGAGGGAAGAGGAGGAGAAGGAGGAGAAGGAGGAGAGAAAACATGACAAAAGAAATAGGAAAAGAGTAAGGACACGAGCCTTTAGGAGGAGGAGGAGGAGGAGGAAAAGGAGGTGGAGGGTAACGTTGCATGTGTACAGTGATGGTTACAATACACTCACCCCAACTGTGTGCGTGTGTGCGCGTGTCTGTATGTGTGTGTGTGTGTGTGTGTGTGTGTTATAATAGTGTGGGTAGGTATATTTTGCTTCCCCTTCCGTGTGTGGGTGAATGTGTAGGCTTGTGTGTGTGTGTGTGTGTGTGTGTGTGTGTGTGTGTGTGTGTGTGTGTGTGTGTGTGTGTGTGTGTGTGTGTGTGTGTGTGTTCAAAGGTAAACAGGTATTATAGGCGCGGCAGACAGACACAGACAGTGAGACAGACAGACACACACACACACACACACAGACACAGACACACACACACACACACACACACACACACAAAGGCAACCACAACCAACCAATAATAATAATAACACAAAAATAACAACAATGCCACAGCAGCAACAACTATTCAGCAACAACAACAACATGGCGGGGCGCACGGCGATGCTCACTCGTCTTACTTTCACGACAAGCTATCTCAAGGTCACACGCGCGGTCGCCTGTACACCTCGCCAGGTAAAAGGTCAATTCCACTTACCTGGGACTACAGAGGTGAACCGCCCCGGACCACAAGAAGAAGAAGAGGAGAAGAAGAGGAGAAAGAGAGAGAGAGAGAGAGAGAGAGAGAGAGAGAGAGAGAGAGAGAGAGAGAGAGAGAGAGAGAGAGAGAGTGGTCCTCGCGAACTGACCTTTGACCCTTGCAGACCTCCTTAATCTAGGGGGAGGGAAGGGGAGGGAGGGGGGGGTCGTGAAAATGATAAATAATGCACGCTAAAAAGGGGGTCACATCTCCCCCTACAACACACACGCAATATCTCTTTTTCCCTTTCTCTCTCTCTCTCTCTCAATCTTGAAAAAATAATAATATCAGTAATAACCTCAATATAATTTTAATAGACCAAGTATATAAACCATTTTACTAATACCACCATTGTTTCCTGCATCAATGTCTTCTCATATATATATTCACTTCTTTTCCCTCGTTCATCCAAGCATAACCTACCCCGCTTCCAACAGGCTGGTCGGTAGTAAATATTAAGTGCTTTTATAATAGTTCTCCCTCTAGTTTAACCTGTCTCTCTCTGGCCTCCTATTGTCCACCTCAAGGCTCTGTAATGTTACTTCAAGGTCTTAAGCTAGACATCCTCCTATATGGACTGAATGTACTACGTATGTGTGTATGTATTATGTTTAGAGAGGTTAGGTATGGTGTGTTTATAAGTGTTTCCGTCTTTTTATCGGTGCTTGGGAGTCTTGTATCTCGTTTTTTATTTGATTTATTTTTTTTCCAAGGGTTGTTTTTGTTATTTAAGATCGCAATTGGTTTATGCAAGTTGTATATCATTATAGGTTTATTTTATTTATAAGGACGCGATTGCCTGTGCTCGGAAATGTTAGCCCGAGAGTGAAAGTTTAAAGTGACGTGACAAATTAATCTTGAATGAACGAACGAACGAATGAATAAACGAACGAAGTCCAGGTCAGCGAGGCAAGGCAAAAAAAAGAAAGATATAAGAAAAAAATTATTGCACGGCTTTTGTTCAGCAGTATGACTATCAGAAAGTCAGAAGGGTGTCTTGAGAAAGAAAAAAAATAAAGAAAAGACTCACACAAAAGACTACACTAAACTTTTGACTGACTTAAGTGGTTCGTCACTGACCAGGAAAATCCACATTCATAACGATTTATATTTTTTCCAATTTTTTTTTAGTATGATATTTGCAAGATTGAATAAATAAAAAGTGACATAAAACCAGAAGTAAAAGAATGTGTTCAATATTTAATAATAATCAAATCAGTGACACCAAAAAAAAATTAGAGTCGTACTTTCATAATTACTTTCTACTAAGGCGCAAAAACAAAACAAGGTCAAGACGCGCACTGCTAGAGTAACATATTATTTACCAAACACCAACTACTTAACATACATCACTCAACACCTAACGAAAAATAAAATATAAATAAAATAAATAATTACTCCAATACTTTCTAATAACATTACAAAACCGATACAAATGACATTCTTCCCATGACATAATAACGAGAACATTATATTTGATACAGATTCTCAAACAACTTTTTATATAATCAACACAACACCAGGATGTATTGAGAACGCGAGACTGAATTGACACACACACACACACACACACACACACACACACACACACACAGTATTGCATTATATTAATTTCATCATTGCAGTTCCTGGTTACCTCCCCCCCCCTCTTTCTCTACGGCTGGCTGGAGCAAAGTACATTTAACCAGGAATAGGAGGAGGAGGAGGAGGGGGAGGAGGAGGAGGAGGAAGGGGGGAAAGAAACGAGAAGCCAGTTTGACAAAGGTGGGGAAAGGAGGGAAGAAGAGAGGGAGAGAGGGAGGGAAAGAGGGAGGGAAGGAATAGAAGAATAATACACAAGAGAAAGATAACAGGCGAAAGAGAGATAATAGTGATGATAAACCGAAGAGAATACAAAGAAATACGATAAATGAAGTGAATGAAGCATGAATTTCAACCACAGACTAACGATAATGAGAGTAAGAATAACGAATACCAACACACTTTCAAAAACCAAGTAAGATAATAAAAATAAAGCTAAAAGTACCATTTGAATCATCTAATAACCTCCACCTACCATACAATGTTTATTAAGAGGCCGTAATGAGCCTTCCTACACCCTCAGAAAGCCTATCACAGCCTCATTAACTTAGCCGATACAATTCAGTTCCGGACCGGGTATCGAACCAGCCCAGCCCAGTCCGTTATTCAAGGTTTCGAGCACTAGCCGAGCGCATCCGAATCGCTTCACGTTCCCTGCCTACCACGATGCTATCTACCCGTACCTGAATGATTGGCTACACTCTATACGGATACGGTTTACATCCTTTCGTTTAATAGAAGGAATTAGTTGTGTGATTCTGTGTTTAGAAAATGATAATGATGATGATAGTGTGTGTCTCACGGATTGTCTAGGTGAGGAAATGCCTGGGCGATAGGTGAAAGGGTGTGTACGTGTGCCTGTGCGTGTGTGTGTGTGTGTGTGTGTGTGTGTGTGTGTGTGTGTGTGTGTGTGTGTGTGTGTGTTGAGTCAGCTACGTTGGTCTGGTCTAGTCTAGTAAGGTGAAAGGACATTGTATTTACCTTTCAGGGTCTGGCATGACGGCGGGGTCCGTGGTGGAGATAACTCTGTCGTTACCGAAGGGGAGGAGGAGCTGCATTCTTTTACGCCTTAGGGTAGAGCTTTTAGGATCAATTTTCTTCCTTTTAGCATTAGCCTTTTCTTCCTCTTCTTGTAGTTCCTTAAGCTTCTTTCTGTATCTATTAAGGAAGCTGCATCTATTGACAGTACCGCCACAGGATAGATTGTCCCGCACGAAGCCTGGATTTTCCTTCCCTTGACCTTCATTTTCTTCCACATCGATAAAGTTTGCTACCTTCACCCCGCTTTGAGAATCCTTAGAGTTCTTACGGCCATGCTTGCAGTGACAGAGACCCTTGCACTCGTCAGTAAACTGTGTGGAAAGAGTTTTGACGCTACTATAAGGTGAGATTTTACCGGAACCGAACTCAGAGGTGTTAATAGGGCAGGAAGGGTTCAGGCAGATCGAGTCAGCATGGCCGCGTGGATGCCTACAGGTACCGCCACGCTGTTCAGTACTTCCCTTCAGCTTCTTGGTGGAGGTTAGCGAGGTGTTGCCAGAGACGGAGGAGGAGGTGAAGAGCCTACTGTGACGTAAGTGTGCTGCCTGTTTCCTCTTCTTCACCCTCACCTCCATTTGTAAGCGGAATAGGTCTAGTATACACATCTTAGCGAGGTCAGAAGGTTAAAAGTTCGCTAATCATTGACACTGCTTATACGTGCTAGCCATTCACTTTCAAACACCAGATAATTTCGCTCACAAGTTATGGTGTTCTTAATTATTTTTTTTTTTTTAGCAATTAATAAGCACAGTAATAAGTCACTGGGAAGGTCAGGAACGCTAGGTAACGAATGAATTAGATGTGCTCCTCCTCCTCCTCCGTCTCGTCGTATGGCCGCGTGGGAAGCACAAGACAGGAGAGACACGTAACACCACAACCTTACACTAGCGACGCGCGCACTACACTGCCAGCCTCAGAAGGAGTCAGCTCTGACCAAACCACAATGACCCCCCACCCACCCCGGTATGACCACAGTAAGGGGGAGGAGGGGAGATGGGGGCAAGGTCGTAACTACACCTGTTTGAGTTGTTACACCTATTTCCTATAACTATACTATTGAAATTCCTAACTTCAGTCGCTTTTCTAGATTCTTCTACGCTTAGCATCTGTTTAATTTATCCAAACTAGAGCAAGAGGCGTTTCTCACAACCTATTTCCCCAACTGCTTCCATTATCTACTCCAAATATCATTACACTATTTCATGATAGGCTATAATGATCAAAGAAATGACTCTGCACTTCTTATATTCTACACTGCACTTTACCGAATCACACTCCTCACAATTGTAAAGTACTGGACTATAGCTCCCAAAAGTAACGTTAAAAAAAATGTGCTGTATAATCTGCCACAAGGACGATGCTATTTGACACGTGTTGCTTGAGGTGGGGAAAAAATGGTAGGCTTGATTGATGGGGAATCGATGCTATATATATTAACAAAAAGGTATAAATATTACGGAATAGTTATCATATATATGTGTTGATTATCGATGGATGTTTGGAATCGTATGGAGCCGTTGGTTAGGTTATTATGAATAGCGCCTACGATAGGTTACCACGCATACCAATCCTGCCGAGACGATAGGTGATCAGGTAACATGAGCCATCCTGTTCATTTAGCCATTTATCGCATCACACATTAACCTTTCTTTTGGGAGCTATAGTACATTACATTCCACCTCCACACTATATAACAAACTATAGTACTACGGTTAAAATAGTGAAATAATTACGATACCCACCCAAACGACCATTCTTTACCATCATCCTTGTTTCTCTTGTTTACTTGAATAACGCGACTGTACTGTAGCCTGCATGACACAGCATATTATTTTATGTCTTATTTACCGCTAGGCTAGTCCACAGCTGTCTTTCTCCGCGTCGTACACCACAAAAATGCTATTCATTCACTTACTCAACTGAACGCACTCACTCGATCACTCACCTTTGAAAACTGCCTCGAGTCTGTGTCACGACGCAGAAATAATAATAATAATGATAGTAACAATGATAATAATAATAATTTATACTTTATATAGTCTTTATGTGTTGTTTTTTTATTGATATGTAAGAGGAAATGATGATTATGTGAACGAAATGTAATGTTGATAATATGATATCCCGCGCATTATGCAGTGAGATGGAAATGCAGACTCACAGCTAAATAAAATAAAGAAAATTAATTAACTAAGATAAAAAGACATTGGTAGTGCAAGATGTAACTAGGAAATCCAATGATACACGGGAATATTATAGAAAAACACATTTTCTACCTTCAAAGAAAACGGATTGACGTGTAGAGACTTAACATTTCTTAAATATACATAAAACGGACATATAACGAGAAATGAATCTAGTCTACATATAATACCATACACTAATAATCATAATCTACCTTAATGAAACTCCTCAAATGTGTGTAACTACACGATATATCAGGGAACCTAAACTTTGAGTCCTCCCTTCCCTCCATCTCGCCTCCTCGTCTCCCAGCCGCTGAGAACCATCTCTTGGATGACTGACTTTAGATGACAAATCGTGACTTACTTCCCACCAGCTTCACAAACAGCTTTCCTTAACACAATGGACGTGTACTTTCCTCATGATTTCACACTATTTAGCTTAACTCATAAATTGTCTATACTGTGAAATGATTAATATATATTTTTCTTATTAAATGGTATTGATTTTCATAATATAATCAATATTAGTCGTCATTGATTTAGTAATTGCAATACATCAATACAAAAACTAATATATATTGCATGCACTTGGGAATAATAATAATAATACCATTCCATATAATGTAAAATAAATATAACTTTTTATTAATGTATTACAAAATGAATTACATCTCTTATAATCTAATTCAGCTTTGCATGAACAGTGGAATTTCTATCTTACATATTTGCTGCCTCTGGAAAGTATTTTGACGGCAATAATAATGAAAACAAACTAAATTAATAACAGTCTTTCAATAGAGTAGATTAGCAACGCAGACAGTATCTCTCTCCATCACCAGGGAATTGTATAAGGTTTACGAGCAGAGACAAACACTTCCAGCGCTTATTGAAGGCTTTTCATAAGGATAGAAATGGATGTATGAAGGTGAATGGAGAAAGGAGTAAAAATTATGCAATACAAAGGTATGTGAGGATGCGATTTGTAAAGTATTTGTGGCTGTTTAAACTATACCTCTTTAAAGACTCAAGAATGCATACAACAAATACTTTCTTCCATTATAATAACATTTCACAGTCGTCATTTATTATATTGAAATTCTCATCAACATAATCTCATTGACCTCATTAATTTTATCCTTGTATAATTAATATGGTCTAATAATTATGGTGATTGACGGCTATCATCTACTCAATGTACTTTAATTCCTTCCTGACGTGAGGTTGAGTCACGTCTTGAGTGTGCCGTGGACTGCCTTGCCGCTCTTCATCTGCTTCACCTTCATCTCCCGAAGCTGTGAACCTGAGGGAAAAACAATTATTAAGACGATGATCTCCATAAAATATTGTCCTATAATTCTTAAACAGATAAATAAAACGTTGGTTCCTGGAACACTTGGGGCGTAAAGCGTTGGTTGTGGATGGTACACCTCTACCAGAAATGAGTGTGTCCTCTCATCACATTCACCTGCACCCCGACACCCAGCCTCACACTGTACATTCCGTCCCTCACTACTTGTACCACCACGTCCACAAACAATTCCATGAGCAGGTAAGGACGGGTATTATCAAGCCTGTGCTTATAGGGGAACCCACAGATTGGTGTTCATGCATGGTGGTGGTACCCAAGAAGGACGGGCAACAACAGTCAGTCAGTATCAATGTAGCTCAGCATATCATCTCCTTTACATCAATATTGAGTACACATATGTAGGCAAAGTACTATTATTCCATTCCATTCCTCATTATATTAAAGCAAATCATAAGACTCACTAGGCATCCTCCTTGTGTTCTTGCCGTATAGTGCATTCATTCTGAACTCTGCGGCTCTCTTGCTGATGTCAGTGGACTTTTTCGTCTCTTCATTCAGGGGTCGGACCTTAATACCGGTGTCTAGGGTGATGAGTCCTTCTGTTGGGAAAAAGGTATATTGTTTCAAGAAGTCTATCCTTATCAACAAGTCTTTAAGATAAGGTTGGATATATTTATGGAGGTAGAAAATGGATGGTAAGTGTTAGGTGCACAGGAGCTGCCTTGTGTAGGTCAACTGGCCTTTTGCAGCTTAATTATTTCTTTATGTTCTTATGTTCAATGTAATTATACGTCTATATAAAACAAACTCACCTTCATCTATGTTCTGTACCGAGCCGTCACCTTCCTCTCCGTCAGAATCAGTAAAGGTTTTGATCTTCCTCTTTTTCTTCTTGGCCGGAACCCTTGACTCTCTCTGCTGTGACCTTGTTTTCTGTTCAGCGGCGAAGGCTTCCAGGATGGCTTGTGGGAGGCGTCTCTCTTCTAAACGCTTCCGCTGCAATATTAATAAAGTTTTAACAGAAGAATATTGGAAGAACGCCTCAGCTCTCACACCTGACAACACCTCACCACCTGCTGCTGGTTCTCAACATTTCCGAAGGCATTTCTGGAGACTTGGGCTCCCTTCCAGTGTGCCCTTCAACTGTACCTACACCATTCGACCCTCCCTGCTGTCTGAGGAGCAATCTACGTTGCCGAGTGTTGCTGTCACGCATCTCACCCTCCAAACAGCTGTACAGGGAGTTATTTGGGTGTCATACCCCTGCTCTGGTAATTGTTTACGAGCAGTTCGTCGTTGGTGATTTATTTTGGCTTCTAGCCTACTGTTTGCTATTTGTGTGTGTGTAAATATATTCGGGGTATCATACTCCATGATTTTTCTTCCCCACAACTCTATAAAAAGATAATATTAATTGGTAGTCACCTCGGCCCTGACAACTAATAATAATAATAATAAAGTCAAAAATAATATACAAATCACACACAAAAGTTGATCTACATAGCATTAAAAAATAAATAAATAAACAAAACAAACTCCCAACATACTTTCTCTTCTTGTTGTAACTTATTCTTCTCATGCTGCTGCTTTCTTTTATCCTTGACCTGCTGTTTGTGTTTGTCCGTCACACTCTTCACACTGTCTTCCCTCTTCTGGGCATCTCCCTTCAATGTACTGATGGCGGCTTCTTCAGGCGCTGCATCCGAGTCTGAGTCCTCGGCATTTTCTTCCTCAACCTCCCCATCGCTGTCCTTGGTGAGAGGTTCTAAGGTAGGGAGGTTTTCAAAGTCTTCATCCTCGTCAAAGGTGATGTGGCGGTTGTTTCCAGCTTTCTATAAATCAATAATAATAATAATAATAAGGATGATTTTATTTCATCTGAAGGCATAGGAAATACAAATGGGTAAGGGATAAAGATATAATGATTATAATAATACTGATATTAATGTTAATCATAATAATAATCAACACGGTAGCTACAATAATTTTTTCAGCATGTTAGAGGAATTTTGCTTTTTATTTGACTTGTGAATATAATCTATTTTGTGCATTATTAGCTAATCTATATATCTAAAAACAATTTCTTATTTGTGGATACTGAATGAATTGCGTTTTATGTTGCTATCATCGTATACTGAATTGTTATCTACATAATTAATGCTGCAATTATTTCTTTTAACTAACATCACGTAACCTAACTTTCTTAACATCCACGTACAACAATGAATAAAAGTTTCATTTGAAATTACCTGAAATATTGGTTAAGGAATTATATCAATATCATAAACAATATACTGTACAAAAAACAAAATCCATTGACGTATAAAAAAAAAATTCGTCCCCCCCGAGTAGAAAAAAAAATTACGAAAATACACCATAGAATCGATGCGGTTATTAATTTCACAAAACCACAAGTCTGTCAGATGATTAAACGTATCTTAAGGCTTAATTATGAACTGTTTTAAGCTGTATAAGCCACCAGAACATACATGGAAGTCAAGAATACATCACAGTCAGTGTTTGCAGATCGTAAGGTGTAGGATGTCTTACCAGGAATGGAAACAAACCTTTAAACAACGAATATAAGATCAAATAAACATGCAGTAACTGACCTTGCTTTAAATACTAACACTATAAGCTTTAGTATGTTATAAGAACGGTATAATTGTACGTACCAGAGCCATTATACGTGAAGGTATCCGCCACGTGTAGCCGACGTGTAGCTGACTGCAGGGAAGTGTGGCTGGCTGGGCTGAGTACCGCGCGGTGTTGTGAGCCAAGTACCGCTACCGCGTAACTCAATTTTATGTTTATTATTATTATTCAATTTTTATTTATTATGTTAGTTTCTTTGATATGCCAGACAGGGTGAATAAAAATGGAGTGTTCAGATCTCATATGTTATTATTTCACTCTCTTTCTCTTACGCTATCTATGTGAGACTACTGTATGTTACATTATACTATTTAACACACACATACACGTACACGCACACACACACATTCATCATATTTATTAACATTAAAATCATATCATCATAAAATAATAATTAACATATACACAATGTAATCCTATTTTCACACACAAAAACAAAAATCAAAATCCACAACAATATTAAACTACATTACAATAACAATATTTTCTTCACGACGAGAAACAGTGAACGAGCTTTGGTCACCTTCAACAGGAACTTAATTATGGCTTTCATGGAACGCTGTCTGAGGCTTGAAACGGCATTAACTACAACGTAATTATTGAAGCCTTTGAGCAGCTGCAGAACCCTCCGGAGGCGTTAGGTTAGGTTAGCGACAGACGAATAGACAACACTCAAGAGAAGGATGCCTCGTCCGTCTGTGCGAACACGACCCTAGTGGTACTTGGAGGTCTCTCAGCTTCATCACGGTCGTCATAGATGGTTTCTGCGCGCGTCTCCATCACCGAGTCCTCGCGATCCTTCTGAGACCTAAACCAGTAGTTGTCCTTCGGGAAGTTAGACAGCTTCACCCTTCGTCCTGAATTGAAGTCGACACACTCATCAAGGTCAATGGATGTTCTCTCCCTCTCCCCGTCTAAGGCCGACAGCTGCAGTAAAGGGTTGGTTCTGGACACAAAGGTTGGGATGCTGGATGGTAAACTATCAGTCGCATCAAAACCTTCTGGTTCTCTTCTTTCAAACGTGACAGAACCAAAATGAGTAAACCGTCGGGATGGAAGCCGCTCCACCATTTCCTCCGGGGATTCGATTTCTCCGGAGATGGTGTTCAGCCCTGACTGTCCGCTGCCTCCCCTGCTGCTGACGGTTCCGGGTGTTCGCCTGTACACAGCTCGTTCACCGTTCCTCGTCTCCCCGTGTCATTGGCTCCGAAGTGTACCGGAGTTAAGCCGTTTACGTCGCCGGGAGCAGACGATGTAGGCAATGATGACGCCGAGGAGGACCAGCACCACGCCCACCAAGACCCACACTGCAGGCTGGTAGGATCCCCCGTCTGATGGCTGGATGACTGCAAGGAGACGGTCACCATACGTTCAAAGAGAGGAAGAGTGACAAGGAAATTATACCTTCTCCAACACTTAACATGAAGAGTAATATTACGGTTAAGGAAGTATCATGTATGTGTTTCGTAATAGGAATTGTGTGCACTTATAACATTGACTGATAGTTTTCTTTTGATATTAAGTTTGCAGTTATCATTTTTATATCTTTCATTATATTTACGTTCACTCTAAAACCTTAAGGAGAAGCAGATGAACACTAACTTTGCGGCTCAATGGTGGGCTCCCCAGTGGTTGGTCTGAAGGTCGAGGTTGTAGTTCTTCCTTGATTACTCTTATCTAACACATACACTTCAGGCATCAGCTGGTTCCAGAAGGCTACCTGGTGCTGCTGGTAACCTTCATTCACTTGACTGGACTCGAGAGATGCGTAAGTAGGGGATTCTAGTGTATAGCGATCCCAGCGCGGCGCATATTGGGCCAGGTAAGGCAGTCTGTGAGAATATAACACTCATAGCTTGTACAGTAGTTAAAAAAATCCATTAAAACTGCAATAAACACAATACTACATACCTTAATGATACTCTAAAAGCATACAGCAGTGATAGAGCAATATAAAAGAATGGAATTATGTATGTTTTTCTGAAATACTCTCCAGCTAAAGGTAAACAAAGTGTGAAACGAAGGACTCACTTACCCACTACTAGCGAAGTTATACACCATATTCTTTAGTCTTTGGCTCAGTAATTCCTCGTTATAAGTGAGCGGTAAGTTGAAAAGCTTCCTATACGCTGAGGGGGAGAATAGGTAGGCAAGCTCTGCGCCATGTAAAGCACCGGAGACATTAGTGTAGGAGCGGTAAATGTCTCTACTGACGAAGGTGTTGACGAAGAGGTGTGTGTTGAGGCCCCGCCGTGATGCCTCCTCTGCCATCTTGACCACGGGCGCCTTGAACATGCCATCCGTGAAGAGCTGCAGGAATTAAGGACATAATTAATTAAAAACATGAATATTCTAAAAAATATATAAATAAAAAAACTAACATAGCTTTGAAAAAAAAAAAAATGAGGTAACGAATTCTCTCTCTTCTTCACTAACCTTGACAATTTCTAAGACCAAAGCGTTAGTGTCCTCCAGCCTCGCCTTGTCAGGATAAGCATACTCTACCATCCTCTTGACCACCTCCGCATCATCCTCGAAGCCGTAGAGTGAGGTCACCAGCGGCACCAGGATCTCGTGAGCGTAGCGCCTCAGGTCATCGTAGGTCATGTAGTTGATCTCTCTCTTTATATCTGAAGGAGAAATGAAGGAAAGTAAAGGAATTTCAGTTTTCACAATTATAAACAAAACAAATGACAGAATATTAATCATGAATAATACACGTTAACTATGATTTTTAATTAATACTATTCTGTCAATCCTTAACAGTTACTAAATCATGAAAATAGGTAAAATCTCCCTTCACTCACACAACATAACTGAACCGTCGTTTTCTGAGAGCCCCAACAACAAAGGGATTCTTCTATTGGCACTCTCGCGGACAGCATTCAGAGGCTTGAGAGGCACCACTCGTTCCTCCTGACGCAGAAAGGTGTCCACGACGGGAGCGAAGAGGAAGTGCGGATTACCCTCCTGTAGAAGTGAAAGTGAACTCCATATATATATATATACGTGATATGCAAAACAACTGATGCCCTAAGTATTATAATTATTAATCGGAAACACAGTCATATTACATTCCAAATGTAATGCAGTACTTTTATTGCAGTGTCAAGCTCCCTCAAGAGGATGTGATAGCTATCAGTAACCCGCGTATACTCGCACACACGACACGTTACCCCGTAAGGAACACATATAGTCTTAACGTCCACGAATATTCTTGTAATGACTGTTACAGCTCAAAGCAGTTCATAACTAAGCCTTACGACACGTTTAACCATCTTACAGACCCTCGTGGATGTGTCGAATTGACGTCAACATATGGTGTATTTTTGTCATTTTTTCGAGTCCGGGAAATTTTTAGCAAAATTTTCTCTTCGATTTTGTTTTTGTTAAACTATGTTGTAAATGGGAATAATGTAAGACTTTCAGCTTAGTTTCAGTTAATTTCACCAGCAACTTTTTTTGCTATCAAGGAATTTATTTGGGTTCAAACAAATGATAAAATCAGTATGGTGGATCTAATACTTTACCAATGTTGATGGAAAAGATATCAGATATTCCTTATGAAATTACCA
>JAPQNM010000039.1:8016674-8024174 GCA_029783475.1 Metacarcinus magister
AGAAAGAGATAGAAAGAAAACTAGCTTATGATAACTGAATTTGAGATAAAGATTGTGATATTTTTGTTCATATTAGTTTCTCTCTCTCTTTTTTTCTATTTCATTTATTACATTTTATCTCTTATCTTATCTTCCCTTTCTTCCTTCCTTTACTATATTCTTCTACACTCTTTCTACACTACACTCTCCTGTTTGTATTCCCTGTGTGTGTCCTGTTCCACCCCTTTCCTATCCATTACATACAATCTTATCATCATCTTTTTCCTAAACCCATTCTTCCTTTTATCAACTCTATTATTTTTTCCCCTCACCACCTTCCCTACCTTCTTTTGCATTATATCACTAAGGTAATAATCTTTTTCCCTTCCTTGCTAATACATCCAAGTCTCCCCTTAACACACATATTCCTTGCCCTTCCTAACCAAAACGTCTTTCCTTTCCTTTCCTTTCTCTCACTCCCCTTCCTTGCCTTCCCTTCCATCTTAGAACTAACACCTGCACAGTTTCCTCTCCTCTCTGCTGCACATTTTCCTCTCCCTCTACCCTCTACCCTCTTCCTCCTCCTCATGTTTCATCAGTATGTCTTCCTTTCTCCGTTTCCTTCTGCCTTACCTGGCCTGGTGGAGGAGGAGAGGGACCGCCCGTCGACACTCCAAGAAGTGAGAGACACGTGTCGAGCTACAGTCGGTGGTACGTCGCAGGAGAAGACCGCAGCCCCTCCCACGACACCGGTAGCGTCACTCACTCCCACCTCGAACCGCTGCATCACCACTGTGGGAGAAAGAGACAACCAAGAGTGAGTGTAAGAGTTAAATTTCACTTCCTAGAATGTAATATTAAAGGAGACAAGACAGGGAGAGTTAGACACATACATACGACTTCAATGTGTGTTATAATGAAATAAAAATGATCTAAATAGTGATGATGATGATAATACTAAGAATTTTATGTTAATGAGACAACCATGAATGTAAGAGTTCAATTTTACTTCCCAGAATGTAATATTAAAGGAACACAATAGACACACACACGAGTCCTCAATTTGTGTCATAATTAAATAGTAATAATAATAATGATGATGATATTAACAATTTTTATATTATAGACGTATACAGATAGAAAGAAAAGCATAAAAAGTGATAAAACTGATAAATTATACCGTTTTTTTTTATTTGTGATGATTTTTTGTTATCTATTTTTCGGATTTAAATACCTCATCGGATTTATGTATATATACTTTTTTTCTTTTAATTCATTTCATCGCATTGAGTTTCATTTTTTCATTCATTCCTTTTGTTTAACGTAAAAATTTAAAAGCTCAATGATAGAATAAAAAAAATTTTAATACTCGTCAATTTAAAAGCAAGACAAATGGATACGAATCATTATTTTTTTTACAATACATTTACATCCACACACAAGTATTTTACATATTAATACAACTATTTTTTATTATATTCACCGAAAATCCTGACTACAGACAACAAACAAAATAAAGTAATGTTTCATACTTAAATTAATACATTTTTGCAAGTGGACACATCTCACTTTGCAACACACGCACACGCACACACACACCACACACACACACACCACACACACCACACACACCGGAACTACATAAAGCTTCCGGTAAAGTTAGAGCGAGAGAGACAAAAAGAGAGAGACACACACACCATACACACACACACACACATACCATAATTAAATATAATCTTGGGTGTCAGTTTATTGGTAGGTAAAAAAACAAAAAAAAACTACACCCCCCACACAATCCCATTAATATAGACTCGGATTAATACACAAATATGTAAACAAATTGCCCATAAATCCAGGTTGCATTCCCCACGCTACAACAACCTCACATTAATCACTGAAACTCGACCAGGTATTAGAGAGTGATTAAATACAGGTCAGATACTGGTGTTTGTACTGGTTAAAACTCTCTCTCCTCTCTCGTCTCTCTCTCTCCTCTCTCATCTCTCTCTCTCTCTCTCTCTCTCCTCTCTCTCTCTCTCTCTCTCTCTCTCCTCTCTCTCTCTCAATGGGGAGCGACGAAGGGAGAGATTGATATATAGATAAAGGAGGCGAGAGAGAGGTAAAGATAAAGGCCACAGAGAGAGAGAGAGAGAGAGAGAGCAGAGAGAGAGAGAGAGAGAGAGAGAGAGAGAGAGAGAGTAGAGAGAGAGAGAGAGAGAGAGATATGGATGGAGGAAGAGTGGGAGTAAAGATAATTGTACCATTCAGCTTTAACAAATATTTAACTCTAGAATGCTCTCGCTCTCTCTCTCTCTCTCTCTCTCTCTCTCTCTCTCTCTCTCTCTCTCTCTCTCTCTCTCTCTCTCTCTCTCTCTCTCTCTCTCTCTTAGTCATTTATCAAGCGTCTGATTGGTCCATCAACTGATTAGTGACGCTTGAATCTCCTCGATGATTGGCTGATCCATCAATCATCACCCAATTAGAGGAGACTTTCTTTCTGACGTCATCATTAAGGAAGCATGACGCAATGCACATACATACATACATACATACACACACATACACACCCATACATACACAAAAAATAATTAATATGTACAAATTAAACACGTGTACATACATACGATTATATATATACACAAATAAAACACACACACACACACACACACACACACACACACATACATACATACATATAAAAAAAATGAATTAAACAACATTTCTACATAACATAACATAAATTTATCTTAGCCTACCATTGCTTTCCCTCATTTGCCCCTCCTCCTCTCCTCTCCTCTCCTCTCCTCCTCCCCCTCCTCTCCTTCCTCCCTTCCCTCGAGCCACACAAATCTCTGTCAGCTGATGTGGAAAATGAGCTCCAAATATATCCCTGTCAACAAGAGACGCGAAAGATGTACGACACTTTTTCCCACCACACGATGCATTACGCGTTTGGCGGATGTACGATAATTTGCATTACCAGAGAGAGAGAGAGAGAGAGAGAGAGAGAGAACGAAAGAGAGAGAGAGAGAGAGAGAGAGAGAGAGAGAGAGAGAGAGAGGAGAGAGAGAGAGAGAGAGAGAGAGAGAGAGAGAGAGAGAGAGGTCGTTAAGCTCAACTCATCCTCGTTAACCTTCGACCTTGTTGACTTGACCTGAATCCGAGAGAGAGAGAGAGAGAGAGAGAGAGAGAGAGAGAGAGAGAGAGAGAGAGAGAGAGAGAGAGAGAGAGAGAGATAATAATAGAGAATATGAGTCATTATACTCAGATTCCATTTCAAACTACCACCACCACCACCACCACCGCTACTGCTGTCTGTTCTTCCTTTGTACTCCTTTCTACCACCATCACCACCACCACCACCACCCAACGCTCATCCCTTGTCTCTTTGCTCCCTCACGCAGAAAGTCCCCGGGAGAACAAGGATAAAACTTGATAATAACACACTATAACGGGCTCGTTCTCCTCTCATCCATCAGCATTACACCTCAAATTAAAGGGAGGGAATGCAGGGAGAAGAAAGAAAGAAAAAAAAAGAAATAGAAATAAAGAAGAGATAAGAGGAGAGAAATGATGATGATAATGATGATAGGAATAATAATAGATGATGAATATTTACCAAGTTGTGATATTTTCTATGGGGAATATATTTTTTTTTTGGGGGGGTCAGGAATCGATATATGAGTGAAATTTCTTATGCCAAAAAAAATCTAAAGTATTAAGGAAAAGATAAATAAATAAATAAAAAGAAAAAACACGATAATCTACTAATAAATAATGGAATAAAAATCTCACTTAACTAAATCAATAAATAAAATAAAAAACAATGTGAATTAATGAACTCAAAAAAACAAAACAAAAAAAAAAGAACTGAGAAGGGGAGATCGAAAAGAAAAAAAAGGAGGAGGAGGAGGAGGAGGAGGAGGAGGAGGAGGAGATGGAATGGAAAAGTTACTGAACGACTAAACTTTCTAATAAAACTCCTTGCTGGTAACTTTCACTGGCTTCCCTATGTATGTAAATGCTGGAGCTATAGTGTGGTGAGAGGAAGGGAGAGAAGGGAGGGAAGGAGTGAAGGAGGGGAGGGAGGGAGGGGAGGGAAGGAAGGAGGGATATGAATCGAGGGAAAGGAATGAAGGGAGGGAGAGAAATAGAGAGAGGGAGCCAGAGAGGGAAGGAGGGAGAGGAATGGAGGGGAGGGAGCAAGGGAGGGAGAGGAATAAGGGGGAGGGAAATAAGGAAGGAGGGAGAGAGAAGGGAGGAAAATAAGGGAGGGAGGGAAAGGAGGGAGGGAGAGAAAGATGAGGGTTAAGTGAAAAGAAAGTTCTAGGAAGGAGATGGATTACATGAAGGGTTTTAGTTCCTATGAAGAAAAAAAAATATATATCAGTTCAGTATGAAAAAAAAAAAGAAAATGGTATAATAATAATAGTCTTTGTCAGGATTGGGGTGAAAAAAAATCTGTGGGTGTTATTTTGGGTTTGAGGGGAAATGTTAAGTGGGTGAACGCGGTAGTGTGGTGAGGGGATGACCGCTGAATATGGCGGTGAAAAGTGCTGTGTTGTGTTATGTTATAGTCCCCTCATATGCTCTCTCTCTCTCTCCCTCTCTCCCTCTCTCTCTCTCTCTCTCTCTCTCTCTCTCTCTCTCTCTCTCTCTCTCTCTCTCTCCCTTTGCGCCTTGTAAACATGGCGCCCTCTGGAAACCAATCAGGGAGGTATTTTTTTTCCTTCACACGTATAAATATAAACACTGAGCTACCGGTCATCTATTGCCCATCGTCCAAGGCTGTTGTCTGTCCTCTCTCTCCTCTCTCTCTCTCTCTCTCTCTCTCTCTCTCTCTCTCTCTCTCTCTCTCTCTCTCTCTCTCTCTCTCTCTTTGCCTTCCTCTTCCTCCTCTTACTCCGCCTACGCCTCCTCCTCTTCCTCCTACGCCGCCTCCTCCTCCTCAATTTTCACTCTCCACACTGTTATCTTTGTTGCATTCCCTTCTGTGTTACACTATATCTTTGGTAGCTATGGTATGTCACCTTAGAAGAGGAGGAGGAGGAGGAGGAGGAGGAGGAGGAGGAGGAGGAGGAGGAGGAGGAGGAGGAGGAGGAGGAGGAGGAGGAAGGGAGAGAAGAAAGGGAATACGAGCATGACAGTGACGAAGATGATGACAATGACAAGGACGAGAATAAATACGTAGGAAGTGGAAGAAGAGGAGGAGGAGGAGGAGGAAGAGAGTGAGAGAGTGAGAGAGGGAGAGAGAGAGAGAGAGGATTCAGACAGCATAATATTTAATTCAATAGAAAAGTGACGGGACAAGAGAACGAAGAAATGTGACACGCAAACCTGGTGGGAAATATTGATGAAATCTAAAAGGAATATGCAGCTGAAAAAAAATAAAAAACATATGTATCTGAAAAAAAAACTAAAAATAACAGATTAAAAAAAAACCGAAAAAATATGAAAAATAAAACGGAATTAATAAGATCAACCAAAAAAAAACTATAAAAAAAAACAGGAAAACAAAAAATCCAAAAAAACTAAAAATAGCAGAAAAAAACGAAAAAAAAAAGATAAACAAAACGAAATGAACAAGACCACCCCAAAAAAAGGGGGAAAAAAAGCCTTCCACTTCCAACGAACACAAATTAACTTTAACCTCCACCTGTAATTAATTAAAACTACCTGTGTTACCTGAGCTTACTGGAGTCAGGTGAGGGATTGCAGTCACTTCACCTTCCCTTTGTCAACTGTTATCAAGTGTCTGTCTGTCTGTCTCTCTATTGCATTCACTCTATATTACTTTCTCTATTACATTCACTTCCTATTATTTATACTACTTCTATTACTTATATTACTACTATTGACGTTTACTTTCTATCTCTATTACAGTCACATTCACGTACATATGTCTGTTTCTACGTCAATCCCAGTTTTCAGATATTTCAATGCATCTGTGACTGTTTGTGTGCGTGTGTGTTTAAGGGGTGTATGCCTGTGTATGTCTGTGTGTGTTTATCCTTGTGTATGTTTGTCTGTGTGTGTCAGTTTTATTCCCGTCTTTCGTTTTTTTCCTAATTTTAGATAATTCCTGATCTGTTTCCCAATATATCTTCCTCTCTTGTCTAGGTCAGTTCCTTTGGCTATAGATAACACAATGCTTTCTCTTTCTCCCTTTTCTATCTATCAGGAATAATAATAATAACTTTAATATACCACAGAAGGTTAAGTAAAGTCTATAGTAGCCCCGACTTTATTACTCTCCTTCCGTCCACTCCTTCAAGAAAGATGACAGTGTATATCTCCCTATCCTTGGCCTTAATAAAGAACATTATTAAAACTCAAGATCCTTCCCTCCTTCCTTCCTTCCTTCCTTCCTTCCTTCCTTCCTTCCTTCCTTCCTTCCTTTCTACCTCTTTTTCGTTTCTTATCATGGTTATAATCTAAATGACCTTGGAAATGAATATGTTTTAGTATTTATTTTTACTTTTGAGTTTAAATTAGTATGCCTTTAAAATCATATAGGATAGATAACTGAACTATTTAGATTTTCTACCTATAGATTTTAAGTGTTCCAGTACTTAATTCATCCCATAGAGAACGTATATCATAGTATTCCTTTAAAAATATAAGGGATAACTCAAATATTTCCTTCCTCCAACACACCTAATCAATTAAATGCTCTTTATATTCCACATGTTAAGCTTATCTTATACTAGAGTCGTGTCTGTTACTGTATCGTCGTGTTGCTCGTGGATTTACACTCAAATTGGCGTTCAACAAGCTCAAAACAGAGGCTGGACGTCACATTAACTCTCCTATTCTCAACCTCATTCCAATATCTCACATGACACGGCCTCATTTTGCCTCCGAGCTCATTAGATTCGCTAATGAGCTCAAAATTGCAATCGTACAATGTAATATACTTAGACAACACACACACAAAAACTTACACACACACACGCGTACTTACACACATACACACACACACAAACATTATTCCTTGCAATCGTAGAATGTAATATACTTAGACGAGACAAAAGAAGAAACCTACACGCATACACATACACACACACACGCACACATTATTCCAGCAAGACCCTACAGAGAGCTAAGTTAGATAACGTTCTTGTATGACCTTTCCTGACCTTTTCCTGACCTTATCTGACCTTTTACGTACTATATGCCAACTCACCACTGTGGGTTAGATCTTTCTTATCCCCAAAAAAACAGGAAGAAATAGGAGTGGTATGGGAAAAAGTTTCTTCATGAATTTTCACCGAAACGGATGTGGAGGAAGGGAAGAGGAAGAGGAAGAGGAAGAGGGGAGAGAGAGTGAGGGGAGAGAGAGAGAGGGTGAGGGGAGAGTAGGAGGAGAGAATAAAAATATGTACTAGATTATTGGCATTACGAAGGGAACAGTGAGAGGGAAAATAAAATAGAGGAAAGTACAGTGTATACATGTGTGTGTGTATATATATATGTGTGTGTGTGTATGTATGTGTGAATGTGGGAAGGGGTTGGGGGGGG
>JAPQNM010000039.1:8026674-8036674 GCA_029783475.1 Metacarcinus magister
TAGAATAGTAGATAGAATAAAAAAGAATAGCACGGTGTAAACATTATATAAACTACAAAATATAAACCGTTTTACCACAACAAGAAAATTTCACTTCTTAGAAAAAAAATATTAATAAAAAATACACATGAAAATCCCTTATGAGCATGTAAGGCAACGTGTATATATGTATGTATGTATGTATGTATGTATGTATGTGTGTGTATATGTGTGTGTGTGTTCCTATCCGGTCCATCTTTCCCCTTTTCCTACGCCTCCACCTTATCTGAAAGGAGTCCGTTCTGGCACGTAGCCAAGCCTATGTTTAAAGACTTGGATTCCTTTAGTGTACTACAAGATTTAATGTTTCCCTCTGGTGGAGAAGAGTCACACTAACTAAACCTCCTTTTGTTTTGCTATTTTCATCTATTATTCTTCTCATTATAAAGAGTACGAGGAATAGAAGGAAAATTTAGTGGATATATTTGTGAGTTTTGTTTAAGAGGAGAAATATGGCGTGGAAAGTATTCATATCTCTCTCTTTCTAGCTTTCTCGCTCTCTCGCTCTCTCGCTCTCTCGCTCTCTCGCTCTCTCGCTCTCTCGCTCTCTCGCTCTCTCGCTCTCTCTCTCTCTCTCTCTCTCCCCAGACACACGCAAATAATGTAAAAGTCCCGATACACCTCCTCATCAAATAATACTTTCCCTCAAAAAATGTTTCCTACGATTTAATTTGCAATGAGAGTCACAACAGAGCTATTCCCAGGATTCTTTTTTTATTATTTTTTTTGTTTCTCTCTCTCTCTCTCTCTCTCTCTCTCTCTCTCTCTCTCTCTCTCTCTCTCTCTCTCTCTCTCTCTCTCTCTCTCTCTCTCTCTCTCTCTCTCTCGTTGTAAATAAAAGAAAAAGTACGTTCTGTTAAGTATTAAAACGGAGACTTAAACAAACTATAAGTAAAACAAAAAATAATAATAAATAAATAAATAATAATAAAAAAATAAAATAAATAAGGTATGTAAGAATCATCACAGGTAAAGAAGAAAGTTAATAAACAAACACATAATCACAGGTAGAAAGAAAATTAATTCAAATCATATACAACTTACCTGCATTGACGGAGACAGGCCTGGAGCTCACTGAACCGACGCTGTTAGTCACTAAACACCTGTAAGGACATAACAGGTAAGTACATACACCTTACATACACATACACATACTATACATACACAAAACATACATACACATACATATAGTTTCATGTATAAAGGCAATCAGACACAAAACATACATACATACATATCTTTTTCATGTATAAACGCAATTCAACACAAAATATATACATACACACATACATACACACATATATTTACCTGTATGTAGCTGCGTGTAGGTCATGGCGGTACTGATCAGGCTGGAAGGGTAGGAGAGTTAGGGTAGAGTTATAGGCAAGGGCGTGGGTGTGGGTGTGGGTCGGGGAGGTGGTTAGTGATCTTAGACTTGCTACATCGTCCGCCCTCATGCCGTCCGCTGTGACCCATGATACGGTCGGCGGCGGTGTGGCGGCGGCAGAGCAGGTGAGAGTAACGCCGCGTGTGTTAGGGAAAGAGATGCTTGGTGGAGGCTCTTCCAGCAGACGTGGGCCTTCCCTCAAGCCGCAGCAACCTAGAAAGGAAGGAAAAGAATGAGTTAAGCAAGTGTGGAAATGTTTATGTATATACCAATGTCCTATGGCAAGAAAAATGGTGATTTGTATTATAGTAATGATGAAATTGAGTCCAGATTCGTGACCAGCATGCACGAGAACCTTTATATCCAAATTTTAATGGAATTCTAAGATGTCACCAAATTTTCTAGGGTACCATCTTAAAGCTATTCACAGTTATATTATGTTTAGTAATTACTCTATCTTGTATTGATTATAAAACATACAATAAGGAAAATAAATTACATAATAAACCCTTTTAGAAGAAGTAGCAGCATCTAGTAGCATTCAGACACTTTTATCTCCTCATATTGTTGTTAAACTTGAAAGGGTTGGCATAGAAATAATCTGGACTCGGGTTTGAAAGATAGCAGAGAGCAGAGTCAATAACACACCTTTCCTGGTATTTTCACCGTCACCACAGAAGCCTTACTTATAGAACCTTTATCTCCTCACCCACCAAGCTACCATATAAATCCCTATATGCATTTCCAGTCCATTCATTCATGTATATTCTCCACGCACGAGTTAAGGTTAATTCAATTTCATACGTAGAAAATTGCGTTGAGTGTATTTCGAACCCATGAAGTAAGGGGAAAAGTATGATATTAAAACCCACTGTATTATTATGGATTAGAAATGTATATAAAAATTATCTTAACTTAGATTCCTACACACGTTTTGTTAATATTTCAAGAAGTACATGAGGGTTTTTTTTTGTGTGTGTGTGTGTGTGTGTTTCTTGTTTGTGTGTGTGTGTGTGTGTGTGTTAATGAATCAGTTTGTCTGCCTCACCTCACTCTACTCTTTCATCTCCTTCCTTGCGTCTATATTTACCAAGACCTCTTTCCTACTCCTCCTCCTCCTCCTCTTCTTCCTTCCAGCACTGCCAAGCCAAAAGGAAGCCAAGAGGAAGGTGAGCTCTTGATTTCCTTCATATAAACATTGACAGCCACGCATCACCATTTTCCTCTTTCTCTCTCTCTCTCTCTCTCTCTCTCTCTCTCTCTCTCTCTCTCTCTCTCTCTCTCTCTCTCTCTCTCTCTCTCTCTCTCTCCCCAGCTCTTTTTTTTCCCTCTTTTTTTTCTTCTTTTTTTGGGGGGTTTTCAATTTTTGTTATTTGAAGTGACGAGTGAAGAGTGTGACAGACTGTTCTGTTTCTAGATGAAATATCAAATCTCTCTCTTTTTTTTTCTCTCTCTCTCTCTCTCTCTCTCTCTCTCTCTCTCTCTCTCTCTCTCTCTCTCTCTCTCTCTCTCTCTCTCTCTCTCTCTCTCTCTCTCTCTCTCTAGGGGTAACAGCAGCAATTTGAAAAAGAAAAACGGATACAGTATAAAGGTTATCAAAATACATCTACTAATGCAAGTTACGATCCCACTGGCCTTCTAACTCCCTTTCCCTCCCCTTCCCTCCCCTTCCCTTCCTTTCCCTTCCCTCCCCTCCCCTTCCCTTCCCTTCCCTTCCCTTCCCTCCCTTAGCCAGGCAGCGCTATCCAAGTTAATTATAGTGCAAAATAGTGGATAGATTGGAAGCAGTCGAGAGTTTGTGACAGTGAAAGGGGAGAGATGAATGGTGAAAATAATGAAGAATGTGCGTGGATGCCTGTGTGTGTGTGTGTGTGTGTGTGTGTGTGTGTGTGTGTGTGTGTGTGTGTGTGTGTGTGTGTGTGTGTGTGTGTGTGTGTGTGTGGGGTTAGGGGGGTTGGGGTGGAATAAATAAATAAGTGAGTCTTGTTTCCAGAGATTGCGTGCAGTTTTGTGAAAGGAAATGGTAGATAATGGCTTGAATTTCCTCTCTCTAACCATGTATCTCTCTCTCTTTCTCTTTCTTTTTTTTGCTCTCTTTCTCTCCCTCGTATAGTAGTAAGTTGCTATTATTTCTACTACTACTATTACTCTTCTTCTCCTTCCTTTCTCCTCCTCCTCCTCCTCCTCCTCCTCCTCCTTCCCTTTTCTCAATATCTGTTCAATATCCAATCCTATAAAATATATTATGTATTACATCTATATTTTTTATGGAAAGAGGATTACTTACTCAATTTTTTTTCATTCCTCTATAAATCCTTTCCCCTCTTACCCTCTTCCTTCTCCTCTTCCTCTCTCTCCTCCTCCTCCTCCTCTTCCTCCTCCTCTTCTTTCCTTCTAAATTATAAATGAATATAAATAGATGGATTTGCAAAATTTTGATCATGTGCATCTCTCTCTCTCTCTCTCTCTCTCTCTCTCTCTCTCTCTCTCTCTCTCTCTCTCTCTCTCTCTCTCTCTCTCTCTCTCTCTCTCTCTCTCCATCATTTCCTTCCCTCTTCCTCATATACATTTTTATTCCTCTCCTCCTTTATCTCTTTCTGTCCACCCTTCGACTACTAATGATATTCTCTCTCGCTCTCTCTCTCTCTCTCTCTCTCTCTCTCTCTCTCTCTCTCTCTCTCTCTCTCTCTCTCTCTCTCTCTCGGTAATGCATCCTTTTAAAGACCTTTCAGAGTGGGAAATAGCAATAAGGGAGAGAGAGAGAGAGAGAGAGAGAGAGAGAGAGAGAGAGAGAGAGAGAGAGAGAGAGAGAGAGAGAGAGGTTCCCATAATCGCATTAGTTCAGTCTACTGTCATGTAAGACACTCACCTTCCCTTGTTCTCCTCTCCTCTCCTTTCCCCTCTCCTTCTATCCTCCATTACCTCCTCTCTCTCCCCTTCTCCCCCTCTTCCCCTCTTCCTTCTCCCAATACCTATTTTCCCTTGTTTATCAATTCCTCCTTGTCCTCTTCTCTTCTCCTCTCTTCTCCCCTCTTCCTCTCTTCCTCTCTCCAATGCCTACTTCACTATGTTTATCAATTCCTTCATTTATATTGAAATTAATACGCCTCTTTCCGTGAGAGAGAGAGAGAGAGAGAGAGAGAGAGAGAGAGAGAGAGAGAGAGAGAGAGAGAGAGAGAGAGAGAGAGAGAGAGAGAGAGAGAGAGAGAGAACACACACACACACACACACACACACACACACACACATATCTATCTATCTATCTAATATAATAAAAGATAATATAATAAACATAAATAATGACTTTAGAAAAAAAGGAAAAAAAGAAAAAGAAGAACAAAAAAACAGATACACGCCAAGTCAGTTAATCAGGAGGGAATATTCTGCGTTCAAAAGGTAACCAATCAAAACACAACCTCACATTTGACTGGCCAATCAGATGAGGCCGGCAATTTATGGTAAGCCAATCACAAACAAGCGAGCGACGGTTCCCATATTTCCAGACTTCACTCTCCTATGACCAGCCTGACCCTCCCTCCCTCCCTCTCTCCCTTCCTTCCCTCCATCACTCTCTCCTTCCCTCCATCCCTCCTTCATTCCCTCACTCCCTCACTCAGTTTTCTGTTAGTTGTGAAAGTGAAAGAAAACGAAACCCTCACACAAAAAATAGAAGACACACTTAAATAAAATGAACTTAAAATGAACATTCAAATAAACAGAACACACTCAAAAGAATATATATAAATAGAAAAAGAAATTAAAATGTGACAGTTATAACATCAAGTCTATTCATCTATTTATATATATATATATCAAAATAAAATTATAATATATATATAAAAAAAAATCTAGCTTTAAGCTCAATTCATAAATACACTCATTCATTTCATACATAAATTCCACAAAATATATTCTAAACTCTATATTTCCATACTAAACTATGACACACATATATATAAATAAATAAAACCAAAATGTATAACCATTTTTCATATTTCAAGAACTAGGAAATATTTTAGAAACAAAATTTCCCACAACACACTCTCTCTCTCTCTCTCTCCCTTTTTTTTTTCTCTCTCTCTAGTATCATATCATATCATCTATACTGAGACTTAAACTACCAAGGTTTATTTACGTATAGTTCCTAGAGACTCCGTATAACGTAACTCATCGATTTGTTCCGGTGAAATCTAGCGATGAAAATATTACGATTTTGTTTAAAGTTAGGTTAGAACGCATCTCTATAACCGTACTAATGAAGGATAGAGGGAGAGAGGTAGAGAGAGTGAGAGAGGTAGAGAGAGTGAGAGAGAAAGAGAGAGAGAAAGAGGGAGAGGGATGACTGATAAGCGAATGAAAGAGGGGAGAATATAGATAAAATGTTAAAATTCTCTCTCTATATATATTATTTTACTCTTTCATTTTGAGTAAATTTCCTTTTCCACTCCTCTCTCTTTTCCTCCTCTTATTATTATTATTATTGTTATGCCTCCACGCACTTTCCTCCTCCTCCTCCTCCTCCTCCTCCTAAGTGAGTATATCTTCCTCTTCCTCTTCACCCTCCACTCAAAAAACTTCTATATATATTATCACTTCTCTCCCTCTCTCCTTCCCCTCCTCCCTCCTTTCTTGAACATACTCCTTCATATAATCTCAGACTCCCTCCTTCCTTCCTTCCTTCCTTCCTTCCTTCCTTCCTTCCTTCTTATCATGAAGTTGGACCTTTAACACTCTCTCTAAAGTTCTGTTTATGACTTGGACTTAACTCTCTCTCTCTCTCTCTCTCTCTCTCTCTCTCTCTCTCTCTCTCTCTCTCTCTCTCTCTCTCTCTCTCTCTCTCTCCCCGACTCTTCTCTATCTCTTCTCTTTCATTTCTTCCACCTCTCCCTCTTCCTCCCTCCCTGCCTTCCTGCCTTCCCTCTCCCTGTCTGTTTGTCTGTCTGTCTGTCTGTTTGTCTGTCTGTTTGAGCCTCTTCAGTTAAGCTTCTTTTATGCCTCTCCTTTCCTCCTGCCTCTTGCCTCTTTCCTTCTTCCTAATTTATCCTTCCTGTGTTTACTCTCCTCTGCCTCTCTCTTTTCTTTCTCTCTTTATTTTTACTTCTCTCTCTTTTTTCTTCTCTCTCAATGAACTAAGTTAATAATAAATACATTGATATTGATTAAGTTATATTAAACAGAAATTAAATATATTATCTTTAATTAACGTTATTTAACAGTAGGAAGGAAGGAAGGAAGGAAGGAAGGCAGGAAGGAAGGACTAAATACAACTTTGTAATATATAAAAATTAACAAAATATTCACGTTATTCATTCATCAAACTAACTAACTATATATTTTTTGGTGCGATTTTTATCATTAGTAAACTTGGCACCAGTTATGGGGGGTCATTATTACCCTAAATTACGCACCATTACAAGTCTCGTCTAGTTAATGATGATCAATAAATACTCTGAATGAACACTAATCATTTAGAAAACGCGAAACATTAGGGGAAATACATTTTTTTTTTTTTTTTGGTGGTGGTGGTGGTGGTGATGGTGGTGGTGGTGGTGGTGATGGTGGTGGTGGTGGTGGTGGTGGTGGTGGTGGTGGTGGTGGTGGTGAAGGGGAAACTGATTGGATGTGATGGTAATATTTTTTTTAATTATTACCTGATGAAAGTTAATAAGGAAAGATATTAAAGTAGAGTATTAATAAGTGACCTAACTGTAGTAATTTAAGACTGTCATCCTGTTTACTACTCCTACTATTATTACTACTACTACTACTACTACTACTACTACTACTAACTACTACTACTACTACTACTACTATCTTATTCTTCCTCTACATACAGCTTCCTTTGCATAGTTTACTACATTCCTTTGTATTCTGAAGAGTATTTTATTTATTTTTATCTTTTTTATTTATTTATTTTAGTTCTTTTCTCAGATGTTTCTCGCGTTTGGTATTAAAAAAAAAAAGTTTTATTACAATATTTTTCCCTACCAGCTCTTAACTTTTTTTTCTCTCTTTTCATACAAAGTCAATATTTTAGGCTAGAATGGGTTTTACATAATAATTTGGGTACGAACGAATATATCTGCTGCTCAGTGTAGTGTAGTAGTAGTAGTAGTAGTAGTAGTAGTAGTAGTAGTAGTAGTAGTAGTAGTAGTAGTAGTAGTAGTAGTAGTAGTAGTAGTTATTGTTGTTGTTGTTGTTGTAGAGACAGTTAAAATAGAAGAAAAAGTTGATAAAAAAAAACTTCGTAAATGTAGATATGAATAAAACACAGACACAGACACAGACACAGACACATACACAGACACACACACACACACACACACTGATGCGTTAATATTCATGTTTCCATTATCGTTCTTGCAAGGTGAATAATAATATCAGTAATTATACATTCAGAACTCCATCATTATTCATTCATACACACCGATTGGCAGGTGAGGCGACGGTAAAAGGAGGAGGAAGGGAGGAAAGGAAGGAAGGAAGGAAAGAAGGAAGAAAGGGAAAGGCAGGATAATGAAAGATGGTCAGATAAAGCAGGGAAACAGGGAGAGGGAATAAACGGAGGGAAGATAAGAGAAATATAGTAATAATAATAGAGAAAAGAGAGAGGAAGAGAACCCCAAACTTTAGAAAAACAAGACAAACAGCAACACCTGTTTTTCACACAAGTCATAATCTGGAAGGTGAAAAAAATAAAGCTCACACTATGGCAACAACATCACGTACGAGTTGCAACACAAGGCAATATGATTAGTTTATTTATTTTTTTTGTGTAACGTACTTGTCATGTGCAACTATTAATAATGAATTATACGACTCCTACTACGTGTATATCCGGTCTGTCCCTCGGTGTTCAGAATCATGTATAATACGTATTCATGCATTTAATTAATTATACACTTCTCTTTACATGTATAATTTTACCTGTCTGTCTGTCTGTATGTATGTTGTTATTATTACAACTATTATTATTATTATTATTGTTGTTGTTAAGAAATATTTTACGTTTTCTTCCAGGTTAGACTGAAATAAAACTGATATTCATCTAATTAATTATACACTTCTCTTTACATGTATAATTTTACCTGTCTATCTGTATGCATGTTGTTATTATTATTATTACAACTATTATTATTATTGTTATTATTGTTGTTATGAAATATTTTACGTTTTCTTCCAGGTTAGACTGAAATGAAACTGACATTCCTTCCTTCGCTCCCTCCCTCGCTCAGTTTTAAGTCTAAATTGAATCTTTGCACAAATAATACGAAGAGGAAGAAATGGAATAATGAAGAATTGGATTAATGAAAGAAAACGAGCCACTGCTTGCCGCCTCAAGACAATGCACAAGTGGTCTTTCGTGTGGATAGCGTTTTCTATTTCATTCTTTTTATAATTATTTTCATCCTTTGTAAAGTCTGGCGAGATTTCTTTTGTGATAGAGTTCAATTTATTTAGTTTTTGTTTATATTTTCATACTTTTTAAAATTTATATAGAAACTGTTTGATCTATTTTATCTATAATGTGATGTATGTATATGTGTATGTACGTCTATGTAAATTTATCTATCCACTCACTATCTCTCTCTCTCTCTCTCTCTCTCTCTCTCTCTCTCTCTCTCTCTCTCTCTCTCTCTCTCTCTCTCTCTCTCTCTCTCTCTCTCTCTCTCTCGGTTGCAAACTGAATGATTGCAAAACTGACTTGTTTCTATACGGTAACAAGTTTGTCAGGACCACACAATACTCTCTCTCTCTCTCTCTCTCTCTCTCTCTCTCTCTCTCTCTCTCTCTCTCTCTCTCTCTCTCTCTCTCTCTCTCTCGTTCTATCTCTCTCTGCTTCTCTTTTTTGCGGTGTTTTATATTCGCGTCCCTTCCCAGTCTTGTTTCCCATGTCGCTAATTTAATTTTTGTGTTAATTACTGGCTTGAGTGCACAGGGCTGTTGATTAGAGAGAGAGAGAGAGAGAGAGAGAGAGAGAGAGAGAGAGAGAGAGAGAGAGAGAGAGAGAGAGAGAGAGAGAGAGAGAGAGAGAGAGAATGATTCGTGTAGACGTATCTTCTACCACCAAGTCGACAAAATGTGTGAAAGAAAGTGATACCAACCAAGCGATAAGGAGGGAGAGAGGGAGAGAGAGAGAGAGAGAGAGAGAGAGAGAGAGAGAGAGAGAGAGAGAGAGAGAGAGAGAGAGAGAGAGAGAGAGAGAGAGAGAAATGGTTTGCCACCCTCACAAAAGTTTCGGACTGAACACACACACACAAAAAAAAAAAAGAGCAGAGACATTTCCCCTTTTTTCCTAGTAATTTTTGGGTGAAGAGAGAGAGAGAGAGAGAGAGAGAGAGAGAGGAGAGAGAGAGAGAGGAGAGAGAGGAGAGAGAGAGAGAGAGAGAGGAGAGAGAGAGAGAGCGAGAGCGTCCTTTTGTTTAGGAGGGTGAGGTGGACAATACACTCTCTCTCTCTCTCTCTCTCTCTCTCTCTCTCTCTCTCTCTCTCTCTCTCTCTCTCTCTCTCTCTCTCTCTCTCTCTCTCTCTCTCTCACAAAAATACATACAAATCAGTCTGACCTCAAGCCAC